>JAQFVV010012710.1:935453-1025501 GCA_028023455.1 Epiperipatus broadwayi
TTCCATTGACTGTGTGTTTCTTATTATTGCAAATTTTATTATGCTTTTAAAGATATTTTATAGTCATTTGGCTTACAATATCCTTGTTAGTTCCATACACTATTTAGTATATGCATTGTGTAAAGTAGGATATTTATCTTTTAGCTTTTACTATGATAATTATTTTATCTTGTCATTGTTTTGATGATGATTTGTGCTAGTTTCTATTTGATAAGTGTGAGAAACAATAATTTTTTTCAAATATTGCATCATTAATATTATGCATGAATAGATGGAGTATATTCTCTCATTGCTTAATCCATGAGAGAATTATATTGTCAAGGCTGATAATTAGTTAATGCTTAACTAACATAGTTAATCCCTAAAGAGGATTATTTTCATGGCTTGTGTCATGTTTCGCTGTGTTGAGACAATGTTAACACATTTTGTACCTAGCAAAAAGGTATTGGAATCTGCCATATTATTATACAATTATATAATGTTGTTTTGAAAAGCCTCTCTTTGTTGTCTGTTCCAACATGTATAGTAAAGTTCTTGGTATTTTAAATTTATATGACATTTATGAGATAGAGTTAGCTTCAGGGACATCTTGTTTATTTAGAGTGTTTAGTTAAATACAATGGTGTATGTATTGTGCTGTGGTACCTTGTCAACACTTTATAAGCACATGAACAAAATATATTAGTAATTTTAAAACTTATCTTGTGTATGGCATAATAAGAGATACACACATGCAATATCATTTTATTTCCATCAAGCAGTAGTCACCGATGGATTGGTTACACATTTCAATAGTTAGGTTGATTATTCTGTGGACATGGGAAAAGTTTAGTATCCTGCATATATTTGAATTCTGGTATCTGTTCTCATATTTATATAATTGATTGCTGAATGCTAAGTAATAATTGTCATGTGTGCTTCATATGATAATTGTTAGTATCATATTGATTATTAATAAAGCTTAGTTATATTGTAATGCTCTCAATAGCATTTTATAGATAGCTATTATGGATAACAATTACTAGATGTATCCATGCTTCAAAACTGTTAATAAACTTAAAGGGAATATACCTACAACCAAATAAATATATCTTGCTTTATATTGTTTCTAAAATATACATGTTTTCAATTATTTATTATTATTTTAGAAAGTTGTAAATAGCATAAATAAATCTTGTTGTTTTGAAAATATATTTGTCTGTGGTCTTATTGCCAATCATCATCCATATTATTATTATTATTGCTATCAACACATTATCTTATTGTCATAAAGTCACCATCAATTAATATAGTATATTATATTACCCATATTATATTACAATGATTTTGGTAAACTTTTACATTTAAGTACATGTAGAATTTGTAATAAGCCCATGTCTTATTTATAATATTATTTTAATGATCTATTGGTTTTAGAATAACCTGTTTATTTGAAACTTAAAATACATCGTTTACTGATCTTGATCATATTGTTCATAGTTATTTAATAAAAAAAGAGTTTCTAAGTTATTGGACTTATTTTATTATAAATTTATTTGTACTTCATAAAGCTTAAAGTTCATATTATTCTTGGTATTGGAAATTCCAAATATTCTTTATTAATTCTATTCTGCTTTGTGAGCTGTTTTATTTGTTATATTTGGGTAGTGGAAAAATCTCTGTCACTGACTGAGGTATATCTTGTAATTTTGGATTTATGACAATTTTTATGTTTAAAGCTATTTATTGTGCTTTGGTTTGAGTTATGTTTATCCTCATAGTTTAACTAAATTTGTATAACTGTAAAATGTAAATTTCTTTTCTAATTTTTAAAACTTGTAGTTTATTTTAACTTCATGGTTAAATATTCTGATTTTGTCAAGCTTAGAATCCATACTTTGTTTTCTTTTACCTTACTGTTATTAATAGAATTTTAGTTTATAGTTCAGAATCTCATTCTCCAACATCGACATTATTCTCATATTTCATCTTGATTTTTTTGCTTTTGCTTCTTTATCTTATCTTAATTCATCATCATAAGCAATTAACCCTTCATTGGCTCCTATTCTGTCATCATCCCAATCATTCATTATCCTAACACATTTTCTTTCTCTTAAGCTCCTTCATTTTCATTATTTAATTACTATTTATTTTCATCAACTATTTATCATCTAATTCATAATTCGAATTCCATATTCATTTCATAGACCTGAATATTAATTATTTATTGGTTTACAAATATTAAATTCATCTAATAGTATTTTGCTATGAATTTTAAAGCTAGTTTAATCGTTGTTGATATTAGAAGTTATTATCTTCATGGATATTTTGCGATCTTCCTTAGATTTACGTTGCAGCTAGCCTGATTGATTTTAAGAAAGTAATATTTTATTTTAACACTATTTTCATGTTATCCAAATCAAAAAACCGTTTATAATTTATCTAAAAAAGCCCTATGAACAAATGAAGTTTCTGTTTTAGAAAAATGTTTTTATTATGAATTAACACCTTCCCAGATGCCTTTTGAGAAAATTGTTTGTAATGTTGAATCAGCTCTTAACAAAATAGATTCTTCATCGGCTCATTTGCCTAGAGCCCAGATTTGCAATATTTTAAAAAATGTAAGCTTCCTAAAAATAATATTTCAAAGAAAGAAAGACAAGCATTAAATAATATAAAATCGGACATATCAGTTGTACCTCTAGCTGATAAAGGTAATGCTACTGTTGTTATGGATTGTGACATTTAACACAATAAAATTTTAGATTTGCTTAATCATAAAACTTATAAACCATCAAAAAGAGATCATATTACATATTTGGAAAAAACAACAAAAGCCATTATTAATAAATCGCCTATTGAAACAGAGATAAAAATTAAAATAATTCTTCTTGAAAAAACATGCATCTGTCCAAAATTTTATGGACTTCCAAAAATTCACAAAACAGATACCCCCCCTATCCAATAGTAAGCGCAATAGAATTATATTTCAGCTAGATATTTATCTGATTTTATTAAACCTGCAATCCCATCTATTAAATCATATATTACAAATTCTTTTCACTTCTGTTTTAAATTTTTTTAAAATTAATGCTAATGACATTCTGGTCAGTTGTGACGTTTGTTTACAAACATTCCAATTGATGAAGCTTTAAATGTAATTTTACAATGCTGCAATTTACCAAACCATATTATTGCTTTGATTAAACATTGTTACTTGAACACGTATATAATAGCATTACAGACAAGTTTTTGGTACTCCTATGGGCTCACCTATCTCAGGAATAATAGCTGATTTATTCATAAAATTATAGAAACTTGTGCTTTAGAATCATCATCTTTAAAACCTCTCGTTTGACTCAGATACATAGATGACACTTTTGTTATATGGCAACATGGGAAAAATAAATTAGATGATTTTTTCTCACATTTAAAGAATATGCATCCTCATTTAAATTTACAATGGAAACAGAGTCTGATGGAAAACTCCCTCTTCTTGATGTTCTAGTCACCAGGATACCAAATAGTTTATCTTTTTCGACTTACAGAATAAATACACACACGGACAGTTATTTACATTTCCATTCTCATTATCACCCAACTCAGACAGTTCTGTAGCCAAAACTCTTTTAAATAGAGCAATTAATCTTTAAGATAAGTCATATCTGAAAGAAGAAATAAATCATATTAATAATGTTTTATTAGCAAATAGATATAATTATAAATTTATTAAAAAAGCTTTATTTCAAGCCCAAAATGGACAAAATAGAAACAAAAGATGATAAATCAGCTATTAGGATTTGTGTTCCATATGTAAAAGGAACTACAGACAGTATTGAACGTATACTAAAGCGCGAAATATAAATACAGCGTTTTCTACTCATCAAAAGATCAGCAATATTATAACCAAGCCTAAGGATTCAATCCTTCTTGAATCTCATGGTTTTTATCAAACCTCATGTGAAAATTTTAAAGGTTCTTACATAGGTATAAGTAATCGTCCGCATCAGTGTTAGCAGAGATGAACATGCTAATGCGGTTAAACAACGTTCATCATCATCAGCATTCTTACTCCATGTTATAGATTCAGGTAATTTTTTTTTCTAGTACCAGGATCATATCCAGGTGTGATAATCTCTACCAGTGCAAAATTAGATAAGCCATTGAGATTCTTAAAAGGCCAGATTGTATCAATAAGGGAGATGATACATGCAAACTTCCTCCTATTTGGAAATTTTTTTTAAAAAACATTTTTAGTTTAACATTTTTGCTATTGGTGGAACTTTAAAGTTTATTTCAATTCAGTGATTGTAGCGCCTCTACAACCATCTTTCTACCTTTTATCACCCAGTAGATGACTTGTGTGATCATGTTCAAACGTGATATATCAATGTTTAATTTTTTTAACACGGATGGAAAGCAAAATATGTCTTGTATATATAGCGTTTCTTATTTGAAGTAAGTTTACAAAAAAGACATTATTTTAAAAATATTTCTTGTCCATAGAAATTAATTTGCACTATTGTAAATTAAATTTTAATATGGTTAATTAATAAATACTAAAATGATAAAAGTAATGTTTAATGAATGTTTGCAAAATAAGTAAATAAAGTAAAATCATTAAGAATTGGAAAAAGTTAATAACAAGTATTTTGTTTAGATAATTAATGCCCTGTTAATCATAGAATTAAACTTGGAAGTAGTGCTTTCAGTAGAAATAACTAATATTAAAAGGAAATATGTTTATGGTTTGTAAGGGAACGTTATTATTAGTTGTCTTTTATCAGTTATTATTTAGGATATTGAATTTTAGACATTTAATAGAAGAGCAATTAAGAATTTTCATAAATTCAATGAAGTCTAGAAAATATATGTTACAAATAACGTGAGAAAATGAAAGTAAAATAACTAGATGAGAGAATAAACTTTAACACAACTAAAAGAATTAAGAGACTAAAATGAACCTCATGTGAACATGTTGATAGAAAATTGATAATATATAAACTATTGCAGTCTTAAAGTGCATGTCAAAATATTATAAATAATGTGGTGAGAGAATGAAATTAGAGCATTTGAAGGTGTTTTGTTGAGACGATATATTATGAAATGAAAAAAAAGCTGATAAACTTGGAAAAACTTCAACTTGTAATGGATCGATAATTATTAAAATATTGTAGAAGATAATGGTCAACTAATTATAAATATTGAATCTAAAATTTAACAAATCTTGAACCACTGATCATTTAATTTATTATTATTGGATAATACATGTATGCTCGGTCCTAAAAACATTCAAAGTTATAAAATATGAACAAAATATTTTTTTTAATTTTCTATATGAGTAAACCATGGAAGGACTAAAATCAGTACTTCAGATATTTTTCTTGTCTAATATTAGAAAATAACATTACAAAAAGAATTATTTTGTTTAGTATGAATCATAATTGCTAAAGCTAGAAACATAATTCATAACTATAAATTGATATAAACATTTTTGAAAAAACATTATGTATTTTTAAAGTTATGAGAAAACTTTTTAAAACGTGTAAATAAATATAAAATAAATAAAAAAAACTTACATCATTCATTTCATCTTTCGGTTGTCGTAATTTCTTGAAGTAAAACACAATACCGGCTAAAATGCATAGAGATGCAAGCACCACTCCTACCGCAATTCCCACGATTTCCATATAATCGTTATGCGAAATTTCTTAATAATAATATAGTTAATGTCAAGAATATATAAAATGTAATAAAACAAAGTGGAAATTATTCATAGAAAATTTAATATATCAAGAATATTAGTTGATTAAATTTTGTAATAATTCCATATATATATATAATTAAGAGCATGCTAATGAGCATGCTCTTAATTTTACATATTTGTAAGTGCAAGCTATATATAAGTCATGTGAGATCTGACTTTATATATATATATATATATATTGTAACTTAAAGAATAATCGAAGAAGATCTTCAATAAACAATCTAACTCTGTCATCCTCCAAATTTATCGAAGATCATTCAAATAAATAATCACTCGCTGATTCTCCCTAATTTGAGACCTTCTCTCTAACTTATAGAAATATTTCAAACAAAATTCTACCAAGTTCCAATTGTGGACACATATTTTTAAACAATACTAGGGGTTGGGTTGAGACTCTTACAGATAACAATAAGGATTATAAAGTAGACTAAGCTCAGTGGTCGGTTACATATAAAGGTTTTGCTACAGAGATATACAATTAAGACCAAGGAAGAACTTAACTCTGATAGAATAAAATATTCCAAATAAACATATAATTTTGGGAAGAGATAAAACCTCAATCATTCACTAGTAAATAATTTAGAATAAAGTAAATATCTACCTTCATCCCAATTAAATTCTCTGAGCTATAAATATTTGCACTTTCAAAACGTATTCTTTAATAAACTCTTGTGATTAACAAACTCTATTGTATAATTTAATATTATCCACTGATAAGATTTGACTTCCTTTACATCTTGTAGAATGAAGAAATAATATTTTCTTATAATGAATAATAAAGATCTCAGGGTTTTCTTTCTGGTATTTTATCAAATAAAATAATGGTATAGTGTTGCAAGGCAAATGACTGACATTCTCTGCAGGTTTTAGGAACATACATTTCCTAATAAGCGAATGCATCTAATTAATATCATAATAATAATCACATAGATTACAAAAGAAAATGCTTACTTTATTCAACAAATATCTAATTAAAAAATCATGTAAATAAATTTAGAATACTTATAACCTTTTACCTAAAATGACATTCAAATAAAAGAAGGAAAAGAGTACATTTCAATTCCCTCTCTTATCCTAAACAACACAGATAAAATACTTCATTTACAATATTTAAATTCTGATAATAGGTTAATAATGTGCAGTCTGCATTATGGATGGATATATCCATTGCAATACTTAAATGAACAGTTGTCAATTTAAAATTTTAATTAAAATAAATTGATATCACTTTTTATTAATTATTAGTAATTTTTGGATCATGAGAATAATAATTATCTGATTTGAAAAATATACATTTTACTTCATTTGGTGGGTTCGTGGTACCAAAGAGAAGAATTTCACACAGAAAATTACTCAAAAACTCAAATTTTAATAAATTTTAAAGTTACATTTATTACATCTAAACATTAACAAAAAAAAAAAACAATTGTTTGTGGAGCACACTAATACAATTACAGTTTGGACATCATATCTAGTGGATCTTTTTTATATTTACCTCTAAGGATTTAATAATTTAAATTAACTTAATGTCAAGACTATTGCTTCTTGGTTGTCTAATTTCAAAATTGCACAATAAACTTATAACCATAAATGATTATGATTCCTTGTTAAATATTTATTTGAAATCACAATTTCTTCTAACTAAACCAAGGTATTAAACAAACATTAATGAAATTGAAAATAATATTTATAATTTTTGGCTAGCTTGCACCATAAACTAATTAACATTTTCCATATATTTTACATCCTAACGCATTTATGATATCTCACTATTAAAATAATATAACAACATTATGAAAATTAACTTCAATATAATCTATTGCTACTTCTAAATTAGCTGGCTAATATGATGATGATAACTGTCATTATTACATTACAACTGATCATTGCCTCATCCTAGGTTAATTTTAAGACTAAATGTTAAATAAAAAGCATTCATCAGAATTCACACATACGTTGATAGTTGACTTAATTAATGTCCAAATAATACTATTAAATTTAAAAATTTATGAAACTTACAAAATCCCTCAGCAAATTTCTCCATATGACATATATAAATAGCATTGTGTCTGTGTATTCCCATCATGCTATGCTTTAAATTGAGGAATTAAATTATTAAGTCTTGTGGATTTACTTGTATACTACTGGCAAAGCACAGTAGCACAATACGGATATTATTGTGACCAACCAAGGCACTGGAAATTACTACTTCAACAACTAGCTATCATTGCCATAACATTTATAAATACAATAGTCTACACCTTCTGTGGTGGACAATCTAGTCTTTTAAATAGCACATGAGGGACAACATCACTAAATAAGCTCCTTAGAGCAAGACAACCTGACTATAATAAGGCAGTCTCCTCTGCTTATCTGTCAGGCATAAGTGTAGGTGAAGACACAGTCTTACTACATAGAAAAGGGAAAACACACCAAAGACAAATGATTCTCTCCATGGAATCTAACTAAATAAGCTATATAAAATTTTTTTTGGAACACTGTCTTCTCATGGCCAATACATATAATAATAATGGGCTATCATTTTCATCCCATAAACATCATAAATAGTATACTATCTGATAACTATTTCTCACAATGGCAAGATACGAATTTATCCCTAATGATAAAGATTAATATATTGTATCAATATTTAAATCCATACATTAAATAATATCCGCAACCCACAGGGAAATATAAGTCAAAACGACTATAAACACATTAAAATAGCATAGTAAATATTTGCATAAGATAAGGAATATGCTCACAAACTATGAGCATAATAAATATTTATGAAACTAAGTGGACAGATTGTCGCAATAGATATTATTAATTAAATGGTTAATAAATTAAATGTGTTCTCAGATAATTTCAAAATCTAATTTAGGCTACGAATGATATTAACAAAATTATTACAACTTCTGATAAACACACCTGTAATGATTATTTGTCCTAAATTATAAAAAATAGGCAATTTTAAAGTAAACTCTTCGCCACTATATTTAAAATTACCCGTGGGTAATACAATCTCTACACACTTTATTGTAAACCCTTGAGACAATTTCAGATGGTAAAGTAAGATACCTTGACATATAAATAAGCATAAAATATATAACTATCTTATTACATTTTTTTTAAACAAAATAAAAATTACAATAATAAATGATGATAATGATAAATTCAGTTCATTAGTAAAGCTTCCTCAACAATAGACAGAGAATCTACGGTGCAAGGTCCCACGTCATTAGCTATGGGAATAATATCGATGCATTAGTATTTTTTAAACCAATATATTTTTTTTAAAAAGAAACAACAAAGCAGCTACAACTTCACTATGATAATAGACAAGCACAGGAATATGATATACTACTTTAAACATGACAGGTATGGATCCATTATATGACACAATTTAATAGTAACTAGCTAGTTCTTAAAATATGACAATTATGTGCAATTGTTATTAACTGTAAAATTTTAGTAATTATCCGCAGTTTCACTGGAAAATATTTTATTAACAGTTTTTTCCCCACTCTTTCTGGAGAAGCAGATGATAAAGAAACATTGCCGCTATAAAATAAAATGATATGCCAATTTTCATTACTAAATTTTTAACTTTCAGAAAGCAGTATTCAATTTATCTATGTTTTTTAAAATCATTTAGACATTTGTTAGTTTTTTAAAATTACTAATTAAGACCAAAACATTTATTTAAATTATTTTAGTTTTGAACAGTTCTTAACATCATCATCATCATCATCATTATTATTATTATTATTATTATTATTATTATTATTATTATTATTATTCTTTTAACTTGGTCTTAAATTTACTGCCACTAAGACAGCGATTTATTAGCATAAACTGATTATTTGTCATTTTCCATATGATCTCAGTTAAGATTACCATTTTCATGTGTTGAAAATTTTTAAAGTTAAATGTTAACTTAGAAGTATTAGCTTGGCACATTATATTTTGAAATTTAGACCATTTAGTTTAAAAAAAGCATAAAACTTGATACCTTAATCTATCCCTTAGCAATCCATTATATGTGAAGACTTTAAAGAAAACTATAGTTTATACTGGTTTTAAAAGAAATGCAAATAATAAAAGTTATACTGTTTTTTCTTCCTTCTTATTAAGACAACCTCCATGATGAAACTAAAAAAAAAATCAAATCAGTTCCCGCTCTTTTCTTCAATATAAAAAAAATAATATCACATGTCAGCATTCTATGTTTCAATTTCAAGGTTAATAATAAATCAACTACTTAACATGAAAAATGTTTTTTTAAAAATAATAAACGGAAAATATGTGTAATAATTTATTGATTTTCATATTTTGATTGTTGTTTCTATCAGAAGTTAAGAATAATAAATATTTTATTTGCCCAGTTTTATTATCTATTTTACTTTTGAAAGTTAATAAATAAATTGAATATTTTAATAAATAAAATTAAAGATCTAAAAAGTCAACATATACATCCACGTATGCACACCCACCTAAGAGTGTGAAACTAATCTTATTTAAGCCAAGATTCTTTTAATAATCCACTTCAACTTTAAATAAGTAAATGCTACTGAATCATTTTAAGAATTAACTGAAGTATAAATTATGAAGGTGATTAAATGAAATAATTTAAACTAACTCATTAGCAATTTAGTAACCCAATAAATTTTCAACACTAAAATTAAAATATTCATTCAACTAGCTTTCTTTTTTTATTTTAACTTTTATAAAATTTTTACATTATGAACACGCACTTTATTAAGTATCAATTAAATATGAATAGCAGTTATATATTCTATTAATACCTTTTATTAGATAACTATTTAAATCTAAATATATGAAGTATTGCTTGTTAAGTTATACCATTTTATCTACATATTAAATGATATAGTTTTATGTCTCTAGTTATTAGTTTTATTTTATCTTTTATTTTCTTTTTATGGCTAAGTAGTATATGCTGCACTGTTAAAAATGTTTTTAATAAAAGCAAGGTGGCATATCACATGGTTACAATATACATATATATATATATGATAGGAGTTATTGAAGATTTTAATCTACCAATATAGATAATTTAATGTGTATCAATAATTAATTAGTTTAATTTAATACTTATATTGGTTGATTATATTTTATAATTCCTGTTGATATATATATATATATATATATATATATATATATATATATATATATATATATAGTAAAAATGTAAGTCATACATCAGAACATAATTCATAAATAGTCAGAAAAAAAGAAAAGAAGAAACATCAGTAAATACTATTAATTATAAAAGAAGAAAGAATAATAATAACCCTAACCACTGGAAAGGCAAAACACTTAAAAAAGATGGTATCATAGAAAATAGAAAAGTTGATGAGCTCCACCATATATTACACGCCATTAATAGAGCTTACACTAGCAATTGAAAACAGATGAAACATGGGTGTAATAAAGATATACCTAAAACATCATCTAAAGCCAATTAATAAGGGACATGAGGAAATGGTTCCTTTCCTCAAAGTCCATATTAAAAATGAGAAACAAAATCAAAACGTTAATAAAGGAAATGCCTAACTTAAAAATATTCATGGGAAAATGAAGCACCTAATCATGCTTTAGAAAGTTGTCCCATGATAAAAATAATGTTTGAGAGTTTATGAGTCAAAGTAGTGGATAAAAATCCAAATATTAAAACACTATCACTCAAGTCAGTATAGGTTATCATGGCTAATAACAAAAAGACAAAGAAAACTCAAAAATAAATCTGGTTCAAACTGAACATTAACCAAATGTATATCTACTATGTCTTTCTAATGCTAAATGGCCTTATTCCCAAAAGCACCTTAGGATCAGATTTACTATACATGAACATGTGCATGGTCGATTTCAAAAATAAATTACTCAGAGTAAGTTATGATATAGTAGAAATGATATTACTGCCAAATTATAACCAAAATGGAATCAATTATATCAACCAAACCTGAAGCACTTTTGAAAAAAAAATCAGTCAAATTTAATTAAAAATAATGTAGAAAAATTGTGATCTGTGATTGATTAATATAGTATTATACTCTCAGAAGTACCGGGTGTGACAGAAATATTCCAAAAAAGAATTAAATTATTTGAAAACCAACCATTTCAATCCAAATCCAATCCCATATCAATATCGAAATGACATTAACAGACAGATCAAGTAAATGATCAATTGCGAGATAATTTTTAAATGGTCCTCATCCTATTTCAATCCTATCATAATCCTGAAGATGAAAGATGGGTTGAGAGATTTTGTTTAGTTGGTAGACAGCTAATCAAATATAGATAGGAATATACCACTACTTTTACATGATTTATTTGTGAAATTTGGTAATAAGAAAATATATTGTACTTTCGACTTAACCTTCAGTTATTGGCAAATCAAAGTTCGCTTAGATGATCGCCAATAAAATACATTTGAATATGAGAAATTCACATATCAGTTTAATAGGATCCCATTTGTAGCGATTAATAGTAGTGCTAGTTTTATAAGATGGCCGGATAAAATCCTTTCCCCTGAGATTAATTAAATAATATCTATCTAGGTAGACGATGTTATCATTGCATCTCCTTCAATTGAAGAACATCTGCAACATTTTTAATTAGTGCAGTGATAAAAATATAAAAAAAACAATTTCAAGAAGAGTGCATTGGTTTGTAACGAAGTAGTCTTCTTAGATCGTATAATTAGTTGTAATGAAGTGAGACCTCACCCAGATAAGATCAGTGTTACACAGACTTTTTCTACACTGGAAAATAACTAGCAGATCAGATCATTTTTAGGCTTATGCAATTTTTACATTCGTTTTTATCCCAAATTTGCTGATAATATGGAACCATTACTAAAATGAATTAGAAATGATGAAAGATGAAACTTGGACTCAAGATCAAGATGAGGCATTTGCTACAATGAAAAGCGGATTTTTAGAGTAAGTCATGCTAGCTTTCTCTGAATGCAAAAGAATGATCAGATTGGAGTCTTCTACTTTATTAACCATCTCTTAAAGTGTTCAGAAATAAACTATATGATTGTTGAGAAAGAAACACTAACAATAGTGTGGCTTTCCAGAGATTTCTACAAATGCTCCTTGGATCAGAGGTGTTAAGTGATTATAGATCATAAGAATCTCGAATTCTTGAATCACAGCTACTTAACCAACTGTCACCTTATTAGGTGAAGTTTGCTATTAAAAAAAATTATATAGTCAGATACTGTAAAGGATCCAAAAACGTTGTAGCTGATGTATTGAGTTGAAACCCATGTCGAACAGAAAGAACATCTAACATCACTATGATGTAAATGAACTCAATCTATCAAGTTAATGAAAATAAGATATATTATATTTCCAGTATAATAATTTGCAAGCAAGAATGATTTAGACAATCATACATATAACATAAATATCATTTACATTTTATTTATGTATATCAAATGGCTATTCTTTGTAGAGCATAAGCGTTTAGAGTAATAATTGAGATAACTTATAAGCAAAGAGTAACAATAAATGTTAAATTAAATATTTTATATTTTAATATAAATTTCATTATTAAATATAATGTATTGTAAATATATTTGTTAAATATATATGTGTTTAAATTAAAAATTCTCAGTGTATTTTTGCTATATTCTTTTCACATATCTTTTTATACAGTTAGACCTATTTTCACTCATTCACATCTAACTTCATACACCACACATATTTATGCATATCCAACTTTTAAGTGATATATCATGAATTAGATGATTATGCCGATTCTTCCTGAGTTTGAAACCCAAGAATAACGCCTGAAAGATAGTAAGGTGATATATATATCACTTAACACATATTTTAGTATTAAAGATAGTAAGGTGATATATATATCACTTAACACATATTTTAGTATTAACTCTTCATCTCCCAGAAATAAACTTAAAGTGTATGTGAGTATATTGGTGTAAGGATCCTAGATAGACTCTCTTACCTACAGTAATGACCGGAGTTAACTAATATAATACCATTAAAATCTCTTCCATTGTAATATTTATCATCATCATCATTTCCAACCAATATCAATCCACTGCAGAATGAAAGTCTCTCCAAGTTCAATCCATCTTTTTCAACCCTAGCCTCTCTTCCCCATATCAACCCTGCACACATTGTTATTTTATCTCTCCATCTCACATATTGTCTCTTTCTGGGTCTTTTACAATATTTTGGAATCCAGTTTAAGATTTCAATTGTCCATCTCTTATCTTCTCTACTAGCAATATGTCCAGCCCAACTCTACTTCAGTCTTTTAATTCTTTCAATGATGACATTACTATCTGTTTGTTCCTTACCCATAAATTGCATTTTTGATTTCTTCTTTTTATTCATAACATGTATCTATCCATACTTCTTTGAGTTGTCAGAAATCACTGTATTGCTCTCCTATTAAGGGTCCAAGTCTCAGATCCATAAGTAATTACTGGTAAAATGCATTTATTAAAAACCCTATTTTTCAAATACATAGGTATATTTCCATTTAGCATTAAATTACTACTACTAAAAGCATTCTAACCAAGTTTACGTCTAGTAATAATTTTATCCATTATGTTTCCATCTGTAGTAATCATCCAACCAAGGTATTTGTAGTTGGTAACTTCTAATTCATCATTATCTGTATTTTTTCATCTTTTGAAAAAATCTATTGAACATTATCTTAGTCTTTTTAACATTTACCTTTAATCATACTTCCTTACTTTCATCTGATAATTTCTGTAATATTTCCTGAAAGCATTATTTAAAAAAAAACAACTACTTCATCTGCAAAATCTAAATTTGATTTAAATAATCTCCAATCAATTTTATTTCTTTAGATTTCCATTTTAATCCACAAAATATTTCTTGCTGCACTGCTGTCAAATGTTTAGATCATATGGAATCACCCTGTCTTACACCTTTTTCCAATATTAACCTTGCTAATATCATTATGCAATCTAATTGTTGCTGTTATATTTTTATAAATATTCTTCATAATATGAAAATATCCAATGCTTTATTCACTGAAAAAATGGTTATTGAATCAAATGCCTTTTCATAATATACAAATTTTAAGCATAATGACAACTCATATTCATTTGTCCTTTCTATAACTTCTCTCAATACTTAAGTATGATCTATTATATTAAAACCACTTTTAAATTCAGCTTGTTCTCTTGGCTGGGTGAAATCGAATGTTCTCTGTGACGAGTTGTAATTATCTTGGTAACAATTTTGCATTAAACTGATAAACGGCGGATAGTTCTGTAATTTATAATATCTCGTTTATCACCCTTTTTAAATATTAATATTAATACTGCATTCTTCCAATCATTTAAACATTTGGTATATAACTTTGACCTATTTCTTCACCTGCTTCTTTCAATATATCGATTATAATTCTATCATTACCAGGAGTTTTTTCTTTCTTCATAAATTTATTTGCATGTCGTATTCCTTCGTTAAAAATTCTAGGCGCTTCCTAAGATAGAATAGATGTAGAAGTTACTTGTTCTTTATTACTATATAATTCTTGATAGAACTATTTTTCCTATTCCATGATGCCATTGCTCTTTTTAGTAATACTTCCATATTTTTTTTCTTATTGCAGATATATTTCCTACCAATACCACGATATTGTTTTACATTCTTGAGACTTTTATTCTCTTCTACAGCTTTCCTCGCTAGTTCTCAATTATACTTCCTTATATCATTATCAACTTTTTTTGTACTATTTTACAAAATTCGAGATATTCAATCCTTTTTAATACATCATTTTTATATAACTTAATATTTATGCTTTTCTTTATTAATTGTCTAGTCTCAGTAGAAATTTTATTGGTCTATTGGTTGTTTTTTCCCACCAACTATCTTTTCTGCAGTTTGTAAAAGTCTATCAATTATTAATAAATAAAAAGCTCTGATAATTTGCTCTAACAGCTTTATTGATAAATGCTGGCTAAACAAAAAAATTAAAAATCTTTATTCTGAAAATCATTCCCCAACTACAGACTAATAGTTTCATGCTTTGGCATTCCTCAGTAAGGTGCTAGGATAGTTTCAGACTCTAGATCTAAAAATACAAAGCCAAAGCCAGCATTTATTTAAAAGTTATCTATCAAGTTGAAAATCTGAAATTTTTAGATATCTAAATGTTTTCAAACCCAGCTATCTAACATATATATAGTTGTATGGGACTGAGATCTCCTCAGCCAAACCATATATTAATAGCCTAACAATATAACATTGCTTAAGACTTTAAAGAAAAGACTATAAATAGTCAACAAAAAATCAAAGTCATATATCACATGATTAATTTTTATCAGTTATTTTCTTATTAATTTCATCAAATCTTAATCATGTTCAAAATCTACTAATACTTGAAACGGATTTCCAGGTTTTTATTTAAATTCATTGGAATATTTCTGAAGATTAGGAATATCAACTGTAAATATTGTTTTTCTTAATAAAGTTTTGTCTCTTTATTTTTGCACCAACACATACTTTATACATTTTACTTATCAATGATCACTTCCTGTGTTAAATTTATTAAGAACATTGCAAATTGAAATATGTAATTTCTGTTGGCAAAATATAATCCAATTTTGCTGTACCTTCATTTCGATGTTTTCATGTCCATTCTTTTTTAACATTTTTCCAAAATAAAATTTTATAAAATAAAGAGATATTTGTCTGCAAACCCCACCAGTCTATTTATACTCTCATTTCTATTACCATAACCAAATTTAGCTACAGCACTTTTACTTTTCATTTGTTTAACAATTCTAGCATTAAAGTCTTCCATAATTTTAAACTGTTGTTTAGTTTGATTAAAAATCTTTTGTACATTCATATAAAAATCTTTTACTACTTCATCACTGTAAGAACTCGTTGTGGCATAAACCTGAATTGTCTGCATTTGGTAGTTGCCATTCTTTTCCAATCTCCAAAATGTTCTTTTTCCACTATTTATTTATTGTGAATCCTATTCTATTTTTACTTCTAATATCTGTGCATTTGTAGTAGCATACACATCCACTTTTTAAATCAGTTGTCTCTTCATCTTTTCTTCTAACTTCACAAAGTCCAATAATGTCCCATTTAATATAAGACAGTTCTTCTAATTGTTGCAATCTTTCTTCACGTAAAAGTGATCTGCAGTTGTAAGTATCTAAATAAAAGTCATTATCAATCAGGGGATTCTTAGTACCTCCATGTTTGATAACCAGTCACTGCCTTGGCTGGTGAATTTATAACCTCCTGAGAATAAGGGCCATGATTTATTTTTGCCTGTCATGATTGTAAATATCTTTTAGAAATTTTTTTTATTCACACACATATTTATTCTCTCTTATCAGACCTTTGAGAAGAAAAACCATGGTGTTTCTTGATTTAAAAAAAACCAATAAATTCAGCATGCTGGCTAATGTGTGTTGGTGATGAGCCCATCCATGTTTATATACTATTTGAATAATTTTATAGTAATAACAATTGCAACAACAAGAATTGGAATGGATCTTAGGACTGCTCAGATTCTCAAGATCTCCAAGAAGAATCAAAAGTCCCCTTTCAGTTTACAGATGAACATGGCCTAAAAAATCCTCTTTTAGTTAACATATGTACACAGCCAAAATAGGCCATGTTTTTTTATCAATTGGTTGCTATAACAATTTTTTAAGATTCATTGTAATTTAAAGAAAAGATTTTGATTATTGTACATAGACGTGAAAACCTGTTGTTTTGACTTCAATTATTTTCTAATCAAAGGTAAATGTAAATACAGTACTATAACATCTATTTCCCCTCACTAAATATCACATTTCAAACATAAATTTATATACTGTAATCACATTGTCTTCATGATTTAAATACTATACTGCTGTAATTAAATGCACATGAACTGATTTTTCTGAGCGCTTTTTCTTAATGGCAGAATTATTTTCTTAATGGCAGAAATACTTCCTTCACATGAACATATGTAAATGCATTACTATAACATCTATTTTTTTATCACACTAAATATTATATTTGAAACATGAATTTATGTATAGTAATCAGTTTCTTCATGATTGAAATATTATAAGTCTGTTGTTAAAAAATATGTACTGATAATTTTCCAAGAATTTTTTATTAATGACAGAATTACTTACTTCGCATACACGTAATAAGTTTTTTTTAATTGGTTGTGAATTTGTCACATACCAAACATATATTCACCAATCATACAACAAAGATCATACAACTCAAGATGGCGAAATATGCCTAAAGCTGGCTATAGCAAAGGATATTAATCTTCAAATTTATATAGGCATTTAAACACTTTTTGTAGTTTTATTCTAGTATATATATATATATATATATATATATACTAGAATTCTAATTCTTCATATATATATATATATATATATATATATATTATGAAGAATTAGAAGAAGTTAACAGTTACAAATACCTTGGTCAGATTATTAATACAGATGGAAACATAATGGAGGAAATTAATCATAGAATTAAACTTGGTTGGAGTGCTTTTGGTAGAAATAACTTGATACTAAAAGGAAATATGCCAATGTGTTTGAAAAGGATGGTTTTTAACAAATGTGTTTTACCAGTTCTTACTTATGGATCTGAGACTTGGACACTTAATAGAAGAGCAATACGGAGACTTCAGACCAATCAAAGGAGTATGGAGAGATGTATGTTGGGAGTAACAAGAAGAGATCGAAAACACAATGTATGGGTAAGATATCAAACAGGTGTTACTGACTTTATTGAAAAAATTAAAAGATTGAAATGGAGTTGGGCTGGACATATTACTAAAAGAGATGATAATAGATGCAGAATTGAAATTTTAAACTGGATTCCAAGAGATTGTAAAAGACCCAGAAAGAGACCACATGGGAGATGGATGGATGAAATAAGAAAATGTGTAGGGGTGTTGTGGAGAAGAGAAGCTAAAGATCGGAGAAGATGGATTAAACTTGGAGAGACCTTCATCCTGCAGTGATTGATAATGGTTGATGATATATATATATATATATATATATATATATATATATATATATATATATATATATATATATATATATATATATATATATATATATATATATTATATAAATGTTTTATGGATGGATGTTATTATATATATGTTAATCGAGATGCAGTAGAGAGAAAAGATTAAGAGCATTAATCGATATACATGTAAAAAGTAAAAATAATAATGATTTAATGACAGATTCAGTTTTTTTTGCATCAAGAAAGGGCATGTAAATATAAATTTAAACTTGATCTTGAAAATGTTAGGATTCTTTATGAAGAGTCAAGCAGCATGCATTAAAATTTAAGAATTCTGGGATTTGATTTTATGATATTTTCCATCATTGTTTTTTGAATTTAAATGATAGTTAAAGAGTGTTAAGTAATTCACTGAAAGCACTTTTCTGTATAATAATTAATCACCAGTATACTTATTATTTTTATTGTTATTATATAATATAAACCTATAAAATAATTCATATTTCTTGTTATATCAACAGCAATTTATTATGGCCTGATGTCCAAATAGTCTGTTATTGATATTACAAAGAGTAGATGTTATTTACTGATTTATTTAAAAATTATTCTTTGAGCATCTGTCCACCTGAATGTTTGTGATAACAGTATTGTAATACCATGCTGGACTATTTCCATCATCTATCATTAAATTTTGAATGTCTAAAAAATGTAAACTTTTTTTAAACTTTTCCAAATACAAACAACTGTTAGTAATAACATATAAATTAATAAATAACACAGATTAGTAGACAACACAGAACAGTAGATGACATTGCATTTTAAATGATGAGAGAATAATGCTATTCAAAACTTTTAGAAATCTACTAACCTGTGTTGTCTACTAATCTATGTTATTTACTAACTTGTGTGTTGTAAATATTAAATTATTAAGTATATATATATATACTGTGCTCCTGAGTGTTCAATTTTTTACTAGATGAACCTCTGCAAATCTTCATCCAAGATTACAACTTTAGAAAGATAAGAGTGGTCACTCTAATCTTCAATGCTAGATTCACATATATATTTAGAAAGTTGGTTTAAGATAGGAGGGGTTACTTAATATCTTTATAAAGTTGTAATCTTGTGTAAAGATTTGCAGAGGTCCCTCTAGTGGCAAATTGAACACTCAAGGTTAACAGCCTTAAACATATATATATATATAATAAAAATAATAATAAATTTAATGGTAACAAACTATTATAAACAATCCTTAAATCCACAGAAGTATTTTCAGTTAATTTCTTAAACCTGCCCCAACTGCCATTAAATTAAAAAAAAACAAAAAAAAAAAACAAAGTGGAAGCAAATGTTATTAATTCAAATCCCACAAATCTCATATTTTAATGTTAGCAGCTTGTTTTTTTTTTTTTTTTGAATTTAATGGCAGTTGAGGCAGGTTTAAAAAATTAACTGAAAGTACTTCTGTGGATTAAAGGATTGTTTATGATAGTTTGTTACAGTTAAATATATTATTTTTATTATAATTACAATTTTGTTTTAATTAACAGACATTATATATATATATATATACACTAACTTGTGTGTTATAACTAGTTATTGTTTGTATTTGGAAAAGTTTAAATAAAGGTTAAAATTTTCTAGATATTCAACATTTAATCATAGATAATGGAAATAGTCCAACATATTATCACATATGAGGGTTATACTTGTATATTATCTTAGTATTGTATTCAGATTAATTTGTTCCATGAAATATATTTATATTCTTAATGTTGTATATTAGGTCACTTGTAAAGTACATGCACATTAATATCATTAATACTTATATAGAACCCTAAATAATTGTATTATCTCTGTAAGTCAATCAATTTATTTATTTATTTACTGTTTTTCTATATCTGTCTAGTTATTTGTCTATCTATTTATTTATTTATCTTTCTATTTAACTATCTGTCTTACTAACTATACCTACTTGTCTTTATTTACATGTTATATTAGCAATTGGAAAACACACAAAACATATTTGTAATTATTAGTTAGTTCGCACTAAGTAAAATTATAACAAAAATAATCTCTAAATAATAATAATAAAAAAAGTAGTTAAAATTTTTACATTTACCTTTGTTGTTAAATACAGAAGAATTATCTGTAATAAATAAATAATTTATATATAATATCAAGAAAAGTAGTATAGATTAAAACAAAAACAACTTACATTGATTTTACAATTTTAATACAACAATATGTAAATAAATAGGAATTATACGTAATTAATACCATGCTTGCCATTTTAATTACCATTTATAATTAAAAAAATATTCATAATTTCATCAATATCACAACACATTAATGATCGAGTATATTTGTATATTTGATCGACCTTCCTTAATTTGTGTAAGTATATATATATATAGACTTATATTTTGTTTTACCTTTTCTACATGCACATTACTATAAATTTGGCTAGTGACCAAATTGTAATGGCACAATATATATATATATATTAAATATTTAATACATTATCGATCATACTTATAAAATATATCTCTTTGTTTTTGGCATGACAAATTTATTTTCACACACACACAATTGTTAAACAAAATCTTTAAATTTATTTTCACACACACACACAATTGTCAAACAAAATCTTTAAATTTATTTTCACACACACACACAATTGTCAAACAAAATCTTTACTAGGCTGAGTGCTCTCATGCAAACAGACACCAGTATTCAAAATATTATGGATCTCAAAACTCAATATCATGATAAACAGAAGGAGCTGGTGCAATATATAGCCACAAAAAGATCAAAATATTCTTATCTAACTGTCGCAACAGGTCTCACAGTTACATTAGGTGGGCACTTGGTTCTGCAAAGAGGCCCACACCTACTATGTTAGTCATCAATCAAAACTGCTACAGTGGTCCTGAAATGCTTCCAAGAATTCACAAACATTTCATAACTAAACTGCAAAACCAAAATTTTTCGGTTGGCAAAATCTGGAAAATCTTCAAGTGACATTCTTCTACATAATATCACAGAGATGCAAATAATTCAAAAACTGCAGTCTTATGTTGAAAGCACTCATCCTAAACATCAGAATTCTCAGATTTGTGCCGTTTCACCTTAGTCAATTCACTGCACCCATCGTTCGTATGATGATTGATGTTCTTTTGGGAGATTTCCAGTTCATTCCCGATCTATACCCGGTGGCATTGGTGCCTTTTTTAAAAAACAAGAAAATCCATCCAGCCTGTCAAACCTACACCCCATATCCATGATTCCCTTACTTATCAAAAATATTGAATCCCTAATCAAAGATTTGATTCAAGATCAACTTTATCAGCATATCTCTAAATATCAATTTGCTCAAAAAGGGGCTTCCACTCTAGATGCTGTTCAACACTTCTTGCTTATTACAGAAATGCCCGATCACATAGAAAGTCCAAACCATTAGTAATCCAATTGGACTTCTCTTTGACATTCGATTCAGTAATTCCATCATACCTACTCCAAATGCTTCAAGACTATCAAGTCCTAGAAGTCTACATACACATCATTGGAAATCTCCTGCTTAATCGTTCCTGCTTCACCACCCTAGATGGTAGGCTAACTGATGGAATCAGACCACATCTGTCAATCCCACAGGGATCCCCATTGGCCATCATTTGCTTCATTACATATATCAACCCACTCCTCATTGAAATTGAATGCAAAAATTGCCTGGTATTTATGTGCAAGCATTGAAACACCAGGTACATCACATCTCATACGTTGACAATGTCTCAATATTCCTTCCTGATCAAAAGCATCTACAACTACTTCTGCAGATCATTGACAAACATACACAAAATTAAATCTACACATTAATTATAAAAAATCTTCAATGTGGACCATAAAATCTGGCTTAACAATTCCATCTATATTCAAGTCCCAAACACAAACTTTTTTAGGTTTTCCCATAGCCAAGTCTAGGTTGGCTATGTCCAAAGAGATCCAGAGCTTTATACTTGAGAAGACTAGAAAGATCACAAACTCATTGTCTAGAGTTTCCTGTCACTCACTGGGAAAAACACCTTACTCAATATGTTAGTGTATCCCAGTCTTAGTTATTATCTTTCCATAATAAAGCTGACCAAATCATTTGAGGCTTCACTGAATTCACTATGCTTGAAGTTGCTATGGAAAGGGCAATGTAGTTGCTGTAAGCATCATTAAAACTCACATGCCCAAAGATCTAAATGGTCTTGGGCTCCATTCAGTTTCTACACTCTACCTACAGAAAGCAATTGGGGTCATGAGGGCAACTTACCTCAAACATCCAGAACACAATTCATTCTTACCAGTAATTCCTACAGACACTCCTCCTCCCTTCAGCAGCAAATGGATGACAGACCTATGGACTTACATAACAAGCATGACAAATCTGACAAAACCTGTTTTAGAAATAAAAAAACATACTGGGGGACTTCTAAACTCAGACAACCCAATCCTATGGCAGTCCAGAACACTCTTGGCCTAAATAACAAACAGTTAATCTACAAATCAAAAAAAATGGTACATTGAACCCAAATTCATTGATTTTCTCTTGAAGCTTAACCCCTACTCTCTGCCGATGAACCACTTTCTGGTATGGATGAGAGGCTTCACTAACCTCAATCCTCAGTGTCAATTATGTTCAACAGCAGATGAAAACATCCCTCATCTATTTCACATCTTTTCTTTCCTCAGCCCACTCAGATCCTTCATTAGTGAAAGAGTGTCTCTCAACTATAGAAACACTCTCCATCCAAAATGCTATCAACCTCAGCATTTCCTCAATTATCAGAATTTTCATATTTCTCTTCTTTGCAGTCTGGCTTACCAGGTGTAAATATATATTTGGTCAAGCAAACTCCAATGTTACTGAAACTTTCATAAGACTATTGAAGAGTATTTATATCAGAGATCGCTTACTAATCCCTGACTGACTACAGAAGGAATCTTGGTCCAGAATTGATTTTGCATGTATGTAACTGGCACCACAGATACAGTCACACTCCTGTTAGCTTTGCAGCCCAGTTTAAAATCAGCACTTTAATAATTTGAAACCTCTGTAGAATTTTTTTTCAAATGTCTCAATAATTTTTTTTTATTTTAGAAAAAAAAAATCTTTATTTTAAATAACAGATTAATCTGCAACGACAGATTCACAACTATCCTCAGATTTTTTCAACATTTAGAGTGCTTTTAAACATAGCCTGGGATGTTTACTCCCTTTCTTTACATATACAATGAGCTATGTTTAATTTCAACTGGCACATATTAAATCTTGTTTAATTATTATAACTGAGATGACATTTTCCTACCTCATAATAAAATATTTAGTTATTTTATTTTAAATATGAATTTAACATTAAGTTGGTTATATAAAAGCTATTTTATTTAATTTAGATGGACTAAAATAGATTGGTAATGTTGATTTATTAGTTAATCAAAGTATTTTAAACTATATCTTGGTAAGTAAACAGTGATGATGGGAATAAAAATAAATACACTCCATTGTTGAAAATGTGTAAGCAAATGATTTTATTGTAAGTTTTTTTGTATTTAATGAGTCGTTAATTGCATTGAAAATTAAAAATCCAGGATCTCAGAAATCCCAGTCGAAGAGATAAGAAAGGAATTTAAGTAATAAAGGAGAAAATATGTGTGCAGCATTTTCTTTGTTAACTCTCATAAAAATACAACTAAAATGTGAAATTTGATGAAAAAGGTTAAGTGAAAGAAGGGGGAGGTATAGTTCCAATACTATATAAACAAATTCATTTATAAAATAATGTTCTTTTTGTTTTATCTCATAGAAATTTCCAATGTATTCTGGCTAAGTAAAACCACAATACCTCCTGAGAATGCTTTTCACACAACTGTATGTTTGTAAATAAATTTGTTTAAATAGTCTTGGAACCATACCTCCCCTTTCTTTCACTTAACATTTTTCATCAAATTTCACATTTTAGTTGTATTTTTATGAGAGTTAACAAAGAAAATGCTGCACACATATTTTCTCCTTTATTACTTAAATTCCTTTCTTATCTCTTAGACTGGGTAAAAGAAGAGTAATCACCCCAGTATGAGGATCAGTGGCAAGCTAGCCAAAGCAATCTATCTGGGGATGGAATGGATATCTTCCATCTTATACATATAAGTAAGGATATGAACAGCAAATTATAGTTAATGTAGTGTCTCTTCCAACAATATTTTGAAGCCAGTAAACTTTATTTCTGAACTGATATAGATCAATGTGAATACTGTAAGCTGAATTTCTCCACATTAGTGGTATGTCAAGTTGTGAACTGAGTAATTATGAATTCTTTTGTAAAAAAATGCAATTAGACTCATTATTTGTTTATACTTTGAACTGTTAGGGAAATAACATTATAAGCCAGGGAGTGTATTACTGATGTGACTTAATTATATTTATTTGTAATATTTTTACATACACTTTATGTGTAATTCTGCTATTATCTTTTTAATATATTCTGATAAATCTTGATTTGTTTTATCTCTCGAAAATGATGTTCAGAGTTGTTAATTAATAATTAAGTATGGGAGGTGATATTTTCAAGTTTAGTTTTTATTCCAAGTAACTCAGATCATGATAGATTTTGGTAGAATCAATATTATTTGTCAATCTTTTTTTTTTCCAGGCCATTTCCTAGAATTCATTATAGATGGAGTGACTTGCATTATGGCACTTCTACATTTAAGTTGCTTACACATGTTATCATGATACTTGATGTTTCTTTGTAATCATTGTGTCAATTTAGATGGTATTTAGTTAGTTAAATATTGATTATAAAAGATATTGAGTGATGGTAGGATATTATTAGGATAGGATAGAGATTTACATTATGATAAAATAGATTCATTGGATAATATATTTAATGAGAATTAATAAAAGATTTTAATATGCATTAACTCATATGTTTGAATTTTACTTTGTTAGTGATGTAACAAGTTTCATAATTTCCATAGCACTACCTTTCTATCATCAATGTTTAATCCATTTTCAGGTAGTAATAAAGAGCTATTAATCTCATGTGGGTATTCATGTACCTTAACAACTATTTTTATTGCTATGAATATGATCACTAAGCAAATAAATTATGACCAGTTTACTTGAAACCATTTTATAATATTATTCCTTTCTTGTATGGTTCCAGGTTGTGACCCGGTGATATTCTGCTGTTGTCACATAGCTATTATAACATGTCAAATTTCCAAATTGTACCACAACCCAATCAAGGATATAGAAGTGAGATACTGTCTCCAACCCTGTAAAATTAATTATGAGTTTAATAACTGTGTCATATTCTATCTGGTTGATAAATTAATTTCACTGATAACATAGGTGAGGACTAAAAATTTCTATGGTAGAGTGGCAATTATCTGTGAAGTATGGCCTGGTGTGAGAACAATATCAGTATTTTTATTTTTTAGGGTATTTTCTTTGGGTGATCAGGCTTTCTTTTGATTTCATTGGCAATGTGGGTTGATGAGGGTGTTAGTGTGGGTGGGAAGCCTGGTGGGATTGCCATATATTCTGGTCCATTTGGATAGATGAGATTTTCAGAGGGGTGGTGATACAGCTATGTTAGAATAGGTTGCAATTGTTAAGTTGAACTTTGTGGTAAGTTGGTTAGACTTTGGGTCTAGCTGTTGACTAGATGAGGGAACTGAGTAAGGCTTTTGATGGAGCTTGAGAATGAGCTCCATGTACAGAATGTTCTGATATCCAGATGGGACTGGTTGTACAGGTATGTTCAAACTGGTTGCAATTGTTGAGAAGGAGTTTGCGGTCAGTTGGTCAGACTCTGAGTCTGGCTGTGTTAGAGATAATGCCCAAATGAGGCTTTTTATATGATTTAAGAGTGGAATTCATGGCTAATGTCCCAACAAAATCTAGGTAGGAAGTAAGGGTCAGCATTGCTATTAGATATGACTTATGTTTTTTGAAATTATCTAGTGATTTGATGATAGTTGATGATTTGAATAAAAAATTTAACACAAAATTGTCATTTATCAACTGATTGGAAATTGAAAAAAAAAATAATGTTAAGTTTCTTTTTGCTAGCCTATGGCTTTGACTATTTTATAACAAAGCAACTAGCTACATATAGAACTAAACCTGGATGCATCTATAGATACAGCAGGCCAGACCATGTACATTTATGTAATCTTGTGTAAACCCATAAAAGAACGTTTACATATGCAAAACTACAACTACAGATTACCCATGTAACTACATCAATCTAGGCTATGAAAAACCCATGTAACTAATTCAAATTGTAAATAAATAAATCAACTTTAACATACATAAACCTATATCTATGGATTACCTATAAAACTACAACTATCCAAGCAAGGTAAAACCCTTGTAAATAATCCACAGCATAAAATTTTATTTGTAATCTGTTGTTAATAAATAAATTAACTTTTATATATGTAAACCTATATCTATGGATTCCCCATGTAACCACAGCAGGCCAAGCTATGTAAAACATCGTAAATAATTCACAGCATGTAAATGTTCCTGTAATCCTGTGTAAAACAATAAATTAACTTTCATATATGAAAACCTAGAACTATGGTTTGCCCATGTAAATACAGCAAACCAAGCCACTAAACTTTTGTAACTCTTACAACAAATAAAGCTTATAATTTAAACATAAATTAATTTCACTGTAAATTATCAACAATGTTGACAATGATATACTTATAAATATCAGCGTTCCAAGAATAAAGTTTCACCCTATTCTTGATTCATTATTCATTCATTTAGAGTGCTTTTAAGTTATAGCCTGGGAGAGGGTTGTTTACTAATCTTAGAGTAACATAGTATTTAACAATAATTTGTATTAATAAATTCCCTTTCATAAAGTACAATTTGATTCAAAAATATATTGTGACTGACATCAGATCATTATTTTATATAAAACATTGCACTTAATAATTAAATTAACATTTTTTGCGTGACAGAAATGGAAGTAACATGTGAATGTCAATGAATACAAATATAATGGATGATATCAATCTATCTTTTATCTCTAGCATTTGTTACATATGCTTTGTTTTTTGGAAGTTTTAAACTCTAGAGTAAAATTTGTCTATTATTTTAATTTATGTGCAGATTAAATAATTTAAAATCACAATTGAAACATCCAGGGGATTAAGATTTAGTCTTAGATTTACCAACCTCTAACTATCAAATGAAAAATCAGTTTAACAAATGTAATAATAATTACTTAATCTGCAAAGAAATTAAATTAATAGACAAAATTCAGTCTATATTTTAAACCTACATCAAAAAACCAATCTTATATTTCAACTGAGCTAAATGTTAAATTCAGTGGAGAACATGGTTACTTCTATATCAATTACTTATATTTAAGATATTAAAATTTGTTTTATATATATATTATAATGGTAAATAATGCAGAAAGCTGTATCCTCAAATATATTAAATATTGGGAAAGTGAGGTTGGATTTTCTTATTTAATATTATTATGAACTAATTAAGTCAAACACTGTAACTGCAAATAATAAATCAATAATATTAAATCTCTTACTTCTGACTAGCTGAACTTATACAAGGTAAAATATATTGTGCCAGACCATGTATAATGGCCATGCACAAAATGACTGTTGCTGAGGATTCAGCACAGCTAACTTTTATCGTATTAAAATTATATAGTTTTAATAGATCAAACAGATTGTAATTTAAGTACGTATTGTAAATATTTATATGTGTTACATAAATAACTGGGTTGGTCTATACTATATTCTTATTTACACCCACAATACAAGTGTATGTACTATATGTGTTAATAAATTTTATTCGTACAGCAAAAGTATATATAAAAACTAAGCATGTTACATTTGTTCACGTGTTGGAACACTTTTTGTATTTAAGTTATATTATCACTTGTAATGTTCCAATACACATATACATAAATGTATTTTTTTCGTTATTTCTAAAAAAATGTTTTAAATAGAATTTAAATTTTGTATTTATTATAATGAGATTTTTTAAAAATTAATATTGATTTATAAAGAAAAACTTTTCGTAAATTGTAACAAAGAACAAAAGAGGGAAAGAAAATGTTTTGTATTAAAAGAAATTTGTTTTCTTTTAATCATTTGTTAAGATAAAATCAAAAAAAAAAAGATTTTTATCTAAACAATGAAAGCATAGTGAGTGATTTAATTAGCCAAGATGGAAACTATACAATTTCCAATATTAAAAAAAAGGTATACTTTGAGAAAGTATATGAAAAATATAATTGAATTGTTGGCTGATACAATAACTCGTAGGGGGGTATTGAAATTTAGACTGATAAGAGAACTATATGTGCTACCTACTAGGTGCTTTGAGTTTTTAATTGGTGTTCAGATTATTCAAGTAATTGGATGACATATGTTTGCTGAAAATAAAAGTTTTGTCTCCAACTTGTCCAAGTAATGAGATGGTAGATGTTTGCTAAAAACAATAATTTGTGTCCATTTTGTTCAAGAAAGAGGACGATATATGTTTGGTAAAATAATAGTTGTTCCTAGCTTGTCAAATAATCAGATAGTAGATGTTTGCTGAAAATAAAAGTTGCTTTTTTGCTTGTCCCAGGAATTGGACTGTATATATTTGCTGAAAATAAAAATCTGTGTCCAGCTTGTCCAAGTAATGAGATGGTAGATGTTTGCTGAAAATAATAGTTGTCTCCAATGTTTCTAAGTAATTGGATGGTATATGCTTGCTGAAAATAAGACAGCAGAAAGAAAGAAAAAATGAAATTTGAAAACTAACCATCTGAATATGGTATTGATGGTAAATAAATCTTAAAAAAGCTACTAAAAGTAAAAAAGAGGAAATAGAGAATAACTATATCTGGCCTGATCACAGCTATAGATCTCCAGGAGAATGAAGCCTTTATTAGTCAAATGTTTGTTAAATTCTATGAGAAAATCATGGAGTAGACTTCTAGCAGCAGTATACCACTCATTTAGTCCTGAAGCCTGGAAATGTCATGGAAGAAGTTGCATACTCTGATGAAAGAAAAACACTAACATGTATATTGGTGAAAGAAAGCCCTATTAGCCCTATTGAGTAGTTATATGGTCTACTTTGAAGTTGAAATTGATGGAATTTAAAAGTTCAGATGAGTGTATATTTTTAAGAAATGGAAAACACTATCAAAATCATTAGTTAATAACTTGAGTCAAATCCATTATATCAAAAAATAAATATTTATTTTATATCACATATCCTATAAGTTTCCAGATAACAAAAGAATTTACTACTCTTTTTACATGAATATTCAATATTTTTACTATTTCAGTCACAAATAGAGACAGATAGTTAATAACTGTTCTTCTACTAAACACACACACACACACACACACACATATATATATATATATATATATAACATTACAAGCATAAAGCTAATCTAGTCAATATATAATTAAAATTACCCCAAAACCAAAATTCAACCAGACCAGCAAAAAATAATATTAAAACACAACCAAAGGTTTCACTGCTACAAGCAGACTTCTCAAGTGCAAAGAATTACAAAAACTACACAATATATATTGTTACGGTATTCGCCTTTTCATGTGAATCACGTATATATATGACCATACGTGTGCTTACATAATTATAACTTAATAGTTTACTTTTATATATATATAATTCATTATTTGGTCAGTAATTCTACATGGTACTCTTATTTTTCACCCAGCATATTTATGAGTGCCAATTTCTGAATCCAAGTGCCAATCTTACAAACATGCAAATAAGAATTATGCTGGGAGAGATCAAGTATTAATTTTGAACAAATAGTACTCCTACCACTGGCTAGCTCACTCAGGGCAGGTGGTTATTAACCATAAGAAAGATATGGGGATATAAATGTGCACATAGATGCTTAATTGACTCTCTTATGCATTATTTTACTATGAATCTCTATCTCTATTACACAATCTAAAATAAAAGAAATCAACACATTGATACATACACTCATGCTTAAAATAGATACTTAATACTCATTAATGTAGAAATCCCATAGTAACTATTTTCTAGTTTGTGCTCAAATATTTTAAAGATAACACACACACTTACATATACTGCATAGACAAATAAATACAACAAAATCAGATATTAGAAAAATGAGACAATTCAGCACTTAGTCTATTCATCCATATAAAACACACTTGACAATGTATAAAATGTTTCTTTTGATTTTTCTCTTTATTTTTTTAGTCTTTATGCAATAATATTATTGAAAATGAATTATTATTTAAGAAGTGAGTAGTGCTTAAGAAAGTGTTCACATTACCTTGATTTCTTCCTGGGGTATAAATGAATAGCAGCATTGGTTTGCTCGACACTATGGCATTGTAAACAATTGCTTTTGGATAAGTGTATCTTGATCGATCCCTTAATATAATACCAAGAACATTCAGTGAAAATATTCTATTTGTCAGGTTTAAGAGGGGCTTCCTTCCAATGTAGACAGCATCTGCAGTATCTTCATAGGATGGTTTGTAGAGCCCAGCACATTTTAGTCCTTATCCCTGCCTATTCATGGCTAATGGTTATATGTATTTTTTAAAATAATATTTTTGCATCCTCACTAGTAGAACAATCTTTTTAGAATGGCCTTGAAAGTCTGTCTGAAGAATTCTCATTAATTAATTCCATTGTTCCATTTTCTTTTTATTCTCTCTTTCTTCTTTCTTTTCTTAAAAAAAAAGTCATGTGTTATTTTTAGGTTTGCAAAAACCTTTTAGAATTTTTGTCTTGATGTCAATGAATTTCAATTAAACCCTGAAAATCCAGATCTGCCCGTTCTTTGTTTCCTTCTTAGCATTTTTCTTTGCATTAAATTTTTATTTATTTATTTAGATAACAATATATGCATTTGTGATCTTTTTTCTTTCATTTAATATATCTTTTTGACAATACTGTACTATGACTTCCATCTTCAAAATAAGACCTTGCCTTATTATTATTTTTTTAACAAGTCCATTCCACTTATTCACCCATAAAGCAATGCAACTACACACATTTTAAACAAAATACAAAATCACAAACTTTATAACCTCCACCAACCCTTTCTGTTTAATGTCTTCCTGTTTCCCCAGTTTACAAATATACACACACAAAAAAATAACAAAGAAAAGAAAATCAAATTTATTCTAAATTTTTATTTTATATATATATACTTTAGAACAGGGTTTGAACCCAGCCCTGTTATTATATAATATTAAACATTACCACAAATCCATTTACTTCCCATCCAACCTTAATATTAAAAGAACTCTTAAATAAGTTAATTGCTTCAGAATAATAAAATTTCAATAATAAAGATTTTTAAATTTTTCTTTTGATTTCATTTCTCTCAAAGAAATTAACCTTAGCTCCATTAAAATTAATAGTGTGGCCTGTATCTTTTTCATGAACATACAAAGCAGAACTAAGATATCTATTTCTAACTCCACTTTTATGAACTTTTATTCTGTCATTTAAACTCAAGGTTGTGTTTTAATATTATTTTTTGCTGGTCTGGTTGAATTTTGGATTTGGGGTAATTTTAATTATATATATATATAATCTTATATTTAATTATATATATTACATATATATATATATATATATATAATCTTATTAAGATTGTATTGCATACTAGTTTATTAAATTCAAAAATAAAATTTTACTTTCGTCATACAATCTTAAAAATTTTGTTGATATATATATATTCTTTATGATATTGTTAAAGTAACATTTCAACATTTATTAAAAAGTTGTTTTACTAGGGTTCTTATAAGTCTATCTGCAATTAAGAAACTGTTAGAAATTTTCTAACTTAGCTTGTTAAATAATTCTGTAATGTTTATTTAATATTATGTTAAATAGTTTAATAAAAATAAATAAATTATAAAAAAAATAAAAAAAATATAGTGACTTACCATAACTAAATGTAGAAGTAAATATTTCTAAAAGAAAAAAAAACATATATATGAAGATAGTTATGTGTCTCATTGCATAGAACAACATAATAGTGTGTGTGCATGTATATATATAAAGTTGAAAGGAAAAATAGAAATAAATATAAGCAAAATTTTTGTAGATGTTTTCTATAGTATGCTGAAATAATAGTTAACCTTTTCGATATGCAGCCTAATGCCTCTTACATTACAGCATTTTGACATTTTCATTGTCTGACACATCAACATAAATTATATATGATAAAATGTTTATTACTTACCAGAAAATAATAAATTTGACTTCATTTGATAGATATTTTTGTTTACTACTGAAATAAATTTTAAATGTTCACATTTTGCTTCTGTAAATATTAAAAAATGAGATTGCAATCAAAACAAAGCTATTACATGTCATTATTTTTAGAAAGATTATTTTCAGTTTATAAAACCAATGAAATATTTCTTATTTCTGAATATTTTTAAAAAATGTGTATGAATATTTATTTATTTCTCTTATATGTAATGAATTATGCTTTAAAAGTTTAAAATTTTTAAATATTTATAGCAAAATTGTGTCATTTACTTTACTCTTAAATATAATATAGATTGTTTATGTCAAAACTAGTCTGTAATTCCTTTCAGGCCATATTTACATAAGCTGTTAATCTAACATTATATTTTTGAAAATAAAGTATTTCAAATCTAAATAAGTTATTAATAATTTATAATTCTAATTCTTGATATCTAATAAATATAGTGTAAATTACTTTTTAAAATATATATTTAAAACTATAATAAATTCACAAATAAACATGTTTTTATGTTATTGGAAACTTCAATTCTGTAAAACACCAAACGTTTTACAGCTTTGGCAATTGAAAATGGATGAACATGTAGGGTGGGGCTTATGTCTATTTTTATAGTGGAAATTTTGAATTTTGCACTTTTTATCACAAAACTTTTGGCAAAAAAAAAATATTATAATAAAATATACCATTTTACATGCATTTTAACATATAATACTTAGGAAAAAATTCACCAGGTGGAAAATTGGCCAAAAAATGAAATAATTCATCCCAATCCATCATTGAGTTAAGAGATAAATAATAATTTTGCTATTATATAAATACTACAATTTAAACATTTAAAAAGATCTAGTTAATATTTTATGAATTCTGATTTCGAAATCAAAAACAACCTTGTCTTTATGTTATAATAGATAGTACTGGTAATTGTACATTTCCTCTATTTATTTTATAATTAGATTAACAAATTTGTTTAAAAATTAAAGCTTGTACTATCTGGTGTTTTTTAAAAAAATAAAAATATTTGTAGTTAAAAATTTGGTTTTATAAAATAAATATTATTTACATATGTTACTACAATTTATAACATCTAAAAAACTACTGCATAGTACATTGTAGGATTTCTTGCTGTATGTTTGTAATTTAGACTCAGTGAATTAAATGTGAAGATATTTAAAAATTCATCCTTTCAAACCTAAATGCTTCAGACTGGCTTAGATATATATATAAAGATAAGTAGAGAAGAGGGTGGACCACTCTTTTCTTGTAAAATTCTCATCTTGTCTTTATGGTTTGATCAGCATTCAGAGAGCCACCATAACATCTGATTGGATAGCAGATAAAAATAAGCATAAGACGTTTGCAGTGTTTCAATTTAATTTTAATTAAGTTAAATTGAAAATGGGCATTAATTTTAGAGATCAATGTAAAGAAAGAATTTGCATATTTTTTCACATTCCACAATGTAATAGAAAAAGATGGATTTGAACCATTAAGGAGACTCTCAACAGTTATACAGCATTACCATTATAATGTTATAATGGAAGGAAAGAAGTAGAACTTCTGCTATCACAATAGTAGAGTTTGAATTCACATGTAACCAATAACCAGATTTGTTGTGTTTCACAGCCAATATATACATGTATTTGATGCAATGCCTGAAATTTACCAAATTATAGTGATTGAATGCCAATAATAACTGGTAAATATCTTTCCCAAAAATATCAATAAGCCAATCTACTGTTACCAAGAGATTCTACTAAGTAGCTAGCTTACTGAAAAAGTAGCATGCTATAGTTTCTATATATTCAGTTTATCTAATATGAAATAAAGTGCAAACAAAGTTATAATAGCCACATATATTATAGAGTATGAATATAGGAGATGTACTTCATGATCAGATATTATTTGGTCAGTGGAAAAATAATTTTTGAAATCTAAAATCATTAAGTTCACCATTAAAATCTCTAATTTACATGTTTAAAAGTAAATATACTTTGGCTTAAATTCTAAATCTCAAAATAGATGACAAATTCCTAAAATATATATTTTGAAATTAAAAAAAAACTACTTGGAAATCTTTCTTATTTTAAATGAAATACAGAAACCTGAATTTTAAAAAACTTTCCAAACTAGATCTTGCTGTTTTTTGTTTAAAAAAACTTTTTACTTACCATTAGAAATACTGTAATAAGTTAATTACTAACTTTGATTTGTAGTGAAGATGATGATGATGATGATGATGATGATAATAATAATAATAATAATAATAATAATAATAATAATAATAATAATAATAATAATAATAATAATAATAATAATAATAATAATAATAATAATAATAATAATAATAATAATAATAATAACAACAACAACAACATACAAATATGTAAGCAGTTTATGTATATTTTCAACATGGAATCAATTATTTCTTGTGAAAATGTATGGTTTAATAATTTTATTATTTTTACAAATGAACTATTCTAGGATATAAACATCATTGTCTACACACATTTCCATGATTACATACATACATACATACATATAGGTTAAAATTAATCATTTATGTATTATTAAAATGAAATTTTTTATAATAATTCTTATATGTTACCACATATCTATGTGCTTAAACAGATGCATGTCATGAAGACACATATTAATATTAAAATTAGTGATCAAACACATATACATATGTATTAAAATTAATTATGTATTATATAAATAAATTTTTATTATTGTTTTATGACAATTTAAAGATGTTAATTTTAAATTGTTATTCAGCACATCTGTGTTTTATATATATATGAACTTAAAAAATTTATATAGTAGGCAGATATGTAAGTTAAGATTCAAATTTTACCTATGTATTTAATTCCGACTGTCATCCCAATGCCACTAGTTCATGGAGTAGCAGAGATTTAAAACAAATTTTATACGTTTTAATAAAGATTTATATCTCTCAAAATATATTAATATTTGAAAAAAAAACCCACTACCAGTAATTATCACACAAAACATATATTAACGCACATATAAATAAAATTGAGGAATAAAATTTCTTTAGATTTTAATATTAATTTTTAAATTTAAATTATTATTTTAAACTATTCACACAGACGGACATTTTAATAAATTTTATTTTACAATGTTGACTATAGATAGGCTACATAGTTTACTCAGTTAAAAGCATTTCAAAATAAACATAAACAATCAAAATATTAAGGAATTGATGTATCTGCAGAAGGAAATTTACAAAAAACCCAAAGACATTCATCATAAGATGCCGCATTGACACCAATAAGTTAAAAGACACTCGAATAAATATATTTTTAGATACTCAACATGAGGTATCATATTTACTGAATATATATATTCTAATCAAATATGAACATAAAAACATACTTAAACATTAACGAATCTATGCAGTCATCTATACCCAACTTAAATTTAATGCATTTAAATAATTTAGTCAATAAATATTAAAACAAAAAAAAATGGAAATGATTAAGTCAGCAAACTCAAAAGTATTAAAAATTAAACATTAATAATTGATTTGAAAAATCAGATTAAAGTTCATTTTAAAAGATTTAGGTTTAGCTTGTCAAATCTTGAAAGTTCTTATTTATTTTTTTTAATTTTTCAGTTATATCTCTTACAGTAGAAGAGTCCTGGTTCCTGGTGTCAATTTCCACAAAGTCTTTATTTGAAGATTGGTCTATCTGAAAGTGTCCTTAGCTGGTTCAATCCTGGTATTATTTTATTCAGGTTTGCAACAATACCATTCAACAGTCATTTTATTTGAAATAAGTGAGAGAGGGCAACAAGTGAGTCTTATCACCCTTCTCACAAAATCAAGCTGGAACTGTCCTTAATTTCAATATTTTTCTTTTTATACACATCATCCGGATTCAGTGAACAATCAATCATTTTCATTAGGGTCTGAGCACTGGTTTTCTGCTTCTATTGAAAATTTTTCTTCAGAGCAAGAAACAAACTTTTATTTTTATCTATATCTTTAATCTAACTTTTTAATTATATAAGATCCCCAAGGGCTAGTTTGCTTTTTGATAATTAATAACACAATCATTTCCATGTTGAGATTTCAGGAATTATCTAATACCTATTTCTATTTTTACTTACATTACTTATTTTTAAAATATTTTATATTTACATTTTTTATCTTTTTTTATAAAAAAAGTACGTTCAAATACTTTTTTTTTTTATTTAAAAAAAATACTTTTAAAGTTTTGCATCTGTGTGAATATATATATATATATTGTAACGATATATAAATATGTCGTTACATTAATTTAAAATAAAAACTTAAAAGTTCGCAAATAAAAGTAAAAAACTAAACGCTAAAATTAAAACATTGTTAAACGTGTATACATTCGCACAGATGTTAAACTTTAAAAATTTTTTTTTTTTTCATAAACAAAAAAAAAAGTATTTGAATGTATTTTTTTTAAATAAAAAAATACAAGATTGAAATATAAAAATATTTTAATAAAAAAATAACATAAGTTAAAATAAAAACAGGTATTAATTAATTCCTGTAATCTATAAAAGGAAATGATTGTTTATTAATTATCTAAAAGCTGTTTAATTAAAAAGTCAGATGGAAAGTTAGATAAGAGAAGAAAGAGATTTTAGCTTGACAAATGGAAGCACTAAGCCTTGGCCCGGACCATAACGAAAAAACAGATTAGTGACGTTTTGTTCATGGAATCCTGGTGGATAATATAAAAAGGGAAATACAGTTTTTTCTGACAGTTCCAGCGTTTTGTGTTTGAGAGATGGGGTATGATGCACATACCACACTCTCTATAAAAAAAAAATGAAAAGACTGTGATACCTTGAACAAGCTATTGCCATCTCCAGAACATTACCTTCCAACGGAGGCGTCGCGGGAATTCCATAAGCTATATGAAAGGAACAATTATTAAAATCAATTAAGAATTTTCGTCAAGTTTTACAAATTGATAAACAAGCCAACTTAAATGTTAAAACGGACTCTTATCTGACTTTTGTAAGTTTTTAAATCAAATTAATAATGTTTAATTTTATATGTTTTCCGATGGACAAACATCATTTCCATTTATTTTAATTGTATAAATTATTTATTGTTTAAATTTTAAATGTATGAAATTTAAGTTGTTTATAGACGCTTGCATGGATTCGTTTGCGGTTAATTATATTTTGGTTTTCATATTTGATCAAAATATATAGACATTCGATAAATAATGATACCTTATGGTGAGTATCTAAAATGTATTTATTCGGATGTCTTTTAAGTTATTGGTGACAACGCAAGTATCTTATGGTGAATACTATTGGGTTACTTATAAGTTTCCCTCTGCGATTGTCGGTATCAATAATTTTGTATTTTGATCGTTTATGTTTATTTTGAAATGTTTTTGACCGTGGAATCTATGTAATCGATCTATACCCAACATTTTTAAACAAATCTGTGCGAACGTATATAAATGTTAAAATTAAGTCGGGCGCGAATGGCTATATAGTTTTGTAAAGTTGTATTAAGGGAGGGTAATCTTAGGTTATTCATTTCGTAGTTGAATTGGTTCAATGGATTGGAGATATTTGTGTAATTAGTAGATGTAGTATGAGGTCCGCTATGGGCAGGATTATAGATATAGCCACACACCCTCTGTTTGCCTATGGATGGGTTTGTAAGTCGGCAGAAGACCGCAGTCCATTCCTATGGAGTTTTTAGTTTATTGATCTACTTGCCCACAGATGTCACATTCCTGTTGGTGGAGAGTCAATGTCTTCTCTATTTCTACTTATTGTTCAGATGTACATTCCTGACAATATAGTATTTTGTGTTGTCGTATCATGCTACATTGAATACATGAATGTATCAGATGGATTGGCGCCAGTTGATTGCGAAATTTGTTGCCTAAGGTTAAATCAGGGAAGAATATTTTCCTTTCAAATGCAGACCTATGTAGTCCATTCATACTCGACCCTCTAAATAAAATATTAAACATTATAGCAAGCTATTTTAAATGTAAAATTAAAAATTAAGATAAAAATCTAAATGTTAAACTTATTCCTCGAATTTAGAATGATTTTATATGTGCGTAAATAAATATTTTTCTGTGTTAATTTCTGGCAGTGGCTTTTATTATTTTATTCTTTTATATTTAAGATATAAAATTTATAGATTTTTATCTCGGCGTCTCCGCTGAGCTAGTGACAATGGGCTAATGATCTAAATATGTAAATAAAGTGGAATCCTAACAGCGCGTATCTGCCTACTTTATAAATTTTTCTAGGCTCAAATGCCTAGATAGCGCCCTTTGGTAGTGCGGTGCGGTGCGATGCAATCTCCCACTTCATTTGGATCACTTTTTAATTTTAGCTTTTAACTCTTTTAGCTTTTTAACTCTTTTCAATTTTAGCTTTTAGTTTTTTATTTACAAACTTAAAAAAGTTTTTATTCTAATTTTAAATTAATGTAACATCATATTATATACCATTACATATCAGTAAACTTCCTCAAAAAACAAAAACATTTAAAAAAAAATTACTTAGTGTTAAAATAAGCAAATAGTTTATACTTTGTGGCTAATTATATATCAAAATATATAAAATGCACTAACATGCACAAGCACACAAAGCTAAAAACAAATAAAAAAATATATATTATTTTAATATCTATACATTAAATAGCTAAGCACTTTCAAGGCTCAAGCCCTCATAATCATAGCCAAATATCACAAAATACAATAAATTGACTCAGAGTGATGCAAATTTACTTAGTATTAGTAATTACATTACACAAATTGATTATATATGAAAATTTCAAAAGGACAAAACTTTGGTCAGTAATTACAAAAATGAATATAAAGATAAAAAAAGTTGTTGACTATTGATTCCTTACTACCAGCTAAATTTCCACCCCCTCCCTTTCAAGTTTCTTTTCTTCTACTTTTAACTATTACTTAGGCAAGTTAAATGGTCGGATTTTAAATAAGACTTTTTTAAAAAAAATATTTATATTAACAATTACATTTTTATTCCTCACATTTATGTTTACATATGCACAATTTTTCTTAATGGCAGTAGTTTTAAAACAAAATTCAAACTATAACTTTATGTTAATACAAAAAATATATTTATTTCAGAAAAAAAATGTTACTGGCATGATTTATTTTTAAAATTCTCAGGGTACTCTAGGTTAAAGTGTATCAGTCCACATTGGATGGCCAATTATAACAGTTGGATAGTATGGAGTCTTACCATATCTGCACTACAGGGCACTACTAGGCTACTTGAACCTAGAAAATTTATATAGTAGGCAGATACGTAAGTTAAGATTCAAATTTTACATATGTATTTTATTCCGACCGTCAGCCCAATGCCACTAGCTCATGGAGTAGCAGAGATTTAAAATATTTTAATAAGTTTTAATAAAGATTTATATTTCTCAAAATATATTAATATTTAAAAAAATAAAATAAACCACTACCAGTAATTTACACACAAAACATTTGTTAATGCACATATAAATAAAATTGAGGAATAAAATTTCTTTAGATTTTAATATTAATTTTTTAATTTAAATTATTATTTTAGACTATTCACACAGATGGACATTTTAATAAATTTTACTTTAGAATGTTGAGTATACATAGGCTACATAGATTACTCAGTTAAAAATATTTCAAAATAAACATAAACGATCAAAATATAAAGTCATTGATGGAATTGCAGAGGGAAATTTACAAGAAACCCAATGACATTCATCATAAGATGCCACATTGACACCAATAACTTAAAAGACACTTGAATAAATACATTTTTAGATACTCAATGTGAGGTATCATATTTACTGAATATCTATATATTCTAATCAAATATGAAAAAAACAAAATTAAACATTAACGAATCTATGCAGTCATCTATACCCAACTTAAATTTAATGCATTTAAATAATTTAGTTAATAAATATTAAAACAAAAAATGGAAATAATTAAGTCAGCAAACTCAAAAGTATAAAAAATTAAACATTAACAATTGATTTGAAAAGTCATATTAAAGTCCATTTTAAAAGATTTAGGTTTAGCTTGTCAAATCTTGAAAGTTCTTAATTTTTAAAAATTTTTCAGTTATGTCTCTTACAGTAGAAAAGTCCCAGTTTGTGGTGTCAATTCCCATGAAGTCTTTATTTGAAGACTGGTCTATCTGAAGTTGGCAGTTGCTGGTTCAATCCTGGTATTAATTTATTCAGGTCTGCAACAGTACCATTCATAATTCAACAGTCATTTTATTTGAAATAAATGAGAGAGGGTGACAAGTGCATCTTATAGCCCTTCTCACAAAATGAAGCTGGAACTGTCCTTAATTTCAATATTTTTCTTTTATACACATCGTCCAGATTTACTGAACAATCAATCATTTTCATTAGGGTCCAAGCTCTAGTTTTCTGCTTCTATTGGACATTCTGCTTCAGAGCAGGAAACAATCTTTAATTTTTATCTATCTTTCATCTGACTTTTTAATTATATAAGATCCCCAAGGGCTAGTTTGCTTTTCAATAATTAATAACACAATGATTTCCATTTGAGATTTCAGAAATTAATTAATACCTGTTTCTATTTTTACTTACGTTACTTTTTTGTAAAATATTTTATATTTAGATCTTCTATCTTTTTTTATAAAAAAAGTAAGTTCAAATACTTTTTTTTTATTTAAAAAAAAATACTTTTAAAGTTTTGCATCTGTGGGAATATATATACATACATCGAACAACTCTTTCATTTTAGCTTTTAGTTTTTTATTTATGAACTTAAAAAAGTTTTTATTCTAATTTTAAATTAATGTAATGTCATATTATGTACCGTTACAATATATATATATGTATTTATGTCATATATATGTACCGTTACAATATATATATATGTATTTATGTATATATATATATATATATATATATTACAATGTAATGGCTTGTTTTTTATATTATTCTAATCAAAATCAAAATGCTTAATTTATAGTGTTCTCAACATAGCTTAATTTAATTTTATTATTATTAATAAATTTATATTTTAACAAGCTATTTCAGTGAATTTATTATTTGTTAATGTTACATCTTGCTCACAGTAACAGTTACAGAGCTCATGCATAATAATCAATTATATAGATTGGGATTTATGTTTAGTGTTGGACATTCTGTAATACTGGATGGTGCAAAATGAAATTCTTTAAAATCCATGGACTACAATTTATTTAGTTTTTATTGCAAAAATTAAGTTACTATTTGGCCAGTACATTAATGGTGCTAAATGGCCAGAGGGCATTAATAGTGATCAGTATGTTTCTGTATCTCAGCATTGTTTTTTTTATATACAAATGGATTAACACTTATGTGTGTGCATACAAATAATTGTTTATTTTGCTGCCCAAAGTTTAGGATTGGCTAAATAATTATCCTGGTCTATTGTGGACCACTTTCAAATCCAGTCACAAGATGGATTGTTGATTTTACTTTTTGGAATTTATAATGATGAATGATTATTATTCTTTATCTGTAATTCTCATAATGTTATAAACACTTTTTTCTGATCGCTCAAGCTATCAGTCATGATATTCATTTTTATTTTTTGGTTTTTAAATTTTATTTGTAATCACTGGTAATGATGATGATTACCATTACCTCAGGTTCAGCTGTACATTCTGTGCTTTTACAAGATGTATATATATTGTGAGAGTACCATATGAGCCTCACCTAAAACAATTTGTGTTTCTTTGTGAATTTAACTGTGCCTATATCGAATCAATAGATATAAATAACTTACACCTATCTTAAGCTTTTCATATATCAGCTATATTAAACTAGTTAGTATTAAAAGAATAATTCTAAAAATGAATAATTTTAATTTGTTTATACACACACATAAGTAAATGTTTCCAACTAATAGTATTTTTTATTAACCAAAACTTGACCATTGACAAAGCCTTAAGTCAACATTGCATTTTTATCACTTGAAACAAAGGAAATAAACGTTTGGGATTCATTACAAATTGTATATGTTAAACAATAGAGAGCGTGAGCATGATTATGTGATATGCTTGCAGAAATTAATCCAGTATAAAAACGAACTAATATTGTTATAACAATAATCTTCTATTTAGTTATCAAGGCAAGAACTACGTCTGTAAATTTAAATGTGTTCGAATTTAGAACACATTTAAGAAAAATTAAAAAAGGAAGATTCAATATTTTAAAATCTGCTTCAAATAATTAATTTACTGCCTTTGAATATTATAAAGAACTATACAAAAATAATCATTGTAATTAACAAGGTTATAAAAGTTATCAACGTCTTCGAAATGAATTTAAAAAATATATATTTAAGAAGACAAAAATTTATAAAGATGTTCTGTGGCTAAATAATTTATGCCAGGGATTTCTACTGATGTTTTAAACCTGAACATGTAAATTTATTCCTACTTAATCAATGCCTAAAATATAATTCTCATTTAAAAAGCTGCTTTAATATTTGAGTATTATATTGAAGAAGATGTTAAATATTTTACTACATAAATATTTAAAGAATGAATAGCTGGATTGCCTCTTCGAAGGATGATCAATGAACTTTATGTTTCAACATTCATCATCATTTTATTTCGTCTAAGGAGGGATATAAAACCACATTCTTTCTCGTCTTGGATTACTTCATTGTATAATTTAAGAACTCTTAAACTTTATTTCCTTTGTGGATAATTATATTTACTTAGAAAAATTACTTCGTATATTAAAGTGGGGAACTGATAAGATGAACACTTTATTTTTTTTAATTTTATTTAATAAAATTTAGATATTGATGTTTTGATATATACTCTGATGGAAATGATAGCTGACTAAGGTAAATGTTTTTAAATTATTTCAATTTGGAAGTACGTTTTATTATATTCCAAATTGAATCTTACATGACAATTAACATAATATATTTTTAAACATACATAACTAATATCAGAATACATTCTCTTTTTAATCTAGTGTGAATAGACGTTATCGTATATAAAGATACAACACACACTGAATTATTTTAATGACACAATAGGTAGATTTATAATGTATCATGTGTATTATTTATTATACGCATGATTTTAAATTATATATATATGTAAATGATTACATTATTATTATTTTTTTTTGAATATTAAATAATTTATTAGTGTATATAATCACAGATTATAATTCTAAATTTTAATGTTTTTATGTGATAATATTTTGTTTTTTATTACTGATTAAAATGTGTTAAACTTGATTTCAAAATTAAACAGGTCTCGTTTGTTTATTTTCTTTAGTCGTTTTATAAAACCAATATTTATAAATATACATACTCATGCATATATATGTTGAATCAACTTAATGATTTAATATTTATAAAGAAGTTATATATAGCTTATATTAAATTTATTATTACTATGGGATATTTGTGGAAATGCCTGAAGAGAGTCGATTGCAAATTTCTACTCTGAGCTCGAATTCCGAGAGTAACGAGGTTATTAATAAAGGAATGAATTGGATTGTATTTTAAATCACATCGTCCATGGCATTCTATAAGAAGACTCAAAGTCCGACTATAGCTAGATGCGACTTCCTCGAGTCCTGAAAAAGATCGTCCCGTTATACATGGCGCCCATACTTAAGGCATGAAACAGTAGTTTTCCATTGGTTAAATCCATAGTTTAAAAAAATAAAGAAATATATGAGTATGTTTTGAATTGGTAAAAACACTGAATAATAAATAATAGAGGACCTTGAAATAAAATAAACCGTAGCAAACAGATAAATCAGTCGCTTTAAAATAAATAAATACGATTATAGTTTGGGCATTAATATATATTATAATAACATCTTATAAAAGTAGGAAAAATACAATTACATGTAAGGGCATAAGCACAGCATGAAATCTTATGGCATATATTAAAGTATAACTTTGAAAAGAAAGTAATTTATATATATTACATTAGAAATTTTTAGTTAATGATAACTAGAAGTCGGAAAAAGCTAAAAATAATGGAAGTAAAAAGTTTAGAAGAATCTTTAAGTAATAAAGATAGTGAAATAGAAATTACTTTAATTAGTGATGAACAAGGGTCTTTACAAGTCTTAATGTCTGAGGGGTCCATAGAAGAAGTTGAACATCCTTCCCAAGTTCACATGACAGATCAAATATTACCCCAAACACAAAAAGTAACTGAAGCTATAATAGTACAACCTCAAGGAAGTGATAATTATATGGCTCAATTGGTCCGAATGATAATGGATATGAAAGCTGATATGAATAAAATGAATTCTAAGATGGATAATATGAAAGCTGATATGAATAATATGGCAACCAAAGCTGATATAAATAATATAAAAGCTGATATGAATAATATGGCAACCAAAGCTGATATGAATAATATAAATGCTGATATAAATAAAATGAATGCTGATATGAAGGGAGAAATGGCTAGAATGAATGATAATATGGTAACTAAAGTTGATATGGATAATATGGAAAAGAAATTAAAAGAAGACATAATTTCTATAAAAGAAGAGTTAAAGAAAGATATTGATAATGTTAAGGAAAAGATGCAAGTAGAAATCAAAGTTGTTGAAAAGAAACAAACTGCCAATGAAGTAGAAAGACTTCATGACACAAAAGTATCAACAAGATTGACGGCAATTCAATGCCAAGAATCCAAAACTTATCCTGGGCATGAGATTTGTGACTATATTGATAGCATCCAGAACAGATCACTTTTAGTTCAAATGAATATTTCAGAAGAAAACTGTCATGACTATCATTTTCTCATACAGCAGAGCAATGAAGTAGAAGATCATTGCAGCATTACTAAAGTGCTTGAATCTGATCCAAAAATCTTAGAAAAAGAAGAGGATATGGATCATGTAAAATATAAACTAAATTCTGAGTCTCAGGACTTGAAAGAAACACAGTCAACTGATAATACTGAATGTCTAGATAAATTAAGACTTCGGATTTCTTGTATTAATAACAAGTTAAATCATGAACTCATGAAACTTGAGATGACTCCACTATCTAAAGATATAATAGATGAATACAACAGTGAAGTGTATTTTGAGTCAGCCCATCATATTTGTGTTTACTCCCAAAACAAAAGTAAAACATTTCATCAACAAAGTGTTGATAAATTGTATGACAACCATCTGATAATATCATTATCAATGATAATATTTAATGGAAAAGAAGGTTGTTTTAATAGAAAGTTTAATATAGAAGATATGAATGAAGGCAATAGATTTAATTGTATTAAGTGTAAATTATGGTGTATGAACCATCACCATAATCCTGAAGATAAACAAATTATAAAAAGTCTTCAGACAATAATAAAAATATTTATAATACTATCTAAGAGACAGAAAGATTCATAATTCCATAGATTGTGTAATACTTATGAAGGTCCCTTCACATTCATTGAACATGTTAATGGATGTGCTTAATAAGTAGAGCACACATATAAGGAAGGACTTCATGGATTACGACTTTGGTATATGAGAATGGACTTTTGGTAATGATAGAATCCATTAGGCTGTTTTTTTAAGAGAATAAATGTATATATGTATATAAATAATTGAAGTTGATATTAATAGCAATAAAAATGCATCAAGTTAACCAAAGTATAAAAAAAATACTTACAGGTTTATTAGAGTTCAAGTTATGGTTGGTAAATAAGTAATAATGGTAGATCAGTTAAGCATCATGATAATGCAATCTGATATTGACACCACTTATAAAATGTAAGTCCATTATTATATATTTTGATAAGGATATATATAAATAAAACATTTATATTATATAGCATGATGTTGTTAAACTATAATAGCAATCAGCATTAAGCCAATGCACATGCGTTTTCTGGATAAATATAAAGGGTGACATTAAAGGCACTTACAATGCTAGAGCTTTAAAACCCTATTTTGGTCAAACAAATTAATAATGTTTGCAACATTTTACTTATGTATAAAGTAAAATATTGAAAGAAAAGATAACTTGGAATAGGTAAGGAGAAAAAGTTTTCATTTAAAAGTATAAGGGTATATATATGTATAAGGATGTATATAAGTCAAAAGAGATATTAATTTTCTTTGATGAGGGTATGTTAAGCAATTAAAACTAATTCTTAGGATACCTGAAAACTAAAAACGTTTTAAGAGTTAATCCATGCTGAATGATAGATGTTCTTATGTTTTGGGATAGTTCTCAAAAGAGTCCATAAGTCTTAAAGAAAAGCAGGATGGAGACTACCAAACAAATATATGTGACATCTATAAAAGATGCACATGACAATAAATCCATCAAAGGAAAATAGATAGAAAAGGGAAGAAAAAGAAAGAACCCTATATATATAAACTTCCTTATCCTTCAGTTTAAATTGAATAATATTTAATGTAGAGAAAGAGAAAGGGTTAAAAAAAATAGAGCAAATAATAAGGGTTGATAAAAGCAGGAAAGAAAAACAAGCTCCACAACTTTATATTTAATGCATACATTGACACATATTAAGTGTCCAAATTTTAATGGTAAATATAAAATTTGAACTTTTTAAGGGAGGGGGTAATGTGAGAGTACCATATGAGCCTCACCTAAAACAATTTGTGTTTCTTTGTGAATTTAACTGTGCCTATATCGAATCAACAGATATAAATAACTTACACCTATCTTAAGCTTTTCATGTATCAGCTATATATATATATATAAACTAGTTAGTATTAAAAGAATAATTCTAAAAATTCATAATTCTAGTTTATTTATACACACACATAAATAAAATGTTTCTAACTAATAGCATTTTTTTTTGTTAATATAAAACTTGACATTTGACAAAACCTTAAGTCAACATTGCATTTTTATCAGATGAAACAAAGGAAATAAATGTTTGGGGTTCATTACAAATTGTATATTTTAAACAATAGAAAGCGTGAGCGTGATTATGTGATATGCTTGCTGAAATTAATCCAGTATAAAAACGAACTAATATTGTTACAACAATAATCTTCTATTTAGTTATCAAGGCAAGACCTACATTTGTAAATTTAAATGTGTTCGAATTTAGAACACATTTAAGAAAAATTAAAAAAAAGAAGATTCAATATTTTAAAAACTGCTTCAAGTAATTAATTTACTGCCTTTGAATATTATAAAGAACTATAAAAAATAATCATTGTAATTAACAAGGTTATAAAAGTTATCAACGTCTTCGAAATGAATTTAAAAAATATATATTTAAGAAGACAAAAATTTATAAAGATGTTCTGTGGCTAAATAATTTATGCCAGGGATTTCTACTGATGTTTTAAACCCGAACATGTAAATTTATTCCTACTTAATCAATGCCTAAAATATAATCGTCCTAATTCTCATTTAAAAAGCTGCTTTAATATTGGAGTATTATATTGAAGAAGATGTTAAATATTTTACTACATAAATATTTAAAGAATGAATATCTGGATTGCCTCTTCGAAGGATGATCAATGAACTTTATGTTTCAACATTCATCATCATTTTATTTCGTCTAAAGAAGGATATAAAACCGCATTCTTTCTCGTCTTGGATTACTTCATTGTATAATTTAAGAACTCTTAAACTTTATTTCCTTTGTGGATAATTATATTTACTTAGAAAAATTACTTTGTATATTAAAGTGGGGAACTGATAAGATGAACACTTTATTTTTTTTAATTTTATTTAATAAAATTTAGATATTGATGTTTTGATATATACTCTGATGGAAATGATAGCTGACTAAGGTAAATGTTTTTAAATTATTTCAATTTGGAAGTACGTTTTATTATATTCCAAATTGAATCTTACATGACAATTAACATAATATATTTTTAAACATACATAACTAATATCAGAATACATTCTCTTTTTAATCTAGTGTGAATGGACGTTATCGTATATAAAGATACAACACACACTGAATTATTTTAATGACACAATAGGTAGATTTATAATGTATCATGTGTATTATTTATTATACGCATGATTTTAAATTATATATATATATATTTATGTAAATGATTACATTATTATTATTTTTTTTTGAATATTAAATAATTTATTAGTGTATATAAGCACAGATTATAATTCTAAATTTTAATGTTTTTATGTGATAATATTTTGTTTTTTATTACTGATTAAAATGTGTTAAACTTGATTTCAAAATTAAACAGGTCTTGTTTGTTTATTTTCTTTAGTCGTTTTATAAAACCAATATTTATAAATATACATACTCGCATATATATGTTGAATCAACTTAATGATTTAATATTTATAAAGAAGTTATATATAGCTTATATTAAATTTATTATTACTATGGGATATTTGTGGAAATGCCTGAAGAGAGTCGATTGCAAATTTCTATTCTGAGCTTGAATTCCGAGAGTAACGAGGTTATTAATAGAGGAGTGAATTATATTGTATTTTAAATCACATCGTCCATGGCATTCTATAAGAAGACTCAAAGTCCGACTATAGCTAGATGCGACTTCCTCGAGTCCTGAAAAGGATCATCCCATTATAATATATATATACTGTACCAGTCAAAATATGTTGATCCATCTAAAATGAGCTGGAACTCAATGTATCATACTTCAAACCCATACAAACCCAAGATTTAGATCAGGGACAAATCTAGATTAGAACCCATTCCACAATCCCCAAGTCAAACACCCAATTAATAACATAATCATGATGGCACACAAAAATTAATTCATAAGTCTGGCCTATTAGAAGAACAAAAGAGACAATGGGAATATATTTAACAAAAGAATGCACATATATGTTGGAATGTATGGAAGTGGAGAGAAGATAATTCGAACTACATAAGTGGCTTGAATAATAAAATATTTAATAGCACATTTAACAAAACAGTAAATTAATTATATATTTGTTTGAATGTGTGTGACACAATGATCTTTCCAGTGATAGAAAGTGACATATAATTGATCATGCTATTATGGTCTATATGCTTTTATGAATAAATGAGATATTATACAAAAATCAGTATATTTGGTGCATGAGATCAAGATGCCAATCATTTGATTACAAAACAAACTTACAACATTTTTAAATTAATGCTTTAGTGGTGGTTCTGAAAGGTGATGATGAATGTACAAATTTATACATTTTACACAAACTATTTTCACACATTGTCGGTCGTGAAAATTAAAATATATATTTTAAAAATGTTTTAATCATGAAGGAGAGCATTTGTGACCATCTAATAAAATAATATACATTTAAATCATGTATCTTTACTTAAGTGAACAAAATATTTGTAACTATTCTTTAAATTCATATTTAAAAAAAAGGAATGCTTCCCCTTCTTTACATATGCATACTATTAAGTAAGCGGAATAGATTATGATGACGTACTTTTTAAAAACAAGAAGAAAAACAACATTATTAATTAAACTACTCACTATTATTGGAAATACATATATACATAAGCAAAGCACAATTTTATTGTTACAGCATAGAAATGAGGTCATTAAATAAATGAATTAATAATAATGAAAAGTGGTGGTGCTGATATAAAAGCAGAAGAATCCAAAGTGAGATCATGCTTCTAGACAAAAAAATAAAGTGGCTAAGAGTCTTTTTTTAGGTCACTGCTTAGATAAATTTAATTAGGCTTGGCAGGGGCCCAGGGTTCTTTGGTGCAACTGACATGAGAGGCCTTTTATACAAAAATGATTTCAGGAAGGTGAACTGTCCATGGGATAGGGTGTGAAAAAAGTTTATGGGTCTGAAGTCATGGCAACCCGCCCAGTCTAGAAGCAAGAAATAAAAAAGAAAAACTACACCATATATTAGCAACACAACAGAACACTATGTCTTTAATGACATGAAATGGAAGTTACTATCTTAAAACACACGAACCTCACTCGAATTCTATAGTTTAGGCAATTAATGCTATGCTATGTAATATATCTGCTAGAATTAGTAAACAATTAAAATATGAAAGTGCTGTAAGTAATTTTGTGTGTAAGTAATTTTGATTATTGTAATAAAAATGAGAGAGGACATAGACTTGTGGAGTTTGCAGAAAAAAAAACTTTTTATTTGAATTTTTTTTTTTGAGAATAATGTTAAAAGGAAATGGACAGGGAAGCATCCAAATGAAGGTACAACAAAATTGAATAACATTTTGCCTGCCAAAAATACATATTTTATAACTGTAATGTTCTTAATAAATTTGACACAGGAAGTGATCATCGATTAGTAAGGTGTAAGATATCTGTTAATGCAAAACTAGAGAGACAACAATTATTAAGAAAAACAATATTTACAGTTGATATTCCTAATTTAAATTAGAACTTGTAAATTGCTTTCAAGTATTAGTAGATTTTGAACATGATTCAAATTTGAATGAAATTAATATGAAAATAAATGATACAATTTTAAAAACTGTGACATAGATAACTGGCAGAAAAAAAGCAGTAATTGACCAAGAAATTTTTTACTGACACTAGAGAATTTATGAAGAAAAGAAGGAATATGAAAATATACACAAATGATGCATTAAAAAGGTTTGAATATCTCGAATTTTGTAAAATGGTGCGGAAAAGTGTTGAATATGATGTAAAAAAGTATAACTGTGAAATAGCAAGGAAAGCTGTAGAAGAAAATAAAAGTCTCAAAAATGTTAAACAACATTTTGGTATTGGTAGGAAATTTATATCTGCAATAAGAAAAAAAGATGGAATTATTACTAAAAAAAGAGATGACATCATGAAATTGGTAGAAGACTTTTATCAAGAATTATATAGTAATAAAGAACAAGTACCTCCTATATATATTACATTTCCCGATTTGCCCAGAATTTTAAATGAAGAAGTGAGACATACAAAAGGAAAGGCTTCAGGTAATGATGGAATTATAATTGATATATTAAAAGAAGCGGGTGAAGAAATAGAAAAAAATTAGCAAAGTTATATAACAAATATCTAAATGATAAAGATGTACCAGATGATTGAAAGAATGTAGTATTAATATTAATATTTAAAAAAAGGATAAAGAAGATATTAGAAATTACAGACTTATTAGCCTTTTATCAGTTTTATACAAATTTTTTACCAAGATAATTACAACTCGTCTTCAGAAAATATTGGATTTCTACCAACCAAGAGAACAAGCTGAATTTAAAAGTGGTTTTAGTACAAGAGATCATATCCAGGTATTGAAAGAAGTTATAGAAAGGACAAATGAATATGAGTTGCCATTATGATTTGGATTAGTTGATTAGGAAAAGGCATTTGATTCTATAAACATTTCTTCAGCGATTAAAGCACTGGATCATCAACATATAGAACCAGGATATTGTCATATTTCAAAGAATATTTATAAAAATGCAACAGCAATTATTAGATTACTTATAATGATACTAGGAAAGTCAACATTGAGAAGGGTATACGGCAGGGTGACTCCATATCTCCAAAACCTTTTACAGCAGTGCTGTAAGAAGTATTTTGTGGATTAAAATGGGAATATAAAGGTGTGAAAATAAATGTAGATTATTTAAATTTATTAGATTTGGCAGATGATGTAGTTGTTTTTTGCAAATAATGCTTTAGAGTTGCAGGAAATGTTTCAGGAATTATCAGATGAAAGTAGGAAAGTAGGACTAAAGGTAAATGTTAAAAGGACTAAAGTAATGTTTAATGGATTTTTTCAAAATATAAAAATAAAGATTGATTACGATAAGCTAGAAGTTAACAGTTACAAATACCTTCGTCAGATTATTAATACAGATGGAAACATAATGGATGAAATTAATATTAGAATTAAACTTGATTAGAGTGCTTTTGGTAAAAATAACTTAATAGTAAAAGGAAATATGCCTATGTGTTTGAAAAGAAAGATTTTAATAAATGTGTTTTACCAGTTCTCACTTATGGATCTGAGGCATGGACACTTAATAAAAGACCAATACAGAGACTTCAGACCCCTCAAAGAAGTATAGAAAGATGCATGTTGGGAATAACAAGAAGAGATTGGAAATGCAATATATAGGTAAGAGAACAAACAGCTGTTACTGACCTCAAGAAAAAAAATAAAAGATGGTAGTGAAGATGGGCCAAACATATTGCTAGAAGAGATAATGGATGGACTATTGAGATCTTAAGCTGGATTCCAAGATATTGTAAAAGAGCCAGAAGTAGTCCACAAGTGAGATGGACGAATGACGTAAGAATATGATTTTGACTGTTATTGTTATGGTGCAGAAAGTATCTGCATGTTCAATCTATTTTCTATGAACTATAGTTTCTCTTCTTCAAATAATATTAAAAAACTTTTATGTTTTATCCCTGCATCTCATATACCATCTTTTTCTAGGATTTTTTTAATATTATCTTGGGATCTAATTTAAGACTCGGATTACCATCTCTTCTTGAAAGATATTCATACTAACTCCTATAAACGTTTTGTTCTTTTATTGATGGCAATAATACATTTTTGTTTTAAATTTTGAATAGGACTCTTGTTTCCACACACAACTTACATTGACTTTGTATTAGACTAAAGATCTATTACAATTCATAAACATTGTGCTATATAAAATAAATGCCTCATTTACATAGTCTTTGTATTGTTTTTTTTAAATAACCAAGTATAGGAATGATAGGTATATAAAATAGTGAAACACCTTCTTTTCAAACCAATAGGCATATTTTCTTTTAATATTGCATTACTTCTATAAAATACACTCCATTCAAATTACTTTCTTGATTAATTAAGTTATTATGTTTTCAACTCTTTTAATTATCGGACCATGCTATCGTTATAGTTAATAATACTGTAAACATTCAAGGCAGAAGTTGTTTTATTTATAGTTTCTTATTTACAAATCGAAACTGCAGTTATTAACATTTTTCAACATTCTATAATTTTTCTACAAACTGACAAACTTTTAATTTTAATAAACAAAATATTTTTTTGCTTTTGAAGTTATACACAGATGATGGTTAGCAGAGACTCAATGCGTTTCAAGGAAACAAGAAATACCATAGATATGACTTTTTTGTTGCCAGGTAAATTCAAGAAAACTATCGAGAGCAAAAAATGATTTATATATTGCTTATATTGATTTGCTAAAGCATTTGATTCACTTAATATTTTGTGACATTTTTTGAAATTAATTAATTGTCCAGCAAAATTTATTCGTGTTAAACAACATCTATATAACGGAATGAGATGAAATGTTATTACTACGGGCAAGAAATTAGATTATTTAAATGAACACTTCTGTTAAACAATGATGTATACTTGTTCTAACTTTGTTTTTAACTTTTGACAGTGGTCTTTGGAATAGGCAGTTTAATCAAATAAGGATGACGATACAATACAGGTTTGATTGCAGAATTTATAATTTGAACCAGTTAAAAGGAAGAACTGAAGAAGTTCTTCATTTTGGATTGTGAATTTGTTGTATGTTGACGACTGTCCAATTTTTATCAGTTCAAAAGACAGCTACAGAATGTTCTTAACGCCTAAATTCAACCTTGAAAAATCTTGGCTTATTAATCATTGCTCAAGAATGTCAAATACTTTATCAACCAGTGATTTAAAAAAATCTCAGCAACATTTAGTTTGGAATGTTATCAGCTTGAGAATGTAAATCAGTTTAAATGCCTTGGTAGATTTATGAGTAGAGGAATAAATTTAGATATTAAGATCCAATATATTGATGTACCTGCTGCTGCTTTAAGAAGTATGAACAAATAGAGTAATATATCATAGGAATATAACTGCTGCAACTAAGATATCTGTATATAAATTTATTTTGCCTATTGTCTCACTATAAAAACTCAATATAAAGACATTAGAATAGTTTCATTTAAAAACATGCTGCAGTAAAATTTTAAAAATACAATGGCAAGGTCATAAAATCAATCAATATGTTCTTCATTTTGTAGAATATAATACTTTTGAGTCCACTATAGCAAAATCGCCGCTTCGTTGTGTTGGACATGCAAAGTAAATAAATAATGAAAAATATTTTAATAGAGTGTTTTATGATAAACTTGAATATGTATTTCATAAGAGAAATAGATCTCATCTAGGTTATAAGGATTACCGCAGTCATTTTAAAGACATGCAATGTGAATTGTTTTCATTGGGATGATATGACATAGAATACACTACATTGGAGAGTTACAAATAGACATGGTTTTGAACTATATCAAAAACAAAAGTTTGCTACTAAAGAAACTAAAAGACAAATTCATACAATATCAAGTAAACAAAAAACTGGACAAACATGTTTTATATGTGAATGTAGCATCGTTTTGGTAATTTTGAAAAAATTCCAGTGCATCAATGTATTTTTGTTTTACAGATTGCTTTGTATAATCACTACAGAATCCATTTTTAGAGTAGTTTTTTGTCTCACACACAATGTTTTTTTTTTTTTTTTGGAATTGTAATGGCCATACTCGTTTTTGAGTGGATGATTTTTTTTTCCTTTTATAACTTTCGGTCTGGTTTATTTCTATCGATTGTTGCCACTTGTTTCTTAATTAACTAGTTTTGTATGTCATGTACCCTCTCACAAATATTTTTATTTCACAATGGAAACAGTAGTTCACTGATAAAGTTGAATTTTTTATAGTGCTATTTGGTTTAGAAAATTAAATTTAATCAACTTTGACAAATATTATCTAGTACAATTATAACTTTTGAGTTTAAAGCTATTTTTATTGCAATATTTAAAAAAAAAATATGTTGCTTAATTTACATTTATTGTTTTCTTGTTGTAATAGTTGATCTATTTTTCATTTCTCATCATTCTTGCCTTATAGTGACAATAACAACAGCAACGACAATAATAATAATAATAATAATAATAATAATAATAATAATAATAATAATAATAATAATAATAATAATAATGGTGGTGATGATGATGATAACAACAACAACAACAACAACAACGACAACAACAGAAGAAAGATCATTTTTCAATTATTAATTCCTAAAATTAACATTGAATAATTATTTTTCCTAAAATGAAAAAAAAAAACCAAATAAAAATTACATTTTCTTATATAAAAAACCATTGAATATTATTAAAGATCTTCTGATGTAGAAGTTAGTAGAAGCTTCTAACATTTCCATGACCTATCCAAGTTATGGCTTGGTAAACCATATTTTTTTTCTAGTTGTAATCAGAGTTACAGATAATTTCCAAATAGTCAATGCATGATTAATCTGAATAACTAACAATTTAATATTGTTTAGAAAATGCTCCAATGCTCATTAATCTGACTTAATGAGCATTGATGTAAATCAGTTGTAAAATAATATTACCTCCCATAATGATGTGTTATATTTTTTTAAAAAATATTAATTTATATTCTTTTAATAGTTTATACAGTTAAATTATATTTATTATACTTAATATAAAGAAAGTAATAATATTTATTTACTTACGATTATTTTCTGTGAAAGTAGTATAAACTAAAACAATATATATAAACCAAAATTTTAAAAAACAAATATAAAACAAATTTGGCATTTCAATGAAAGTTGAAACCACTTTCGGAATAACAAAGAAAAAAAAAACTATTAATAATAATTCCGGGATTATTATCCCTTACGTAGATCTAATATTTTTGGTAAAGAGTTACTTTAGTGACCACATCATCCACATCATGTTCGCCCTCTATTTTTCAAAATTAGAACTAAATTATTATTCGAAAATCTTATGTATATGCTACTATATTACAATTATATTAAAATTTATTAAAATGTAAATATGATTAAAAACATTTACCTTTTTAAAGAAGTTGAATGTTGAATTAATTACACTACCTTAATAAAAATAAGGTTGTTGTAGAATAGCTGCTAAATCCCACTCGATGGCGCAGTTATCACACTAAAGTTATAAAATATGATCATTCACGGGCCGTTAATTATAATCATTTTGATGTGTTTTTTGTAATGCGAAAATAAAAACAAAAAAAAAATCATCTTTTTTAAATATTACTTAATTTTAAATATTATTTTTTATTAATGTATACAAATTAAATGATAATAATAAATGTAAAATAAAATAAACAAATTACAATTTGATTAGTCTTTTTTAGTTTTCTTTTTATTAGAAAAAATCAATTTACTATCGGAGATTTTTTTTACTGCGGTTACGGGTTTTTTTTGTTGTTGTTGTTTACCGCTAGTTTTTATTTCAAATAGAATGATAACTAAAAGTAAAACTTGTTACGTTTACGTTTAGGTTTAGCTTTAGGGTTAGGATTAGGGTTAGTTTAGGGTTAGCTTTAAGTTTAGTTTTAGGGTTAGGATTAGGGTTAGTTTTAGGGTTAGGTTTACGGTTAAAATAAAAAACGACAAATATATATATATATATAAAATGTTTATAATATATGCTTTTTATGACATTTAAAAAAACAGTGTACAATTGTACTTTCCTTACTGGATATTTTGTGTTAACGCTTTTTTTTATTTCAAAAATATACACACGGGTACAATCTTAAAATGTCTCGTGGAATGTTACGAACAGTACATTACTTGACTCATTACCTAATTCCAAATAACTTTATACATATATCTCATCAACATTTACTACTTAAAACTTCAATACACTACGGTGTAAAAAGTCTGTTAATTATTACTTTACAAAATCTGAACATTTCAATACTTTAAAATAAAAAAAAATCCAATGAAAACAACATTTCCATCCAATTCAAAAAAACACATCCTCTCCCCAAGCCATAATCATTTTATAAACTGTGTGAATTCACAAAATGTATTTGCTGCGTAAAACATACATGCTGTACTGCGATGCGACATAGAGGCCTGAAATCTGTAGCTACAACAAAAAAGTTGTATTATAAAAAATGCAGGTTCGAAGGTGTCGGCCATGGAAACGGCATTTTTATGTGTTTTAGCACGAAAACAGCACCATCCAGTGAGATATATCTGCTCATCGATGACAAACAAAAATAATTAGTTTAAATTATTTGAAACTTAAGAATTTAAACTATTTACATTTATAGTACTTATTACAAAAAAGACACCCTCTGGGTTTAAAAATTCAAATTACACACACACATATAGTTTTATAGTTGCAAAAAATGTAGGTAGATCTGTTACATGTTTAGTTCCAGATAATCAAATTTTGAATGTTGCTGCTTTTATGGCAGAGGACTGGAAGATGTAAGAGTTGTGGAATGATCTTCAAATTCTGGAATTGGACATAAAATTGCTTGCAAGAAGACACATTCTGAAGAATTATGCCATGTTCCAACAGTGTGGTGTTTGTTTTTCACTGGTGATGTAGTCTGCAAGCTTAGATAGGTGTAGGTGGCAATGCCAAGGGTGTCGGCATCACGGTTTCAATCAGAAAAAGGTCTTTCTTTTCCCAAAGTCATCTGCTTCTGGGAACATTGATAAATGTAGTGTATTTTTGTGTGCATAATTTGCTGCAAGAATATGTTGTGCATGAGAACAGCGTAAGCAAAAAATAGTAATTGACTGGGCTAATTTATGCAGTGAGGAATGGGCCAGATATTTTGACACAAATCCAATAGTTCTCGGTGGATTGGATGACAATGGGGAGCCATTAGTCATCAAAATTGATGAGACATTATTTTCACCATAAATACCTTAGGAGACTGTATGAAGAGGTCACTGGGTGTTTTGGTGATATCAAAAGAGGATCAAGGAAGTACTTCTTGACAGAAGTTACAGATAGGATAAAGTTACAGATAGGATGGCTGTAACATTGGAGGCCCTGATACAGCAGTACACTTTACCAGGTGTGCACATTATTTCAGATGGCTGTGCTGCATACAATAACATTGGCAGACTCAACAATGATGTATTTATACATTTAGTTGTCATCCATCAGGGTAACTTTGTGCATCCTGAAGACCAAGACATACATACCCAGAATATTGAAAATATATGAATGAGAGCCAAGTGTAAGCTGAAATTTGTAACTACAAGAATTTTCCTTCCAAAGTGGACACAGCACTGCCACTTTTTTCTCCAACTTGTTAATATGCATAGGACACAATTATACTTAAAAAGGTAAGTGTTTTTTTATTATCTTTTACATTTCAATAAATATTTAATGTAATTGTAATATAGTAGCATATACATAAGATTTTCAAATAATAATTTAGTTCTAATTTTAAAAAAATAGAGGGATAATATGATATGGACACTAAAATAAACCTTTACCTATTTTTTATCTATTTTTTTATTAACTTATTATTTACATTACTATTAGTATATTTACAATAATAAACTATATATACTTAAGACTAATTATTTGGGGAGGAATGTTTAACTAGAATAAAATAAACATATGGAGTAAATTAATAAATATAATTCCCATATTTCAACAAATAGTAAAAATGTTTTCAAAAATAACAAGAAATAATAATAATATTTTAGCTAATCAAATAATGTTTGATTGTTGTATTTCATGGCTAAAATTAGACATTCTTTTTATTATTTAGATTTTACATTATTTATAATTGTTATTACCTGCTTAATACACATGCACATATAAAGCATTTAATTAATTATGCTCTCAGTAATAGCGGAAGTTAATACAATGTAAAAACATCACAACAGAGAATAAGCTGCAATATTTATTTAGAACCCAGCATATTTTCTGTTTATTACATTTAAATTCATGATAAGTATTCCAATAAAATTAAGTGGCATATATATATATTGTAATGGGCTGGTGGATTCCACAAGAGATAGGGGGAGCACATCTTACTATGCTCAGACTTTGGGTCTTTGGATAGGATGTAAGTGATTTCATGATGAAATACATAACCTATGATTGTATCTACTTCCAGTAGACTAGCTCTACCAATTTTTATTAACCTAGATACAATTTGGGTCACTTCATCCATTTCTCACCCCTTTCTAGCCACATTATACCACAGTATTCGAACTCAGGGAGTAATTGCTTGATTTGTATTATCAGGGAAGGAGATCACACTAATAGTAGTTATTGCACCTCAATATAGGCGATAATTAATTACCAAAACTCAATTAAGCATAAGATATATAAAAAATATGTATATGTGCAGTATAAGTATATATGTATTAAAGTTATAATAATTGACCTAAATATGTATATGTATTTCCTCTTCAATAATAATAATATTGATAGGTATAAAACTAAATAAAATAATAATGTTTATGTCTGGTATATAAATAATAAAGAACTATAAAGCTCATGGTGAATATGTAAATGATGAGCTAGAGACCAAATTAAAATAACTAATAATATGAACATTTATTGATTAACAAAAATATAAAATACAAATAATAATTTAATCTGACACATATAATTTGTTTTGTCAAAGATGAATCTCTACCATGTTGATATCTATAGTGATATTAATAAAAATAAAATCCTTACCCTTGACCCAATCATAGAAGTTCCTACACTTGACTAATTATTTACAACAACGAATATGTAACATTATATATATATATATATATGATCGCGATTTTGGCTGGCTAATTTAAAATATGTATACAAGCAAAAAAATCTTTGTCAACCAGATAGATAAATGGTTATAAATCATTTAAATAAAAGCAATATAAAAGTAAGCTAAATTAATAATAAATAAATTAATATAAACTCTATCATTATCTAGTGTGTTGCTTACTGTAAGATAATATTAAAATCTTTTACCTCTCATTTCCCTTTAAGTGGTCAAAAGTTAGTCAGATGGAGAGGTCAAAACTTGTGTAATTTATTTTATTATTTATACAAATGAAGATGATAAAAAAAAAAGATAAATCTAATATTTCCTCCTTCTTTACTCTTATAATGAATTTTCCTAAAATTATAACACATTGGCTTCCAATTGTAGAAAACGAAAATATACAGAAACTTTACAATAGACAAAAAAATAAAAAAATAAAACAAAAATCACAAATTTTATTCCATTATGTTAATTAAAGTTCGATGAGTCTTCTGGAAACTGTTCATTTTCCAAATAAGTTCCTATGAATGGGGGTGAAGTTCTGCTCCTGCAAAGAAAAAAATTTCTTGTCTGGGTCAAAAATTAATAATCTTCTCCAATTATCCTGTCTTGAATTTGGTTAAGCATTTTATTCAAGGCAAAATATGGTTTTCAAGTTTCTTCTAAATAGGCAGGTAAAATCTTTGGCTTTCATGGCTTTATTGATGACATATTATTCCCTATGGTATAAAATGTTCAGCAAACAATTATGGTATAACGATAATATATATTTATTGATTTATTTGCTTCTCAAGACTTTAGTGGCAATATTTCTATATATCAAAACAGTTAATTATTGAATATTATTGTAACTACGTGAATTTAACTAAAATTGCATTATTAGCAAATATTTTAATATTCTCTTTTAATTTATTCCTTCCAATTCATATTGTTGCTTTAAAAGTTCAGCTTTTGATAGTTTTGAATAATATATATATATATATATATATATATATATATATATATATATATACTTAAATTCGAAAATATATATCCATCTTTGTATTCGAATTTCTTATAAGTAGAAAAAAAAGTTCTATCTTCGAATGCAGAAGATAATATAACAATTAATAACACGTTGTTGTAGATCGTGTGTAGTTTTTTTAAATATATCAATCTCGTGATTTCCCATTATTTAGCAGACATAATATATATAAATGGGATTAAAATGATAATTTATGAATATTTTAAATTTCCTTTCTACAACTGGTTGCTATGTGATTAGATTTTAATTCAGTCCTTGTTTTTTGAGGTTTATGTGCAAGGTTTTGATATAGTTCTCCCCAGTTAGTGATACATAACACCTGTTTTATTCCAGTGTTAGTAAATCTATCTGTTTTCCCTAGTGGTTTAATGCTTTTTATTATTTCTTTAAAAATAAAAGGATGTTTATGTAAATGTATACGTTAGAAAGAAAAAATGTCAATATGATAATTTCCTTGGCAATTTATTCATTAAGCAAATATGTTTATGTGGCTCCAATTGACAAAGTGTCTTAAATAATTGGATGGTGTGGCAGGTTGTAACTCATCACTACAATATATATATATATATATATATATATATATATATATATATATATATATATATATAGTACAATTTATATAAATTATATTCTTTTAGAAGTACTTTCGACTATACACTTTGTAGTCTTTATCAACTATATAACGTTGAATAATCAACACTATAATAAAATGAAAAATAAAAATATCAAAATGAAATGGATTTCAATGCCATTTATATCAGATGAGCAGGTCAAGTTTATTAGGAAAATTTATAATGGTTTGTGTCATATTGCTTTTTTCTCTACAAATAACATAAATAGATTACTTAATAATTCTAAAATTCAAAATTCAAAGTTTAATCAAAATTCTATTATATATAGATTGATATGTGGATGTGGCATACAATACATTGGTGAATCTAAGTGTACATTTGAGAAGAGAATAAAAGAGCATATGCTTTTATATAACAGAATTCAAAAAGAGAATCAATCTGGAACAGATGTAAATAAACCTTCATCATCTGTTATATTTGATCATAATAAATCTTGTCAATATGGATTTAAATTTAATTATAAAAATATGAAAATTATTCAAATTGAACATTGTCATAATAAACATAAAATAAAAGAGGCTATGCTGATTTCAAGAAATTGTCAAATGTTAATGAATCACCAGTCATCAAATGTTAAGATGAAAGAATTGTGGGAAATCTGAATTGAACTATGGGTATTGTTAAAGGTTGTCTCGTTTTGATTATTTAATGTTATATAGTTGATAAAGACTACAAAGTGTATAGTCGAAAGTACTTCTAAAAGAATATAATTTATATAAATTGTACTGTATTTTGATATATATATTGATTTGTATATTACATGTATTGTGAAACGAATACAGATATCAAACTTTATTATATATATATATATATATATATGATAATCAAAACAAGTTATAAATTCATAAGGTGCCTTAAGCTTGCATTTTATGATCACTAGATAGAGCTTACCAATCAGCTCCAAACAAGCTTTGTTTGCATAAATGTGAAAGAGAGAGAATTCAAAATCTCTATCACTGTCAGCCACCTCCAGACCAGCTGGGTTTGAGCTTATTGGCTCATGTCAATGAAGGTCAGGGAGACTAGAAATGATAGAGATTTTGAATTCTCTTTTGGCATTTATGTAAACAAAGCTTGTTTGGAGCTGATTGATAAGCTTCATCTAGTGATCATATATATATATGTATAGTTTTTTACATATTTAAATAAGACTGCCTTTTTGCTATATGTATATTTTGTAATAAAATATCAAATCGTTATTTTTTTCACTTTTTTTATTATGTACTTCTTCAGGAACTATTTTAACATTGCCTGACACCAAAAAAAAAACCAAAAAAAACACAACAAATAAAAACAAATCCATGTTATTTTTTCTTTTAGTAATATAAAATGTTGATCTATTTGAGTTTATTTTTATTTTTCTGTACTTAAAGAGATGTTGGGTTAGACTTAGTTTTAAATTCACCTTTGTTTCAACTTAGTTGATATGTGGATAATATGATTGGCTAATTTAAGGGCATATATGAAATTAAATCAGTCCATATATTCAAATTACTCAATTATTTGCTTTCTTTACTTTCTCTGCCTTAGGATATATAATTTTAACATTTACAACTTATAAGTTGATTCGAAAAATCTTGCTCTTAAATAAGATCACACTTGTATTCAATTCTTAAAATTGTAATGCATCATTATCTCTTGGTCACCATAACAGTAATCGATCTTGTGTTCTTCTAAGCTAGATTAATGTATAATGGGTGGATATATACCTGGAGATATATTATGCTTTGATTGATCATCTTGGTTGATTTATAAGATTATATTCTTTAAAGTCCATTCACTATATTTTATTTTATTTTTATTACAAATTATGATTATAGTTGACCAGTGCATTAATAGCACTAAGTGGTCAGATCACTGATGATGAGCAGCATGTTTTAATGTCCCAGCATTATTATTTATTTGATTATATTATTTTGGATGAGCACTTAATTGGTACATCTATGTTATGTTTAAATAATTTTCCAAACTGGCAAAAGCTAAATAGTTGGTCTGGTCTACAGAAAAACCATTTCCCATCCAATCACCAGATTGATTGTTGATTTATTGGATTAATGATTATTTCTTTTCGTTGTATTCCTTATTATAGTGCTGGTTGATGACTGGTTAATTATGCTTTTAGTTGCTCTAAGAAGATAACTAACTAATTTCTTCTGATCTAACTGGCTGATCTCACAGAAATCTCTTCTCTCATCTCTCATGCTTGATCTTATGCTCTCTTGAATATATAAAATAGCTTATATATTTTTACGATATGAACATTGCTTAATATCATCTCTTTACCATCTCTTTTTGGATATTAAACATTACGTTAACATTTAAAAAAATAACATCTTATTTAAATATTATATCACATAATGGAGAGTTTTGCTTGTTTTAAATATTATATTTTTTGTAAATTTTAAAATTTCGTTTATTTGAGGATAAAATCCTAGCAGCTCATTTCCACTCCATTACCCCATCCCGTTACAATATAAATACATAATTTAGGTTTAAATAATTTAAACGTATGTATATTATCTATACCAAACTTAATGCAAGGGACTTGATGTCAGACTTTCATATTCTCCACTATTATTCAATCAATCTTGTACAATTGATACACATGACCACACACATGTCAATAAAATAAACGATCTCCAATATATATATATATTGTGTAGTGAGTAGTTTAAATGTCTGTATTAAAATCCGTTATAATTACATTAAATTTGTATTACAATATACATGTATTTAAATTTTACATATTCAGCCTGTATTATATCCATCCCTCTGCTGTATAATTAAATGGACATCTTGAGGTCCTATTTATGAAGATTGGGATTGATTAAAGATCAACATGGGTATGACAATACCATCAAGGTCTTTGAGCATCGCATTCTCAGATTTTCCATAATATGGATGACTGAAGAGTTAGAGAGTAGAGAATATTGAAACTTGTCCATTAAAGTTTGAAGATTTTCTATCTTAATATAAACTGATCTGCGATTATATGTATGTGCTGGAAATGGTAATCTGATCCAACTGATGAGTGCTGGTTCAGCACAAAATACATATATTGGAGATCATTTATCTTTTTCACCTGTGGTCATGTGTACCAGTTGTATAAGATGGGTTGAATAGCAGTGGGGAGTTTGAAATTCTAAGTTCCAGGTTCTTATATTATATATATTTTGTGCCCTTTTCTATAGGTCAGTAATAATTTATAACAGTCAATTACTAAAAAATTTTAAATTTAGAATATGTTCTTTTAATACATTAATTATATTAAGTCAATTATATCTTTAAAGTACAATTTGAAGCTAAAGAGAATATGTAGTATATAAAATCATTTAAAAATAGTTATATAAAGTTTTAAATATTGTTTCATACGGTTGTAAAAGCTGGCCATATTAAATAATACAGCTGTAAATAATTAAAAGTATATTTAATAAATCCGATTTTAATAGTTTAAAACGTATGATTTAATAAATGCTATATTTAGAATTGTAATCATATTAAAATAGTCAAAATTAATATAGTATATTTTTAAAATAAACTTTGTGATGGTGAAAATTATATCTAATTCTATATTTTCTAAATTATTCTTCCAAATTTTTTATAATTATTTTATATAATATAATAAGTATATCAATTTTATTATTCTAGACAGAGAAATAGATTTAAAAAAAAACGTCTGTCAAAGTTGTAATCACGTGATTGTTTTAATGTATACTATCACACACTGCTTGTTTGAAATAATGACAAAGTTTAAAATATTTTCAAAGTTATATTATAGAATTGGATAGAATTATTGCCTATCATAAAAGCAAATAATAATAAATATTAAGTTAACTATCATATGTAATGTTTAAATAGTTTAGTAAAATAATAATTTATTTAAAATTAATACATTAAATAATATTCGGTTTTATTACGTCATCATTTTATTTTCAGACATGATTCTGCTATAAATTGAAAATCTGTAAATTTGTTTTCAAGCGGGATAAGAATTGACCAATAAAAAAATAGGTATTTTTTTTACAGACGATAAAATACTGTCTGTAACTTAGAGCAGGGGAGAATAAAAAATGTATTGAAACCGGAGAGAGGTAAAATTATAACTATCAAAAGATAGTATTTTTAAAATCTTTTATTTTAGTCAATTTTTTTTATACTTTCTTATAACTTTATCTGCAAAAAACTAATTGATAATTTTAAAAATATATTTTTGTCAAAGAGAAAGTATAAACTAAAAATATTTGAATAGTTTCGTTTTAAAATGAGTTTCTAATTTTTAAAGTACTTACCAGTGTATTTTATCTAAAAGTTTAACCTAAGCTACGCAATAAAAATGGATATACTACAAAATAAAATGGATATAAATTGTAATGCTGAAAGGATATTTGAAATATTTATTGATACAGCTTTATTTATGCATAACCGAAGAACTGTTTTGGGTACATAAAAACCACAGCTCGGACATTATACGGAATTTAATGAAAAAAATTGGAGACGCATTATTATGCATGAGTTTATTCAAGATTTATTGTAAAATCGTAATAAGACAATTATATTGCAGGAATTATTTTATATAGTATAATATTCAAAGGAATAAAATGTTATATCCTTTCTAAAGGTAACATTTTTTTTTAAAAAATATTTTCGAGTGCAGAGTTGAATAAAGAACCCAGGAAAATATAAATATAGAAGTGTTTTGATATTAAAATATCCGTTCTTCGAATTATTAAAAATGTACTTGGAAAAAATTTGTTCAAAAGTAATTCAAGTTTTTATTTTAAAAGAGATGTATAAAAATACCAAGTGAAAGTTTTAATGTATCAGGAAAGAAACAGAGATAAAAGTGAACACATAGATGAATGAAAAAATGGATCCATGGAAATATAAATGGTACTTAAAAGTTTATCGAATATTTTAAAATTAAATTAAATGGATTGATGCATCGGATACGCAGAGAATATTAATAGAGAAGATTAAGAAGCTTCACAGGATTAATTAATATTATCGTTTTAAAAAAATTAAAAAACCAAAGATTATTTTCTAAATTTTACTAAAAGGATTGATAATTATTTTGTTTTAAACTTTAACACGCTTGGAGAACATTTTAAAAAAAAAACTCTAGAGAAAATAATAAGCATTTTGAACTTATCATAATTATCGTCAAGAAAATATGTAACTATAGCTTTGATTTTTTTTTTTTATTATTTTGTTGACCTAATTTAAATCTAAAATTTTATATAAGATTAGGAAAAACATAAAAACATTAATTTATTAATATTAAATCTTATAATATAACAATCTAATAATTTAGCTAAAAATATTTTAATATAAATGTATGGATGTGAATTTTTTATATCTGCAATGCTCAAGTGGACAAGGGAAGCCTACTGAACACGATGACCAGATAAAGGTTATTGGTAATAATAATAACTATTAATAATTTTATAATGTATATTTTTGTTTTCTTTAGATCATCGATAAATTGGAAGAATGAAGTGTCAAAGTTTTTAAAATTATATATAACACATTTTATACAACATTTTAAAAGACATTATGAGATAGGATTGATTTAAAATATGCATACGACAATTTTTTTTTTGATTTTTTTTTTATTAGTGATATAATCCAACATAACAAATAATTATGTGATTCTTTTAAAAATTTTTATGATATGGGATATTCAAATATTGTCTAAGTAAATCGTATATGATTAAACATACAGAGCAATGAAGTAAGCAGACTTTTCTTATGGGATAGTAAGATTGTTTAACTATTAATGAATTTTGTTTATTGTTTTGTAAATGCAGATAGTTATTTTATCGATGTAAGATGTAGAAAAATCTTGAGAAATAATATTGAGATAGTGGCTTGGAAGTACTATAGTTAGCAGGAAACCAAGATGATGTATTTTAAAAAAAAAACAGGATGTTATAAGGAATGGGAATAATATTTAGTCTTTATCAGCATAGTTAACATAGCTCTATGACTGATACACATTTTATTTGGACAGTGTTTATATTGCTTTAAATATTTGATGTTTTAATAAAGCTGAAGAAATAGCTTTAACATTGCCCCTGTACCAGAGGATATTAGGCAGATAAATGTCCTACCTCTTCGCACTGTGCCATGATGTTGAGATAGGTTAAGAATAATACTCTAGCTTTCTTCCTTAATCCTATGCATCTATTTTTCGCTATCTTTATTTCATGTAACTGCATCGTTTAGTAAGATATTTTAAAAGAAATGATAAATAATTTAGAACTAAGGTTGTGCTATCATTTTTTGTATAAGATTAGTTTAGTTGCTTATGAGGAGCAGAATGTTATAGCTTAAATTTGAAGATCCAAAATGTCCTAGGGAAAGAAAAGAATCATAAAATATGTTTTGAATTTTATTTCGGAAATGAAATATAAAATTTTTTAAAATAAGGTATCTAAACAAAGATATTTTTAAGTGATAATAATTTTAAATGCTTTAGTATTTTTTAAAAGAGAAAATAAGTATTGCATATTTATTTTTTTTAAAAATACAATAGTACAAAGTAGATTATGTAAACAATATGCATAGTATATTTTTGTTTATTAATTAACAAAAATCTATTAATGATTAAACTTATATCATACTAAAGTAAGGCTTAAAGAAGAATATATTATGATTAGTAAACATTATGTGATAAATACTAAAATCTAATACTGAATTTTGGATAATAGTTTGTGTAACATCTTTGACTTTGCAAGATGAATTTTTTAATATTTTGAGAAATCCATACTCATTATAAAATTTTGTTTTCTATGGAATGTTTCTAAGTATGAATTTGTAAAATGAGATAGTTTAACAATATTAGAGATAAATACTGTTGCTAATAAAGTAGATAAATTTATTTGTAATAAGTTAACCATAAGGAGAAACCAAATAGTAACAATTTTTTAATTTTGTCCCAAATCTAAATAAAATATAATTGAAATATAAATCATTTTTTTTTATATAACCAAGTAGATCAAACTGTAAAATAAAAAAGGGTTAAGGATATCCACTGTAAATAATGTAAATACATTGTTTAGTTATTTATTGTTAGTAATAAACTTTGTTAAATTTTGTTATTTTTTAAAAATTTTGTGTCAGAGTTATTTGTTTCTCCACATCACTGCATGAAAACACGATATATGCATAATATATAGTTTTGCACAAAAAGGTAAACAGAGAATTATCTTAAGAATTTTAAATATTTTATTTGTATTCATTATAATTAAATAATCATAATCTTACATTATTTATTGGTCATAAATCAGTTATCACAATATTATGTTAAATTATGTGCTATCAGTTGCCACACATATTTTGTTTGTCAGATTATTAAAATGCTGCCACATATTTATTATATCATTACATGAAGAATATTATTATTGTTATTTATTATTATTAGTTTAAGTGTAGTAGATTATGACATAAAATCCCTTCTCATATTTTACTACCATATTTTAAATTAACTTAGAATAAATTTTATGAACCTGAGATTGTTTTATTGAGCTAGATTATTAAATAGAAGATTAAAATTTAATTATTCGTTTAATCTTAGTGAGTAGAAGTTATTAAAGTCGTAAGAATACTATGAGTTTGTTATTTGAAATAGCAATAAGGGGGGATAGTGTTCTTATGCCATTGAGGTAGTATCCTGTAGGATATTGGCTCAATGTAATCTATCTTGTCACCTGTATTTTCACTTCAAGTCTCATGAAAATAATAAATATTTATTTAATTCATTTTTATAAAACTGAACCTTATACGTATTTTAAATTTGAGCTAGTGGAATATTTTAATTTTAATACTGAATATTTAGTTATTAATTATTAACTGAGATAGAACCTATTTTTATTTTATACCATACATTATCCGGAATATATATATATATATATATATATATATATATATATAATTTTTAAGAGTCATTTTTTAGTAAATTACATAATCCTAGTGTTGTCAAAATATTATAAATTCTTATTCAATTGATAAATTATACTACATCAAAATAATAGACAACTAATATCCCACAGATTAATCAAAAATAAAATAATTGCAATCATGGAAAGAGTGCTAAAATGAACTTTAGTCGATCTCAGTCTAGAGCTATAACTATTTTATAATTCCCAATGAAGATTCAAATTACATTTTCATCTCTGTAAAACTTTTAATTTTATTTAAATTCTGAAATTGTAATCAATCGTTACTTTTATGCTAGCAGTGATGTCTATTACTGTCTTTATAAGTTTCTAGTTATTACCATTTCTTAATGTTTCATGTTATATTGTGCCAAATGCCATTCGAAATAGCATACATATTAAATATTTTAAGTTTAGGCTGGGAGACATTACTAAGTCTATGTTTGACTCTATAATTATAGAATAATATTTAGTTATGCAAATGCTACTTGCTATTGTGAAATTATGTTGCTTGGTTATAAACTTTAATTACTCCGCAATCATTTTAATGTTTGTACTATAATATGAATCGAAGTTCAACTCGTCCAGTAATAAGTAATTATTCTTATTATAGGCCAATCCTATGTTGTAAGTTATAATCTATGGAGATTATCTTAAATAAGATATTCATTTTATATAGCGTGATGTTTTTAAACTGTAATAATAATCAGCCATTAAGCTAAGGCATATGCACTTTGTGAATTTTAACTATAAATAAATACTCTCACTTTCCAAACACAAGATAAAGTATTTGTCAAAAGAGAGAATGAATCCATCTATTCTTTCAATGCAAACATTTAAGTGTGGGAAAGTCTTAAGCACTTGGAAATGAGAGTGTGAACATATTAACCAATCACTTTAAATTACCTTTACTATGCCTGAAATAAATGTAATTTTAACCTTAGAGATATACTATAATATACATTTTATAATTATCAATTAACCTTAATATTCCTTGAAATGCATGTAACACTAAATAATGATTAACGATGTTGATCAAACTACTTGTTGAACTGGAGTTAGCATCTTATTAAATCAGTTTATTTCATTATTGCATTGGCTTGCCTATGCTTATTTTGGGAGAATGGCTTGTTTTGGCAATGGAGATATTCACTGATTATTTCAAATGCAAATGTAACTAGTTATGTTGGAATCTTTATATTATGTTCCTGCATAGCTAGTGTGAACATGGTGATACATATTCTTATCTTGATAATCTCTATGTGTAAAGGGTAAAGACTAGTCAAATTATGTTAGCTACTTGTGTAATGGTGGATAGTAGTTCCACCTAGGGACCAAATTGTTTGGGTCATCATCATCATCATCAACCATTATCAATCCACTACAGGATGAAGGTCTCTCCAAGTCCAATCCATCTTCTCCGATTTTTAGCTTCTCTTCTCCACATCACCCCTACACACTTTTTTATTTCATCCATCCATCTAACATGTAGTATCTTTCTGGGTCTTTTACAATCTCTTGGAATTCAGTTTAAGATTTTAATTATCCATCTATTACCATCTCTTCTAGCAATATGTCCATCCCAATTCCACTTCAATCTTTTAAATTTTTGAATGAGGTCAGTAACACCTGTTTGTTCTCTTACCCATGCATTGTGTTTTTAATCTCTTCTTGTTACTCCATCTCTCCATACTATATTGCTCTTTTATTAAGTGTCCAAGTCTCAGATCTATAAGTAAGAACTGGTAAAACACATTTGTTAAACACCTTCCTTTTAAAACACATTAGACATATTTGCTTTTAATATCAAGTTATTTCAAACAAAAGCACTCCAACCAAGTTTAATTTTATGATTAATTTCATCCATTATGTTCCCAATTGTATTAATAATCTGACCAAGGTATTTGTAACTATTAACTTTTCCTAATTCCTCATAATCAATCTTTATTTTCATACTTTGAGCAAATCGATTAAACATTACTTTAGACTTTTAAACATTTATCTTTAGTCCTACTTTCCTACTTTCATCTGTTAACTCATGCAACACTTCGCAGCTCTGAAGCATTATTTGAAAAAAAAATTACACCATCTGCAAAATCTAAATGACGTAAATAATCTCCATTTACTTTTACTCCTTTAGTCATTCCCATTTTAATCTACAAAATACTTCTTGCAGCACTGCTGTAAAAAGTTTTAGAGATATGGAGTCACCTTGTCTTACATCCTTCTCAATGTTGATTTTCCCAGTATCATTATGTTTGGGTATGAGCACCAAATAAGTAACTGGGGTAAGGACCCAGTACATTGGAGTAGCTTATCCAATTTTTGAACTTCCATATATACTAATGATTAATTATTTCACTAGCAAGCTTCTCAATTCCAATTAACTGTACATCTTATATGTGGATGTATGTTCTCATCAATCCCACCATATCCTTAATAAATTTAGTTTAATTAGAGAATGGTGAATCAAATGCAATGCAAACTAAACCAATTTCTTCTGTTGTGTTATAATTATTCATTAATTCACCCAAGAACATTAGGAGATCTTGTGGAACAAATATTAATTTGCATATCTTTTAGAGTTGATAATTATGTTAAAATCTTATCACTTGTCTTAGATAGTTAGCAATATTAATGCTGTAATATGTAATATATGTCTCTGGTTATTGCACATAAACCTTAGTCTTTTGGAAAACCACAGTAGGGCAGTTGAAAATCATTTGGTACATTACATTGTCATAGACATCAATCACTCCTAAAGCATGACGATTTTTAGATTTACATGAATTAAATACTTGACACTGTCTGTAATAAATGGTTAAACTTGCCTAATGGTATATCACATGATGGTATTAAACTAACAATACTTTCATTATGAGCTTAAGGTAATTTGTATTATTTGATGTTAACCATTATGAATTATAATAAACATATTTAACTTTATTTTGTGTCCATTCTCTTTCTTACCATACTCCAATCCAATTAAACCTTTTAGTTAAAATGAAAATTTATGATGTGCGATATTTTTGACATTTATTTTACCAGTTTATTTATTTTCATGCATCATAGCATCAGCCAGGAAACTAACGGGGGACAACTTTTTGTAAAGCAGCCGTCACTGACCTCTCGACCACTAATGCTTGACTAGTTTATTTATTAAAATTATTTTAGAATTCGTTTCACAAGTCCATTCATGATCGTTATAGTATAGTTAAAGTTAATATAATCTCATGTTTCTTCCTGTTCAGCAGGACTCGGATTAAAGAGAACATAAATGTTTCATAGAAAGCACTCATATAATATTAAATCACTGAGTAAAAGCACAAATTCGTGCTTGGTCCAGCATGGGACGCCATGCCCCCATCTCACTCATGTTTAGTGTATTTGGTTTGGACTCTGGGTTTTTTTTTTGAGTCAATATATGATTCTGACCGTTACAATACAGGATTTATGTACTGAAGCATCTCTCTCTCTCTCTCTCTCTATATATATATATATATATATATATATATATATATATATATATATATATATATATCATCAACCATTATCAATCCACTTCAGGATGAAGGTCTCTCCAAGTTTAATCCATCTTTTTCTATCTTAAGCTTCTCTTCTCCACATCACCGCTGCACACTTTCTTATTTCATCAATCCATCTACATGTAGTCTGTTACTGGGTCTTTTACAATTTCTTGGAATCCAGTTTAAAATTTCAATTGCCCATCTATTATCATCTCTTCTAGGAATATATTCAGCCCAACTCCACTTTAGTCTTTTAATTTTTTCAATGAGATCAGTAACACCTGTTTGTTCTCTTACCCATGCATTGCGTTTTCAATCTCTTCTTGTTATTTCCAACATGCATCTCTCCATACTTCTTTGAGTGGTCTGAAGTCTCTGTATTGCTCTTCTATTAAGTGTCCAAGTCTCAGATCCATAAGTAAGAACTGGTAAAACACATTTATTAAAAACCTTCCTTTTCAAGCACATAGGCATATTTCCTTTTAGTATCAAGTTATTTCTACCAAAAGTATTCCAACCAAGTTTAATTCTATGATTAATTTCATCCATTATGTTTCCATCTGTGTTAATAATCTGACCAAGGTATTTGTAACTGTTAACTTCTTCTAATTCATCACAATCAATCTTTATTTTCATATTTTGAGAAAATCTATTAAACATTACTTTAGTCTTTTTAACATTTATCTTTAGTTCTACTTTTTTACTTTCATCTGATAACTCCTGCAACACTTCCTATAACTTCAAAGCATTATTTGCAAAAACAACTACATCATCTGCAAAATCTAAATTACTTAAATAATCTCAATTTACTTTCACTACTTTAACTTCCCATTTAAATCCACAAAAATACTTTTTGCAGCACTGCTGTAAAAACTTTTGGAGATATAGAGTCGCCCTGTCTTACACCCTTTTCAATGTTGATTTTACTACTATCATTATGTAATCTAATTGTTGCTGTTGCATATTTATAAATATTCTTTAAAATATGACAATATCCTGGATCTACAACTTGATGGTCCAATGCTTTAATCACTGAATAATTGTTTATAAAATCAAATGCCTTTTCATAATCTACAAATCCTAAGCATAATGACAACTCATTTTCATTTGTCCTTTCTATAACTTCTCTCAATACCTGAATATGATCTACTGTACTAAAACAACTTTTAAGTCCAGCTTGTTCTCTTGGTTGGTGGAAATCCAGTGTCTTCTGTAGACGAATTGTAATTATCTTAGTACAAATTTTGTATAACACTGATAAAAGACTGAGAGATCTGAAAATTCTAATATCTTCTTTATCACCTTTTTTAAATATTAATATTATTACAGCATTCTTCCAATCATCTGGTACATCTTTATCATTTAGACTGAGCTGATATTTTAAGTCAGCTCATATATATATAAGCTCACATATTTATAATTTCGTCATAAATATTTTCCAAAGTTAAATAGTTTGTAAAATAAAAATTAACAAATGATTTTAATTTAATGGGAAGGGTAAAATCTTAAACTTTTATTTTCGCTATAAATTTGAGCAATTTTTTTAAAAAAAAAGAAAAAAGCTAAAATATAACTTATTGTCAAAAATGTTAAAAGTGTTTAATTAAAAGGGAGAAAACTCGAGAGATAAAAGGGTGGGGGAAAGAAAACAAAATTAGATTGTTGGTAGTAATTAGACTCTATTGTTGAAACTTTCACAAACTAAAAGTATTTGGTTAATATTTGCTATTATGCTAATTAAAAAGAAAAAAAAAGATAAGGGAAGGAGAGATAAAATCGCTTTTAGAGTAAGTCAGTTGACTTGAGAGACCAGCAAGGACAATAAACAAAAAAAAAAGAGAGAAGCTGTACTCCGAATCAGAAATTATTATAGAAAATTATTTTGCGGACTCTTTTCAAATGCATAGCGGCTAAAGCTATCAAAACCTTCCCCTTTGGGGAATTGGCCGCCACTCCATCTGAATGAAGCTACAGAAAGAGTCAAGGAATGGAAAGAAATGTATATTGCTAGCCGGACAACCAAAGGAACATCCATGGACACACTAGAATTCTCATATACAAGGACAAAGGCACGACAAATGGAATGTGAATCTATGAAAGTCAGACCACTTCGCTCTGATCGATCAGGGCAATTATAAACTTTTCAATTAATGGGAACTTTAGTTAAAGCATAATAGAACTTTATTTTTGATTTATTTTTCATTTATTATATTTGTTATGAATGTTTCAACAATAGAGGTGGGGAAATACATTTATTTAATATGGTAAACTATTTATGTTAATTCTCGTTAAATATTTTATGAAATATTGGTATGACTGTATGTTAAATTATTTAATATCTATTCGATCTAGAGGGTAACAACAGGGTGGGGGTATAAAAGTGTGCTCCAAGCAACAGAGAACCTTAGGGCGTTACTTGCTTGTTAGCAGAAAACAAGGGAAGTGTTGAAAGTATAAGAAAACGAAAGCCACTTATACGTTCATTTGAAGTTTTTGCAAGCTATTTATTTACCAAATAAAGTGGGGTTTAAAAATAAACTTCAGGAAAGATTATATACTATAAGTCGCCTTTGTATACACGCCTGCTAGAATCCGCAGTGTTAGTGTTGGCACAAGTAAATCCATGGTAGATATTTGGGAAGAATACTTAGAAAGTTAAAAGTTTGAAAATCAGAAATTGTAAGTCAGTTCTCTGGATCGGGTAGAAATATAATGTTATTAATAATAATAAAGGAAAGTTTTTTTTGTATCCAACGTATATTTGAATTCTTTAATTATTTATAATAATTAGTTAGTGTCCTTAAGTGAAAACCCCTGTCAGATTATAAACAAAATTTGTAATCGGTGAATCGCCGTTCAAAAATAAATAAGACCAGGTTTACGTAAAGCTTCGTGGCCAGGTTCCAAGAGAGAAATCCTTGGTGGCGCCCTCGGTGGCGATTCTAATAATTAAGATTCAGTTATTAGGGGAAGGAAAAGAATTGTAGTGTCACAGAGGAGGGAGAAGAGGAAAAAGATAGAAAATGGTGCTTCCAACATGTCGGGCTTGTTAACAAGAGAAACGCCCAGAGATCAGAGTTTAAAAAAGAAAAAAAAAATTTAGTAAGGGTGGTGGATTTCAGATGGCGGTGGTATGTCAATATTCTTGTAGGGAGGGTTATGAGTTCGAATATAAAATTAAAGAAAACAAAAGAATAAAATATGATTGAGGACGAAAGTAGCATGGAAAGCCCGGTGGTAACATTTAAAAACCCCAAGCGGTGTCAGTTGCAAGAAATATTGAGAGCTATTGCTGAGCTCAAAGAAATTGTAATGGAAGACCGTAAAGAAATAAAAGAAATGAAAGGCATGATACAAGAATTGAGGAAAGATGTGAATGAATTAAAAGAGAGGGAAAAGAATAGGAACAGTGAAAAAAAAGGAAGTCATAGACCCAGCGGACCATAAAGTCAGTAAAGAGGAAGAAAAGACAGAAAATGAAGAGACAGAGCAGTTTACAGGGGAAACTAAAGAAATCCCGAACAAGAAGGCTATACAAATAAACTGAGAGAAAGAGGTAATGGAAAGAAAGCTCAACGAATCTGGAGAAGAAGAGTTCGATAGGGTCACGTTGGCGAAACTTATACACATAAAAACATTTAAAGAGGAAAGGGAGGAAAGCCCTTTTGACCACTTGGACAGTCTAGGTGATTTTTTCTACGTCCATAAGTCGAAAGAAAAAGAGAAGATCATAATAGTAATGAGCCATTTGAGTGGTTCCGCTAGGGAACGGTGGAAGGTGATAAATTACAAACCCCCTACATTCCAAGAATATCGAACTATGATTTTGCGAGGGTTTTGGAGCGTGGAGAAACAAGAAACCATACGCATGAAGATATCGCAAGAAAAGTATAAAACGGACAAAGACGGTATGTATAGTCAGTTTTTCCAACATCAAGCGGCAAAATTGAGAGCCTTGGAGGCATATCCGATGGACCAATTCCAGATAGTGCGAACTATCAGATTTAACCTTCCATCAGGTGTGCAACGTAAGTTGGCCGAAAACCGTCGGCTATCCATTGAGGAAGCATTAGAAATATTACAAGATATAGAATGGGAGGACCAGGGGGTAGGTGGAGAAAGTAAAGTTAGATGGGAGAACTGTAATGAACCCGCGAGTACGAGTAACTATAACCCCAAGAAAAGTTGGGACAAGTCACCTCGGGGCAATTAAAGTTTTTTTTTATTGTTTTTTTTATATGACAAATGGGGCAATGAGCTGATATTTTAAGTCAGCTCATATATATATAAGCTCACATATTTATAATTTCGTCATAAATATTTTCCGAAGTTAAATAGTTTGTAAAATAAAAATTAACAAATGATTTTAATTTAATGGGAAGGGTAAAATCTTAAACTTTTATTTTCACTATAAATTTGAGCAATTTTTTTAAAAAAAAAGAAAAAAGATAAAATATAACTTATTGTCAAAAATGTTAAAAGTGTTTAATTAAAAGGAAGAAAACTCGAGAGATAAAAGGGTGGGGGAAAGAAAACAAAATTAGATTGTTGGTAGTAATTAGACTCTATTGTTGAAACTTTCACAAACTAAAAGTATTTGGTTAATATTTGCTATTACGCTAATTAAAAAGAAAAAAAAAGATAAGGGAAGGAGAGATAAAATCGCTTTTAGAGTAAGTCAGTTGACTTGAGAGACCAGCAAGGACAATAAACAAAAAAAAAAGAGAGAAGCTGTGCTCCGAATCAGAAATTATTATAGAAAATTATTTTGCGGACTCTTTTCAAATGCATAGCGGCTAAAGCTATCAAAACCTTCCCCTTTGGGGAATTGGCCGCCACTCCATCTGAATGAAGCTACAGAAAGAGTCAAGGAATGGAAAGAAATGTATATTGCTAGCCGGACAACCAAAGGAACATCCATGGACACACTAGAATTCTCATATACAAGGACAAAGGCATGACAAATGGAATGTGAATCTATGAAAGTCAGACCACTTCGCTCTGATCGATCAGGGTAATTATAAACTTTTCAATTAATGGGAACTTTAGTTAAAGCGTAATAGAACTTTATTTTTGATTTATTTTTCGTTTATTATATTTGTTACGAATGTTTCAACAATAGAGATGGGGAAATAAATTTATTTAATATGGTAAACTATTTATGTTAATTCTCGTTAAATATTTTATGAAATATTGGTATGACTGTATGTTAAATTATTTAATATCTGTTCGATCTAGAGGGTAACAACAGGGTGGGGGTATAAAAGTGCGCTGCCAAGCAACAGAGAACCTTAGGGCATTACTTGCTTGTTAGCAGAAAACAAGGGAAGTGTTGAAAGTATAAGAAAACGAAAACCACTTATACATTCATTTTAAGTTTTTGCAAGTTATTTATTTACCAAATAAAGTGGGGTTTAAAAATAAACTTCAAGAAAGATTATATACTATAAGTCGCCTTTGTATACACACCTGCTAGAATCCGCAGTGTTAGTGTTGGCACGAGTAAATCCATGGTAGATATTTGGGAAGAATACTTAGAAAGTTAAAAGTTTGAAAATCAGAAATTGTAAGTCAGTTCTCTCTGGATCGGGTAGAAATATAATGTTATTAATAATAATAAAGGAAAGTTTTTTTTGTATCCAATGAATATTTGAATTCTTTAATTATTTATAATAATTAGTTAGTGTCCTTAAGTGAAAACCCCTGTCAGATTATAAACAAAATTTGTAATCGGTGAATCGCCGTTCAAAAATAAATAAGACCAGGTTTACGTAAATCTACATGGCCAGGTTCCAAGAGAGAAATCCTTGGTGGCACCCTCGGCGGTGATTCTAATAATTAAGATTCAGTTATTAGGGGAAGGAAAAGAATTGTAGTGTCACAAGACATTTGGTATATAACTTTGCTAAAATAATTTATATTTCTTCATCTGCTTCTTTTAATATATCAATTATAATTCCATCATTTCCTGGACCCTTCCCCTTCTTCATAAATTTAATTGCATGTCTCACTTCCTCATTCAAAATTCTGGGCAATTCAGAAGATATAATAGGTATAGAAGGCACTTGTTCTTTATTATTATATAATTCTTCATAGAAGTCTTTTACACATTTCATGATGTCATCTCTCTTTTTAGTGATAATGCCATCTTTTTTTCTTATTACTGATATAAATTTCCTACCAATACCAAAATGTTGTTTTACACTCTTTAGACTTTTATTCTTTTCTACACCTTTCCTTTCTAGTTCACAATTATACTTTCTTATATCATTTTCAGCTCTTTTCCACACCATTTTACAAAATTTTGAGATATTCAATCTTTTTTAATGCATCATTGTTGTATATCCTCATATTCCTTCTTTTCTTCATAAATTCTCTAGTCTCAGTAGAAATTTATTGGTCAATTCCAGCTTTTTTCTACCAGCTATCTTTGTTGCAGTTTTTAAAAGTGTATCAGTTATTTTCCTGATAATGTCATTCAAATCTGAATCATGTTCAAAATCTATTAATGCTTGACACCGATTTGTATGTTCTAATTCAAATTCATTAGAATGTTTCTGAGGATTAGGAATATCAACTGTAAATATTGTTTTTCTTAATAATTTTTATCTCTTTAATTTTGCATTAACATGTATCTTACATCTTATTAATCGATGATCACTTCCTGTGTTAAATTTATTAAGAACATTACAATCTTGAAATATGTATTTCCTGTTAGTCAAAATATAATCCAATTCTGCTGCACCTTCATTTGGATTCTTCCATGTCCATTTCCTTTTAACATTTTTCTCAAAAAAAGAATTCATAATATAAAGTTTTTCTTTTTCTGCAAACCCCACAGATCTATGTCCTCTCTCATTTCTATTACCATAACCAAAATTGCCTACAACATTTTCATCTTTCATTTGTTTACCAATTCTTGCAGTAAAGTCTCCCATAACAATTTTAAAAAGTTGTTTACTCTGATCGAAAGCCTTTTGTACATCCATATAAAAATATTCTACTTCTTCATCACTATAAGAACTTGTTGGGGCATAAACCTGAATTTTCTGCATTTGATATCTGCTATTAAGTTGTAAAACTAATCTTGCCACTCTGTCCAATACACCATCAATCTCCACAATGTTATTCTTCCATTTTTTATTTATAATGAATCCTACTCCACTTTTGTTTCCAATATTTGTGCCTTTATAATAGAGTATATATTCACTTTTTAAATCAATTGTTTCTTCACCTTTTATTCTAACTTCACAAAATCCAACAATGTCCTATTTAATATAAGACAGTTCTCTTTCTAACTCTTGCAATCTTCCTTCACTTGAAAGTGATCTGCAGTTGTAAGTACCTAAATAAAAAATTGTCATCAAATGGCAGCCTGAGTCTGCAATCAGGGGATTCTTAGCACCCACCTCCTTTGGCCACCAACTGCTGACTTGGTTGGTGATTTTTAAGCCTCCTGGGAATAAGGGCCATGATTAATTTTTGTCTGTCATAATTGTACATATAGAAAAAATATTCTTAAACTCGGAGATAAAAAGCCAATAAACTCACCATGCTGGCTAATGCATGTTGGTAAGCAGCCCATACATGTTCATATACTATAAGAATAATCACATAGTAATAACAGCTGCAATGACAAAAAAGTATGGAGTGGACATTAGGAATTTGCCCTGCTCAGTTCCTTTAATGCCTCCAGGAGGAATCAAAGGGGGTTACAATATATATATATATATATATATATATATATTGTAACCTGAATAAAATAGAGAGAGAGATAAGAAAAAAAGAAATAAAATACTAATAATGAAATGGAGTTAATGATAATGGTAAAAATAAATGATGGAAAATAAAAGAATTGAGAGGGAAAAGAAATGGGGAAAGTAATAGAAATGATATATATATATATATAATGGAGAGAGAGAAGAAATGAGATATTCTTGCATATATATTCCACGCACTAACACATTTGTTTGTATCCTTTTTGTTTGAGTATTATTAACTAACATATTTATTAACGAAGATATTGGCATAAATATCTGAATTTAAACATGCAAAATAAAATTAATAAATGTAGCATCTGAAAATTCGTATACGCAATAGGGAATGGGGAATTAATTATCACGGACTTATAATATCAAAATATATTATAGTTTCTGTATTTATTTATTTTATAAAAGTTATAGTAATTGTTTGTTAATTGCAGCTCAGATATCTATAGATATTGTAGAGACAAAAGTACTGAGCAAATATTTAGTGGAAAAGTTTGTAAAATATGTAAGTTTATAAAATTGTGTTTTTAAATTATTTTTGCCATTAAACTATACTTTTCTTTTAAATCCAATATGGAAGATGCGATTGTAATTAGTCAAAATTAATTAAAGGTGAGAAGCGTAATCTTGTATAATATTCTAACATAACTTTAATTAAAAGTTTCTCTAAAATCAAAAGTAGAAACTAAACTTAATTGATTTACTTTTGTTACAAACATTTCCTTTTATCAAAATTAATTAAAGTTTGAATACTTATCTAACAATGGCATCTTCCATCACAATAGGTAAAAGCTTGTATACGAATTCTTTTGGAAATTAGATTGCAATGACCAATCAGAAAGGGATTCCAAAAATACCGAGGCATGGAATTAATTACGAATTAATTTGGAGAGTAACTAGGACAGTCAAGGAGAGCAGTCACCAAGAAAATTTGCGTTCGTTAATTTCAATGTGTACTGAGTAAATCTCAATCGCCTTTCTTGCCATTCGAGATGGCCTTCCCTGCAATCTGTGCCCATGGATCCCGATACTCATAGACTATACTGATATGCCTGTTCGTTAAATCATAAAATTACTACCTGCCTGAATAACTATGTTTGACCAACTAGATCTAGTCTCCGCGGGAATTGAGATCATCAAAAGAACTGCCATGTTTTACAGAGGTAATCATTTCAAATGCTGCTAGACTCTTAAAGTTACCGTGAATAATTTTAACTTTCACCTATCTATTTCTTTAAACATTTTGTAAAGCTTTTATTGGTAAAATTTAATATTAGTTATAAATCAATTTGTAAAGTTCTTACCTTTTTGTTAATTGTACCTTGTTCTCTCTCTATATAACTTAGCTGTAATCTCTCCTACATTAAACCTCTCCTGAATAATTATTAGTTCTTAATGTCATGTCTATGCGGCAATATTTTATTCTCATTATTATGTTTTATACTTTCAGATACTAAATTATATGTCGATAATTTTCCCCCAGAATTGCAAATGCTTACGCTATCTCTTTTAATAAAAGAAAACCCTCCTTACTTTTCAGAGGGTAATTAACCTAGTAGTTTTAAAAACAAATTTGTTATTCTTAGTATAGCGGGTGCCTGCCAGTCTGGGGAAATAACGTCAGAATTTGATAATTAGTATACAGTGTTATTTTCTAAAACTAAGTAAAAATCTATTTTCTTAGAAATGTGTTTATTTGGTTAATTAAATAATAGCGCTAACTTCTAAAATCTGCAAATAGATTTATATGAGTAAAATCAATATTACTTTATTGAAATCAATAGCCACCACCGACTATATATATATTTAATAATATGAAAAGTATTTATTTATTAAAGCATTCAAAACCAAAGATTTATATTTATACGTTGTGGAAAGTTTACGTGTAGTTTAAAATAATCCATAAGGGGGGGATCGTTTAGTTCTATGAGCTATATTATATTAGCATTAACTGTAATTCTTCCACATCCACGTAGTAATCAAATCATACTGGTACGAGGGGTTTTTATTAATGAAGATAGGCGATAATTATTTATTCCTTAGCTAAATATCTATCTATTTATATTAATGCAAGCGTTATGTGTATACCGGCCTTTCATGATATATATATCTTTGTGCTTCGTTCATTTTTACTTCTAATACCAAGGACAAGATTTTGCAAACCTCTTTGGATTTCTTCAGTGCGAGATATTGTTGCATAGGGTTCGCTCTGGCAAAAGTCCAGCCTATGGCAATTCAATAAAGCACCTTCTTAGTTGTTTATGACCCGACCCTGCCGACGTTTGCAGACAGTCACCTTTCATTAACGGTGAATTGAAGCATCTTCTTAGATCTCAGAATAGATCGTTCCATTGCCCTCATACACGTACTGCTCTCCCATATTTCGTTTTTGTTAAAAGCCTATTAATTCTCCTAAACCGTACTGTTATGATTATACTAAATGGATTACCAATTTTTTTATATATATATTTCATTCGCACTTTCAGATACGACACTTCTGCCATTATTATTATTTCCCAAATTAGCTTCCCACACACATTCTTATATAACAAAATGCAAATATTAATTAAATAAAATTACCCTTATCATCCAACTGAATAAACTTACGTATTGGTTAATGCTGTTGTTCTTATTACTGGTGGATTCAAATAACTTCGGGTACCGTAGTCTAGCGCTATTATTAAAAATCTTATGTATCCCAGTCAATCGATAAATTATTGACATATAAATAGCCGCACTAGAATAAAGCCATGAATTATTTGTTATTAATGATTAAATATGTTCATTGTATAGTATTGTAAGGGAGGTTAATGTTGTCCAAGGGAGATAAACACCCATTTTATTTACATTGTAATTCAATAAATGAAACAATGACTTAGATATTTAATAAATTTTATATCTTTCTAAATATCTAAGTCATTGTTTCATTTATTGAATAGAAATAATTTTGATGTAATATAAAAAGGTTTCACTAACTAGATGATCGAAAATCGCTAATTATAATATTCTAGACATGAACCAAGTTCGAATAAGAGTCTTTTTGTGTCACGACTTTGTGATGCCGGCGGGGTAGGAATAAATTAGATCAGTATCATTGGAATTGTTGCTCATAAGTGGGTAGATCTGGTAAATAGGCAAATAGGGCAGAATTCATGAATGTTCGTGACTTATGTATCTTGCACAGGATTGGATTCGAGGTACTTTTGCCTAGATGCTAGATCTTGTTATATGAACAGACGAAACCGACCGGTACAGGTGTTTTTTTCCCTGGGTATGGACGCCCGCTGTGGGGCTATTAATTACTTTTACACCCTGCAGAACCCTGAATAATAGATGTTAGTATACTATATATGATGTTTATTCTCTAAATAATGAAAATATATGTGTAAATTTTTTTTTCTTGGTTTGTACACCCAGTTCAGATGATGTTCTTTTTAAATATTATACACACTAGGTATAAGTCATTACTAATATGTATATGATTTTCCCAATAATGTCAATCATATATGTAGATTTTTTTTTCCATAAACAATATTCAGGATATATGTGATATTTTGTTCTTCTTCCATAAATAATGTTGTAAATATAGATGTACACTTTCTTGGGGTGGTGAAAGAAAAGTAGTGGCAGATTTTAAATACTTTCACACCCATAGTATGTGATATTTTTGTTCTTCTCCCATAAATAATGTTTTAAATAAGTATGTACACTTTCTTGGGGTGGTGAAAGAAAAGTAGTGGCAGCTTTTAAATACTTTCACACCCATAGTATGTGATATTTTGGTCTTCTTCCATAAATAATGTTTTAAATATATATGTACACTTTCTTGGGGTGGTGAAAGAAAAGTAGTGGCAGCTTTTAAATACTTTCACACCCATAGTATGTGATATTTTGTTCTGCTTCCATAAATAATGTTTTAAATAAATATGTACACTTTCTTGGGGTGGTGAAAGAAAAGTAGTGGCAGCTTTTAAATACTTTCACACCCATAGTATGTAAAAAAAAAAAAAAAGATATGTGCTTCAAATAGTAATGACATCTTTAATTACTTTATGATATTATACATCTGAACTGCTGTACAGCTGTCATAAATAAAAATATGTTTATAAAAATGTATAATCATCTAGTAAAAGTGTTGTAACAATCTACTCCTCTTGACTGGCGCCCGATAGTAATACCATTATAAATTTTGTCATCAGGTGGTAGATTGAATAAAAAAAAATATTATTAGAAACAATGATTCCAAAATTTAACGAGTTATATAGAGAGCATTATTTGTACTCAACTATTATACTCATCTATGTACTCAACTATGTAATGTATTCAACTATGTAATGCAAGTGTTGATAATTTTCATATGAAGTAATACAATTTTAAGTATGTTTCAGGTGCAAAGGAACAACCAAACTTAAAGACCCAGCAAAAACACTGAAGAATGAACAAGAGTAGATTAGGTAAGAATATGATATTTGAACATATATATATATATATATATATATATATATATATATATATATATATTGTAAATGTTTTATATATAATCAACATTTACATATATATATATATATATATATATATATTGTAAATGTTGGATCTAGAAGTTAATAATGCAAAAGGCAGGCATGGTAGAATACTAAATATAATAAATCAGGTATAGATTGGGTACAGGTATGGGGGAGCAGAACAAGGGGGAGACTGTTGAGAATGGGGGAGAAGTGTATCAGGCCATAAATAAATAAAAACAAACAGGAAACCATAAGTGAGCAGTTTTGTGTCTTAAATAAATAAAATATATATAAATAAAATACACATATATCTATCTATATTTGAAGCTTGGCAGAATGGAGAATAGTGATAAAGAGAAGATATGTCAGGGAAAGATGCTCAGGTCAGGAAGAGTAATCTATGATGATGACCAAAAGATGGAAGCGGAAAGCGAAGAGAAAACTGATGCAGAGCAAGAACATCAGGAAGTTGGAACCATGGAATCTTTAGAGAGCTCCACACAGAAACAGGATATAAACCTACAAACATTGTTGATGAATATGTTCACTAACATAGAGAAAAAATTCGAAGCCAAGCATAATGAGATGAAGGAGTGGATGTCATCACTGTGTAATGAAATGAACAGTAGTATATTAAAGCAAATAGATGAGGTGCGAGCAGACTGCAGGAAAGGCTATGAAATGGTTCATACTGAATTGGAAGGACTCTTGGAGGAGCATAAAGAAGAAACTAAAACTATAGTATCCAAAATGACTGGAGAATTAATGATGACACGAAGTGTGATAGACCAGCAAGAAGCTGCCCACCACATAGCCATAAGTCAAATAAATGAACGTTTGGGTGATGAACTGAAGTGTCATGAAGAACAAGAGAGGATCATTTTAAATGTGCAAGAAACACAGACAGAGTTTCAAGACCAGCTAAAGGAACTGAGAGGTGAAATTGATAAACTAAAAAGCAGCGCGGTGAAAATTTCAGAGTTCAAACCTGACGCATCAGGACCAGTACAGGAACACCACGTTGATAGGAAATCAGATGTCATGCCCATAGGACAGATCTCGAATGCACAGGCCTACCTGGCAAAGTTCATCCAAGTGAAATCATTCAAAGATGATTCTGGAGAAAATCCGAAAGTGCATATTGAAAGTCTTCAAGAATTGTTTCGATTCCAACAGATCTCAGCACCGGATCAAGTAGCTTTGGCAATTCACTATCTCAATGGATATGCAAAATCATGGTGGGAAAGCCATGAAGACAAGCCACTGAATTTTGAACAGTATGCAGCAGCTCTGTTAAGGACCTTCTGGAGCGAGGAGCGCCAGGACGGCATTAATCATTCGGTTTTAAAAGAAATGTATGGATCGGCCAACAAGGAAACACACACACTATTTTTTTTAGGCAAGTGGCATGTCTCCAGTCTCTGACGGCATTCCCATTTACAGAGACCCAGATTATCCGTGCAATACAACAAAATATGCCACCATACATACAACAAATGATGGTAGGATGCCGAATAAGGAGAATTGAGGAAATGGCACAATTCCTCACCACCATTGACTACACGCCCATCAACAAAGAACCTCATGAAAGAATACGGAAAGTTGAGCCAGCTAGAAACCAAGCAACCTCTCATGATCAACCTAACTTCTGGCGGGGTGACCAAACCCTCAATAAAAAGCCATTTGAACCTCCTGATCGGGGAAAGTAAGACAGAACAATAAATCACAGATGGATAGATAAGGAACTTGAACCACGTTTTTAAAAAAGAGAAAAATATATGAATATAGTTTTGCACTCAATGATAGATAGGTCAATATTTTTTTTTTTTTAGCATATAGAAGCAAAGAACAAAATGGGGCTAGCATTAGTTTGATAATTTTTTTTTTATATACAAATAAATTACGTATTCCTTTCAAACCAGGTTGTTCTTTTGTCACCGGGACAGCAAGTAAGATTTTTTTTTTTACATTTTTTTTATCAATTGTAAGTCCGGGAAAATGAAGCGGAATCTGAGATTCAGATTGCGCTTCACAGCCCACTTCCAATCTTCCGCTACCAACCTAAATTCAAACCCGATTCTTGCATATATATTCCACGCACTAACACATTTGTTTGTATCCTTTTTGTTTAAGTATTATTAACTAACATATTTATTAACGAAGATATTGACATAAATATCTGAATTTAAACATGCAAAAAAAATTAATAAATGTAGCATCTGAAAATTCGTATACGCAATAGGGAATGGGGAATTAATTATCACGGACTTATAATATCAAAATATATTATAGTTTCTGTATTTATTTATTTTATAAAAGTTATAGTAATTGTTTGTTAATTGCAGCTCAGATATCTATAGATATTGTAGAGACAAAAGTACTGAGCAAATATTTAGTGGAAAAGTTCGTTATATGTAATTTTATAAAATTGTGTTTTTAAATTATTTTTGCCATTAAACTATACTTTTCTTTTAAATCCAATATGGAAGATGCGATTGTAATTAGTCAAAATTAATTAAAGGTGAGAAGTGTAATCTTGTATAATATTCTAACATAACTTTAATTAAAAGTTTCTCTAAAATCAAAAGTAGAAACTAAACTTAATTGATTTACTTTTGTTACAAACATTTCCTTTTATCAAAATTAATTAAAGTTTGAATACTTATCTAACAATGGCATCTTCCATCACAATAGGTAAAAGCTTGTATACGAATTCTTTTGGAAATTAGATTGCAATGACCAATCAGAAAGGGATTCCAAAAATACCGAGGCATGGAATTAATTACGAATTAATTTGGAGAGTAACTAGGACAGTCAAGGAGAGCAGTTACCAAGAAAATTTGTGTTCGTTAATTTCAATGTGTACTGAGTAAATCTAAATCGCCTCTCTCGCCATTCGAGATGGCCTTCCCTGCAATCTGTGCCCATGGATCCCGATACTCATAGACTATACTGATATGCCTGTTCGTTAAATCATAAAATTACTACCTGCCTGAATAACTATGTTTGACCAACTAGATCTAGTCTCCGCAGGAATTGAGATCATCAAAAGAACCACCATGTTTTACAGAGGTAATCATTTCAAATGCTGCTAGACTCTTAAAGTTACCGTGAATAATTTTAACTTTCACCTATCTATTTCTTTAAACATTTTGTAAAGCTTTTATTGGTAAAATTTAATATTAGTTATGAATCAATTTGTAAAGTTCTTACCTTTTTGTTAATTGTACCTTGTTCTCTCTCTATATAACTTAGCTGTAATCTCTCCTACATTAAACCTCTCCTGAATAATTATTAGTTCTTAATGTCACATCTATGCGGCAATATTTTATTCTCATTATTATGTTTTATACTTTCAGATACTAAATTATATGTCGATAATTTCCCCCCAGAATTGCAAATGCTTACGCTATCTCTTTTAATAAAAGAAAACCCTCCTTACTTTTCAGAGGGTAATTAACCTAGTAGTTTTAAAAACAAATTTGTTATTCTTAGTATAGTGGGTGCCTGCCAGTCTGGGGAAATAACGTCAGAATTTGATAATTAGTATACAGTGTTATTTTCTAAAACTAAGTAAAAATCTATTTTCTTAGAAATGTGTTTATTTGGTTAATTAAATAATAGCGCTAACTTCTAAAATCTGCAAATAGATTTATATGAGTAAAATTAATATTACTTTATTGAAATCAATAGCCACCACCGACTATATATATATTTAATAATATGAAAAGTATTTATTTATTAAAGCATTCAAAACCAAAGATTTATATTTATACGTTGTGGAAAGTTTACGTGTAGTTTAAAATAATCCATAAGGGGGGGGATAGTTTAGTTCTATGAGCTATATTATATTAGCATTAACTGTAATTCTTCCACATCCATGTAGCAATCAAATCATACCGGTACGAGGGGTTTTTATTAATGAAGATAGGCGATAATTATTTATTCCTTAGCTAAATATCTA
>JAQFVV010012711.1:720440-1022017 GCA_028023455.1 Epiperipatus broadwayi
TATATCTGAGCACTTATAGTATATATGTGTAGAGATGATAGTCTGGACCAGCTGATGATTGTTGGTTTAGCATGAAATACGTATATTGGTGATTATTTATCTTTTCAGCATATATGTGTTTAAGTGTATCAGTATTATTAGATAGAGTGGAGAGTGGTGGGTCGTATGAAAGTCTGTCCTCGTATATCCTATATATTACATATATAGACACAGGTATATAATAAGCCTGTGTTTCGGTTAAAACTTTACTATGTAACTTGTCTTATTTACCTTTTAATTAAATTCTATAATATAAACGAGACTTTCTTCCATTTAGCTTACTACCAAAATAAATCTTTAATGGATATTTGCACATATATATAAATAATAAAATATATATTTATTTAAATTATCAACAGAGATTTCAGTCATGAGATAAATATAAGTTGTTGCAATCTGGAAATTTCAAATGCATAAAACCATTTCAACTAGGATTGGAAAGTCTGAAATTTACATATTACTTGTTATTAATTTTTTTATGATGTCATTTGGTTAGAAGAATTAATTGAAGAATTTTTCTTCTTTTTTGCCTAATTTTATTTAACTTGGAAACTTTTTTTTGCCTGCAACTTTTTTTTCTGAATTAACAGCATGGAGTTATGTAGATAGCCTACAAAATTTGAAGCACTTTGTCAGACATTTGATGACTAATTTTTTATCGGTAGTAATAAAATATTTAAATTGATCAAACACAAAAAATATTTTGCCCCATGGCTTCAAAGTTACTAATTTGAAGATATTAATGTAATGATCAATGTAAATGCCTATGAATTTAGATTATACGTTTAAAATTAAATACAAAGATGGTTACATTAATTGGTTTTTTTATTGGATTTAGTCTGAATACATGTCACTAACTATCGTATATATATAAATCGTACAGTCAGTAATTTTTAAGACGAAAATTTTGTAATGTATATATATATTTATCGTTAATTTTTATTCTCATTACTGTATATTTAATTTATCCACATACCGAGAATAATTTATTTGTATGTGATACGAAATGAATAATATGATTTTTTTTTAAAAGGTAGAATATTAAAATATGTTTAAAAATAAGTTGTATTTGGCTATTAAATTATTTTTTAAAACAATACATACAACGATGTTTAATAATTTAAATATTAATTTTTTTATTTTTTAAAGAAAACATATTTCGAATCATTTTAAAAACTATACATAAAAAAAAAATATTAGCATATATTAAAAAATCTATTCTCTTTTATTAGTTTGGAGAAAAAGATTTAGGATTCTAGCAAAAGATGAATATCACAGTTTGAGAGATGTTACATTTATCACTGTATATAAATCAAATGATAACAAATAAGTATAATATGTGTTATTTGACGTTGAATAGAGTTTTTGAATTTGCTTTAAACCTTCCTATCCTATTGCTGTTTGGATGCAAATCCAATAATTAAATTTGCAATTGGTGGTCGAACTTCTAATTAATTCCAGAACAATAACTTTTATTGGACCGGCATTGTACAGTGATTTATAGAGGGGTGGAGTCTCCAGTTCTCTTAATTACAGTACTCATAATTCTTATGAATTCCTGAGTAAGAGAGCTCTAAGATTATTTTTATTGGCTCCAGTTCAAGATGCATGTTTTGAAGCCCAGTGTATTCAGATATTTTTGGCAATGGGAAAACTTTAAAAAAGATCAATGTTTCCAAAGAAAAAACAACTATATTTAAAAACAATAAAAAATTACAATGAAAATGTGGAATAAGAATGCTATTGATAAACTGAATGAAGGCTATAAAATTATTTTAATACATGCCATTGAAAGAGATCATGTTGATAAGTACATTTATTTGTATAAGGATGTTACTGAATGTATGTTTTTTATGAATTTAGTTATTGGTGAGCTGTTAAAAATGTTTTTATATTAAATTCTCTGTTTATAAGCATCTGAGAATAATATGATCGAGCAATAACCCTTGATCATTAATAATAGTTTCCCGATTTTCTGCTATCCTTATAGTACAATTTATAGTAGTACCTCAATTTTTAAGACTTCATCATAAACTATAATGGGTTTTCATAAAAAAAAGTCCACTTCTCATAATGCACTTATTTAATGTATCTTTTACTTAATTTATGACAGTTTCAACTGGTTAAAAGGTTTCAGATATTTGAAATGCCTTTCTCCTATTTCCTTTCAGACTATAAATTAATGAGAAAAAATGTTATATCCACTAGTTTGTACTTTGAAAGAAGGTACATAAAAATAGTTCCAATATCTGGAGAAGGCTGCTAGTTAGTCAAAACTATATAAATTAAAGCATTTTGAAAAGCACATTTTGAGAAGTAAGATTTTTTTTTGGTAAAAATGCAATAGAAGTAATGCAATAAGTGGAAAAAGTTTGAAAACTTTAATGAGCTCTTTATATCTTTAATAGTACTGGGATTTAATTATAAGATTAAAGATAAGATACTTTAACTAAATTATTGAAGAAAGTAATTTCTTATTTCAGTTGCTATTATTTATTAAGTTATAGAGAAGTTTGTGTTGCATAAAATGTATGAAATTTAAAATGAGAATAGAATAATTTATCTATTGGTATAATAGTTGAGATAAATGGTAACTTCTTTTTTGCACACATTAATAATTAAGAAATGGTAAGTCTATTATTATAACATTGAAAATTTTGGTATGCAATATCTCGAGGAAATGTAACATTGAAAATAACTATATGCAAAAATGTATATGAGATATGCTTATAATTTTAAGTGTTTCTGGTATATGTTTTTGTGTATAGTTATTTTCCATAAAGTTTATTATTATTAATAAAATGGTTTATTAATGTGAAAATTCAGGAATATACATATTTTCTTTTCATTTTTTAGTTTTATAATTTATTTCTTGTTATATTTTTAGTATATACATATCATTCTTTCTTACATCTTTTTAAGGTTTTGAAAAATTTTTAAATTAAATCTTTTTTTATAAGTACAATGGAGTCATGAATTACATGATATCAAACTAGACGACTTCAATTGTATGCTAACCAAAAATAAATGTAAGCAAATATAAATAAATAAATAAATAGTAAAACAATGAAATTTACGAATTTATTAAATTTTACAAATTTCAGTACAGTAGCAGAGACTTTTTCTTGTTGAATATTACATTCTCAAATGTGAATTTATGTATTGCAATCATTCTTTCTTGTACTGTAATTTAAATGCATAGGTATTGATTTTTTTCCAATAATTTTTTTCTTTCAAAAAATTTTATTCTGTATATCTTTCGTAAAATATCATGTTTAGAATCATGAGAGAGAATTCATAAAAAACATTGTAAAGAATTTTCATTAAAGGAGAAAAATGAAAATTACAGATTTAGTAAAAATAATAAAACAAATCTTATTCACAAAAGTAGACTGTCAAAAACATGAACCTTCTTTTGGAGAAATTATAAAGAGGGAGAACTATAAAATATATGTAAATGTATTTTTTTTCAAATTATTATTAATAACCATATTACTATATTATGAGTACTTATATATTAGTCCTGTGTCACAGCATATATTAGACCTGTTGGCCTTTTCACATCTGCGATAAATGTGTAACATTGCGATTAGGTCAAATAAATCTGATCTCATATCAAAATGTGTTTTTTATCCGATCTCCGATCTGGTAACAAAATAATTTTTTTCCCCCTCAAAACCAATTTTTTTTTGCCCAGTTTTTGTTTAAGATTTCATTCTGACAACGGCTTGATTTCACATCTGCAATAAATGTGTAACATTGTGATTAGGTCAAATAAATTTGATCTCGTATCAAAATGTGTTTTTTATCCGATCTCTGATCTGGTAACAAATTTTTTTTTTTCAAAACCAATTTTTTTTTGCCAGTTTTTGTTTAAGATTTCATTCTGACAATGGCTTGATTTCAATTGCATTGCATTTCTTTCACGTGTTTTTATCTGATCTGGTAAGAAAACAATTTTTTTTGCCCAGTTTTTGGTCAAGATTTTAGTCTGACAACAGCTTGATTTCACTTGCATTGCATTTTTTCTTCATAGTCATTGCAAATTTTCAATTTCATTGTTGCTTAATTCATTTGATTTTAAGTGATTAAATATTATACTTTTCCCAAGACATCAGAAGACTTTGGGGTTCAGTGAAATGACTTAATAAGCAACAGCGACAAACATCATGGCAAACACCTGGATTCATATTTGGCTGATATTATGTGGCATAGATATTGATGCATTCATTTGCATAATGAACTAAATAAAAAATAATTGACCACCAACATGAATTATTAATAAAAGTTTTATATTTTGTGAAAAAAAAAAAATATTTTTTTAAAAAAATAGATTTATTTCTTACCATTTTTTGACCAAATCCCATTTCAAGTGATATACTCCACAATCACATGGTCATGTTGGAGGGAAAAGGAGAATTTTTTTTACTTGAAATCTCCATTTTCTCCAGAATATTTGATCTATTTATGATAAAATATAACAAACCACTTCAATTTATTCATTATTATATATTGCACGGTAAATAATACATGTGTATATTTTATGCTTTTTTAAATAACATTTTAGGCGATTTTTATAATTTAGCGATTTTATAGTCAAATTCATATCTTTAGTATTGGTATAAATTCATATATATTTTGTATAAATGTCATGTATATTTTATGCTTTTTTAAATAATATTTTAGGCAATATTTGTTATTTAGTGATTTTATGGTCAAATTCATATCTTTAGTATTGTTTTAAATGTCTTATTTTGCACCGTGTTTTAAATTTTTTCCTGTGAAAATCGTATATATTTCTGTATGGCAAAATAATATTTTCGGCTTTTTGTATAATGGCATCTCGCCATTAGCTGTTAAAAATATAATTTTAAAGATTGTTTTTTTTAGTGATTTTATAGTCAAATTCATAACATTAGTATTGTTTTAAATGTTTATTGTGCACCATGTTTTAAATTTTTTCCTTTAATTGCTGTTAAAAATGTAATTTTAAAGATTTTTTTTTTTTTGTAAATTACGATCCAAATTGTTTATATTTTTTGTATGAAAGTAGTATTTTTAGTCCTAAGCTTACATATTAGTCCTGTGACATGGAACATATTGGACATGTTGCACCCTTTCACATATGTATCCAAGCTGCTGATAACTTTGTAAATCTTGTGATAAAATATCATGTATAAGATCTGTGTACACATTACTTTTCTGCAAATCTTGTGAAAAATATCATGTACAAGATCCGTATACAGTTTATTTTGATCAGATCACAAGATGAGAAAGTTATCAGCGGATTGATACGAATGTGAAAAGGTGCAGCATGTCTAATACATGCTCCGTGTCCCAGGATTAATATGTAAGTACCATATTATGTTTTTAAATTTTTATCTGTATAGTATATGCACCTTTAATTTATATATAGTACACACATGCACATTAAATGTACAAAGTATTTGTTCTATATGTATATGCATGTTGAAATATACTGTAGTATAGTAAGTAATATGCATTCTATTCTAAACATTGTTTATCAACAAAAGTTGAGTTATTGTACACTATTTTCATTGTAAGCAAGGGACACTTGGAACAAAATATAGCATAGTTTGTGGCCCTACTATAATATTTTATTAGCAGAATACATAATTCCATATTTTCAAAACTTTTTATATCACATTTACAAAAATAGAAATGAAAATAAGTGGAGATTATTTAAGTCATCTGTGATACACCTGTTTTTGTGAGAGTTTTGGAAAATATAGGAAAAGTTATCAGATGAAAGTAGAAAAGTGGAACTAAAGATAAATGCTAAAATAACTAAAATAATATTCAATATTTTTTCTCAGAAGGAAAAAAATAAAGATTGATAGAAGTCAATAATTACAAATACCTTGGTCAGATTATTAAGGCAGATAGAAATATCATGGAAGAAATTAGAATTTATCATGGATGGAATAGCTTTTGTTAGAAATAATTTAATGGTAAAAGATAATATGCCTACATGCTTCAAAAGAAAGGTTTTTAATTGTTGTTCTTTTTATGAGTTCTTTTTATGGATCTGAATCATGAACATTTAACAAAAAAGCAATATAAAGATTTCAGATCACTCAATAAAATATGCAAAGATGTATGATAGAATAACAAGAGGACCAAAATGAAATACATGGGTGAAAGAACAAACAGTCCATTAAAGAATTAGGAGACCGAAATAGAGCTAAGCTGATTATATCACTAGAAGAATTGGTAATAGATGTACAGTTGAAGTTTTGTTATGAAAAAGAGAGGCTAATGATCAGAGAAACTGGATTAGAAAAATTATATTCCTGGATGAAAATGATGATAATAATTTTTCTATTATTTTCATATTTTTTTGGTTTTATTAGTGAAACCTTTATCTCAACTTGGATTTTTTGCACTAGTGGATAGTTGTGATACATTGATAGAAATCAGAACAAGTTAAAAATATATCAATAATTAAATGATTGTTTCCCTTTTATAAGCTATTAAAAGTGAATAGAAACCAATTCTTGCCTTGCATGAAGATCATTAATTTATCAAACTGTGAAAATGAGAGTGGAGATTCAGACATTTCATTACTTCTTGCTCACTTGAAGAGCGAATATTATTCATGAAATACATATATAGTGATAATGGGTAGCTTGATTTTTTGTACTATAGATGGGTTGCAATATGTTGGAGTTTGAGCTGAGGAATGCACTGGTATAAAACATAAGAAAATTTTCTGTTACTATTAGAAATCTTGTGAAATGTTTTAATAAAAGATTAGCTATTTTAATTTTTTAAAAAAGTGCATTTTTTTTTTTAAAGAAAAAGAATAAGACAAATTACATATAATAATTGAATGTTAATTTCATACGTGGAATTTATTGAAAAAAAATATTTCATATCAGATTAAAGGATTATAGAAATCCAGATATTTTTGACATGAAAAGATTATATAATGATGATAGCAGATATAGATAATGAGATTATTGATGTAAATAGGTATTGTGACTAACGTCTGAAAAGACTTAAGATGCTAAATCTTATTTGTATTTCTGTTTATATATATATTTGGTTTAGCTAAAATTTGTAATTAGTATTTTTTAAGAGTATCAAATTCTCCATACTGTAGTGACATCAAGTGCAAGCCTTCATAATCAATGGATGCAGGAAGGCTTGTGCATAAAATTCCTATTTAGTGCCTACTCATGCAACATCCCCAAACTAGTTCTAGCTTGTGGCTTTCATTGGTGATGGGCCTTGGATTGGAGAGCACTGTACCTAGATCTTAGGATCTAATGCAACCCTCCAGAAGCCATCTTTTACCTATTTGGTTAACTAAAAAGCTAACAGTCCAAGATGAAAACACCTTAATGTTTCAAACACAAGCTCATTCACTTGTGTAAGTCATATAGATCTGAACTCAGTTCAGCATCTATACATTTCGATGGTTTGGGTTTTTCAAAAGCCATAGTTACTATTATCCATGGACAGGATAGGTATAAAACCATCAAAACATCTCATGTATCACCATTTAATAAACTTACACATGCTGTTAGTCAGTACCAAACTCTTCTTACAGTAGTGCCATCAAGGGCAAACCTTCATAATCAATGAAAGCAGGAAGGTTTATGTATAAAATATCTATCTAGTGCCTACTCATCCAACACCCCCAAACTAGTTTTTAGCATATGCTTTTATCAGTGAGAAATCTTGGATTGGAAAGCACTGCACCTAGAGCTAAGGATCTAATGAAACCCTCCAGTAGACACCTTTTACCTATCTGATTAACTATGAAACTAGGCTATATATCATATGTTCTATGTTCTATTTTATTTCTCCTGTGTGTATGGTTATACTTGTATATAATTTGCTATTAATAAAGTTTTTATATATATAAAGTTGAGTAAAGAAAATTTACATTTTTTTTTTCAGATAAATTCAAACAAACATTTAAATACTTTCTAAATATATTCACAAGAAGAAGGTACATCTAAAAATATAATTCCTTTGTTTATAATTTATTCTTTTAATTATTGGGAAACTTTAGATGTTTTCTTAAATCTTGGAAACTCTATATAGGCAAAAAGAACTTAAAAGAGAGAGCAGTTGATTTTTTTATTACTTTATTGTTAGTATTATATAAAAGAAAGTGAGGAATATAAACTACTATTTAGATCTGTTTAATACTGCTGAATTGATAATCTGTGGAATTGCTTTGAAACTTTAATGTCACCCAAAATAAAATTTTTGCTAAATAAGCAGAAAGTGTTTTCCTGAAGATTTGTGATGATGGTGTTCTAGTTGTATTTTTATATTAGACTATTTCCATCATCTACTATAGAGTATTGAATGTCTTTAGAAAAATTTAACTTTTATTTAAATATTCCAAATGCATTCAACTGTAACAGTTGAAAATTTTAACCTTTATTTATGCATTTGGAATATTTAAATAAAAGTTAATTTTTTCTAAAGACATTCAATACTTATATTAGATGGTGGAAATAGTCCACTATAAAAATACAAGCAGAAAGTCTCTCCTGGAATCTACAAACCAATTTTAAAAATGATTCCAATTTTAATTTTCATCTATGAAATGTTACCAACAGTTTTAAATGTGTCAAAATTATTTAAATTGTGAAATAATATTGACAGGCATAAAAAAAGAAATATATAACCAGAATTTGAAATAAGATTGATTCATATAAAACTACAAACATTTGGAGATTTCCCCCCTAAAATAATAGTATCTCTAAAGCAGAAACTGGTATTTTGCTGAGAACTGTTAATAATAAATATTTTAAATTATAAAAAGTATTAATCTATAACTATATGTATTACTATTGGTAAACATACTGAAATAAAATACCAATAATAATATGAAAATTATAAAGCTCAAAGTAATGTATTTTTGTGTTTTATAATCCAGGATTTGTCTTGAGATTTAAGGGTTGATAAATGTTTTTCTTTTCTTGAATAATATCAGAAATAATTTATATCATATTTTTAATATTTTTACTTTAAAATGTATTTTTAAATATTCTATGTTTTTTGATTATATGTTGCGATGATGTAACAAGAAATAAGATATCTGTGAAGTAGGGGATTATTATTGTAGACAAAAATAAGTCAAGTTATAGCAATTAATATCTTAAGTGATTTTTTTTTCTTCTCTTGTGTTAAATCAATACATTTAAACATGCACTCTTCCTTAACTTTCATTAAAGATGAAAAAAAAAAAAAAACCAAAATAATCTGAAAGATGATTTATGAACATATTAATAGATAATTTTGTTAATTTATTTTAATTTAGCAAATTGAGATTTTAGAATAAAAAGCGAAATAAATTTATTATAAGTATACTTTAATAATTTATAAATGAAATTTCGTTGAAATGCTTAATAATTTTTTTAATCATCATCAATTGTATTCTGTCCCATGGACAGGTCTAGAGAGTAGTCACATAATCAATTCATCCATTTTTCCATGCCATTTTCTTCATTCCCCAGCTCTTCAATTCCATGTAACTCTTCCCATCTCTTATATCATCCAACAATGTCAATTTTTTTCATCCTTTCTTCTTGCTTCCAATCCCATTCCCTCCAAAATAACTTTCATTAAACTATACTTTCTTCTTAATATATTTCCAATCTAGTTTTTATTTCTTTTTCAAATTTCCTCAATCTTTTTTTTTTATTCTTTTTTAAAAACTTCATATATTATTTTATTCATCATTTTTTCCAATATAAATGAAAAATCAAATGTGGAGAAAATTGACACATTTTGAAATATTAATTTACAATCATAATAAGTATATGTGAATGCACTTGTAAATAGAGGAATCTGTTAATCAAGGAAGACTTTGGGGAGAATGCAATTATTTAAAATTGTAAAAAGTGAGCTAATAAATAAATATAATCATATGATAAAATTATATTATTACTATCAAGATTATAATATAAAATGAAAAATTGGAAATAAATGTTATATTGTGAAATATTTAACGTAAACATTTAAGATATTAATAATACATTTGAAGTATTTAAGAAGTAATGTATGGGAATTTTTGATTAAACAGTATGATTTATAAATAAATAAGAAATATATTGAATTGAACATAGGTTTTCTTTATACCTTATAATGCATAATGAATAGTATAGTTAGAAGTTTTAATATATAGATTAATCAGTTTAACCAGTAGACCAGAGTGATAATATCCCCAAAATTACCTAGAAAGTAAGAGATTATATTGTAATGAAATTGCAGATAATTTGCTCTGCATGCGGGTCACCTTATCTAGCAGTAATCAATATTTAGGCTAGGGTTTGATATTATTAGTCATACATACAAGCTATTTCAATATAGATTTTATATTATTACCATCATTAGCTTGCCTTGCATACAAGCTTGACAGATCTGAAGATATATGATGGTCATAGTTATTTTGTATTAGTATTAGTTTAAAATGAACCATTCGTGGGAATATTAAAGAATGTAAGAGATTAAAGATTTGAAAATATAAATGATCTGCAGATTTGGAGTCTATTAATGATAAATTAGAAAATTCAAAATGTGTAATTACATTTAATTCATTTAGTGAAATTTAAGCTATCAATATAATTAAATTTGATTACTTTTGTATCCCTTTGACTACCTGTTTATTTTATTTATGTAAGAAGTATGAATGCATAAATTATATATAAATACAAGTTTTGGATCACCAATCATATGTACACCCACAACATTAACATGCATGAATTAAAACATAGTTTTGAGGCTAACGTTATTAGTATAATTTTATGAAATCATAATATTTAATATATTTATAAAAAAGAATCAACTCATGGATCACACATGAGATTAAAATAAGTTGGTCATTTATGGTAATATTAGTCTGAAAGGACATCTGTGATTGGATATACAAGAAGTTACACTTATTTATGTAAAGAGCTATACAATCATCAATTTGTCATTTTTTGTAAACTTTGTTTATTTTTAAGTTATAGTATTAAAATTGCTCAAGTTTAAAGTAATCTTTAATAGTTTTGTAAATGTCATGAAATTATGATTTAGTCATAGGTAAAAAGATAATTAGTTATGTAATTAGTTCTCAAAATAGGGTGGAAGGATGCAATAGAAGGTAGAAGAAAAGATTATGTGGGAAGAAAATATGAATGATAGATTAATGAAAGTTTTAGATTGTTAAATCTTTTATAGTAGAAGCCTTAAAATATGAAGTTAAGTAACTCATATTCTAGAAATTTATAAGTTCTTCTTTATCCTGATGATATCCAAATGGATATGAAGTGAAGATAATGATGATAAGAGTTTAAGACCTGAATCACAAATTCTGTATTCAATTCTTATTTTGACAGTATGTATGTTAAATAAACTTCCATTTATATTTGAAATTTTTTTATACCTTCTTTCTGAAGAAGAGTTGGAGTATAAATTTTGATTATCATGTATATTAAAATGATTTTATTGATCAAGGTAGATTTTTCTCTCTGCTATTTGTGGGCAGCGCTGTAGCTTTTGATATTAATAGTGACTAATTAAAATGTCAATATTATACAGTTGTGATAAGTGAGCCACACACACACATATATATATATATGTACATTGCTATTGTATAAACAGTGGCATATGAAAATGACATTTTTATTTTCTATCTAATCTAATAGATATACAAATTGTTAATCCATATCCTGACTTATTGCATAAGGCTAATTTTCCATTTAAATACATGTTTTCAGTGAAAGGATGACTGGTGGTTGGTTCTCTTCCCAAACTGCCTGCTTTGCCATTTCTGAATCTAAAAATGTTACTTAGGGACATTTTTAAAAAATTAAAAATAAGACCACTACAGTATATATATCACAAAAGATATTTTTATAGCACTAGACAACTAAGAATTGAGTGTTGTGTTGCATTAAATGTTACATTTTGAAAGTTTCACAATTTTATACATGTTTGGAATATTGGTTTTTTTTTTATAGATTTTAACAAATTGAGATATAATTGACTTAATGAATCAACTGTGCAAATAAATCTGCTATCTGGAGATTGGGTAGAAAATGCACTTGAATCATCTATATATCACTTCTTTCTATGTAACTCGATATATCATGATTAGTGCTTTAAAAATTAAAATTATAGTATCAAAAAAAAAAAAAGTAATTCTGCTACAACAATTTAATTTCTAAATGCTAAGATAGATGTTAAAGATTATTTCCTTATCATGTTATTCAGTTAAAAATTATTTAATTTTTAACCGGGTATAAATTTTAAAGTCAATTAATAACTAATGCCAATTATTAAACCTCAGTATGAATATTATTACCCCCCCTCTCTTCTGATCATGTTTAGTATATTCTGGACAAAAAACCTACTACAGTCTTTTTACATAGGGATAAAGACATTAAAAAAGCAAATTATTCAAGTTCTTTTTGGCTGAAACAGCTTTCGACAAATGTTTCCAGTTCTTATTCATAGTTTATTTAGTATTTATTCATAACAAACTATTACATTTCAATTTATAAGTGAGTTATCACTTTAATATATTCATTTTTTTTTCTCAAAGTAACCTTTATTAATAAAAGATTACAAAAATTTTGGGTACACTTACCCATTGAGGATTACACAGTGATTCAATGTAACAAGGTAAAATGTACATATGTTCAAAAATAATTACATCCATAAAAATTGCTGTAATGTGATTAATGTGTATCTGTATGTGGATCACATGGCCCGGCCATCGAGAAGTTAACCATTACCCAATGGTCCCACCCCTGGGGCCCCGAAGCGAAGGCTCAAGTGCTTCAGCTGAATAGGTGAAGTCCAGCATTGTGCCAACCACCACAACAGGCAGCGAGGTCCAAGGCCCAAGTTCACCAAGCAATAAATTATCGAACCACAGCCGAGTCATGTCAAGACCATTCTGAATACCTCTGCCTACCAATTAGCAGTCCAAATGAGTAAGGACCACAATTGGTCTACCTGCCCAAAATTGGAAAGCCAACTTGGGTAAAAACTAAGAAGTAATAGGTAAAGAGCCAGATCGACATTGCCCAAAACCAGCCTATCAGGGGACACAGTAGCCAACCAGAGCAGGAATAGCACCAACTTTGACCACATAGCCCCCCGGCAGGTGTTCTGGGCAGTGGCAAAATTGTTAAGTCTACACCATAAACCAGACACCTAATGTCTACAACCAGCCACCCATGAAGAGGAGAGTGCAGACCCATGCCCACAAAACAGAACTCCATCAATGTTACAAAAAAAATGGCAGTGGCTCAAAACAGACCAACCGCTTTACAAATGCACTAAATTTTTAAGTTAACAAATGAAACCTAATCATAGTGAGTGCAAATCAACATTGACCTATCAAATAATCAATCAAGGGGTGCAGTAGCCCTTCATAGTGAAGTCCATGTGAAGGTAGTGACTTTCACCCTCCCAGCAGGTATTCCCAGGCTAGACAATGATCATTGACTATCCCCTCAAATGAACCAAGCCCCTTATGACCACTATCACCACATTTGAGAAAAGGAGTGCAAACTCACACCCACCAATACAATATTTAATTCATGTAGTCTTGAAATCAAGCCAGATTTACTTGCACACCATGAGAATAAATCATTTGTCCATATCATCTTGCACACAGGTCAATGGAGCTGAACATCTGCCCTTGATCATCATCAGACTCCTGTGTCTGCAAATGTTCACAGTAGCTGCTTAACCCACCAACCAAAGTCCTTCAGGGTTCACAATGATTTTTATTTGTTGATACTAGGATCCTGCTTCTTTTGATTGAATTTTAGGTCTTGATTAGTAATGAATGATTCAAGTATAATCTGAAAGTTTGTTGTTAAACTTATGATTAATTTGTAGCTTCAAAATTTCTGTTTAGGTCTAAAACATCATTTTTACTCATTTTTGTCTTTAGATCATTATTTTTTAGCTCAGGAATCACTTCATTGTAGTTCTGTGTTTATTTGAAAAAAAAATTATTTATTGATTTTTTTTTGGAGGGGGGGGGCAGGGCGATAGCTTAGGTTATTTTCTATAATGTTCAATTCTAAAATTGAGATCGAATTAATAATTGAAACTTGTTTAACACTGCTAAAATCTGATGCAAAGATAAAATTCCTAAAACCATCATTGCTAACATATTTTATTCCACGTTTTCTATTAGATTTGATGTGCAATGAATTTCCTGTTTATTCTATTAATAAAATTAGGATTTCTAGTGTCTATTCTTTTTAGAAATATTTGGTTTCATTTAAAATTATTTTTAAAATGTTTAAAATATTTTAATGATTCCAAGAATTATTTAAGCTAGCTTTTGTCTCTTTCTAATGGCATCTATTTTAAAACGGAACGATAGATAATTTCAATTATCATTGAATGAAAACTGTTTCAAAATTTTCTCTAAAGATGAAAAAACAATAAAACAGATATTCACTTACGTTTTGGTAAACTTTTTTTTCATGAATCCAACAATGGACTATGACTTTGGTGAACAGAACAAGGAGCCCGAAACAGCGAAAACTGGAGTCCTAGGCTCCCTCTAGTGGACTGATAATATATTTATTTTTATGGCATTATCTAGGATAAATGGTAAAAATTATTTAACAATCATTTTCTTAAGCTGTAAAATATTATTTAATTTTCAAATGTAAACTATGATGATGAAGACAAGAAATTTGAACTATCTGATGATGGTGGTTCTGCCAGAAATCTATCTTGGGGATCATTTTTTACATTGGTATTTTATCCCTATGTTTTAAGGATGTATTGGATTGGAAATTTTATTATATATTGAAAATAAAAGCTCTCGTCAGAAAAATATTTTTCATACCCTAGCCATGGAAGTTGTAAATTACTTTTGTTTCATATTAGTCAACTCTCAAATGAAATTAATAGCATGTGGAGATAATAATATCAATTGTTAATAAAATTAAGCTGTTTAAACTGTAACAGGGCTGGAATTAAACCCTGTTTCAAAGAAAGGAATGTTGTATTCAATCTTATGTATAGATATTAGTACTAACTATATGTTGTATATATTCAGTGCTGTATAAAAAATAAAAATATTTATCAATATATCTAGATTATAAATTATTATACTTTAATTGCAGGTGGTTAAAAATGAGATAAATTCTCTCTCTAGTATTTGAATTATGTTTGTACAATCTGAACATCGTTTAAAAAATCAGACATATAATAGACTTAAGCCCTGAATATGCATGGTAAGCAAAAGGTTGGCTTATGTGTAGATAAGCTTGAAGGACAAGTGAGTTCACTTGTCATTCTAAATCTTTGCTTATGGATGAGTGCACATTAATTTGTTAAAACGCCACATGTGTGGAGATTGATTTGCTCCCAAAAATATTAATATGAAATCATGTAAACTCTTTCTTAACAAAATTTCAGTTTCAAAGTTAACTAATGTATAATATATGACAAAATAATGATGATGCACCACTTTTTGTGAAAATGAGAGCATTTTTATGAAATTGAGCAAGCATTTAGTAATTTCATACACAAAATAAAATAATTTATGTCAAACACGTTTAAAAAACTTTTATCTTCATAATGCTCACATTCTTGTGTATTCCATAAGGACACTCTAGTTCAGGTTATAAATTTATATTTAGCAATAAAACATATTTTAAAAGATATTAAACCCTAAATGGGATAAACAATTGTTGGTATTGATTATAACACTTTATAGCTTCGGCCATTATGTGCAAAATCTGGAATTGGCTAAACTTCAAATGTTACATTGAGATATATTTTAGGTATATAAATATTTTACTCCATTATATATTGTTGAAACATATGAATAAAGATATTTTGAGAAACACAAATGTTCCCATTTGTATTTTGTCATGAACCAGCAATTCATTTGGATCAGGTCATAATCTATTACCCATGCCTCTATCATTTGTTCCCTTTTTATCAATACTAAATTATTATATTTTGATTTGCAAGTGCATTTATATTTTTTAGATGTCTTTATTCATATATTTCAAGAATGTGTAGTGGAACGGAAGTGCAAATGTATCTAAAAAATATTACACATGGAAAAAGATTAATTTGGGTTATTCTGTGTGTTTGTGTTTAATTAAAAAAACAGATGTATTAATTGTTAGCAAGGTTTAAAGTTTATTTTCTGGGCTAGGAATGAATATGATAATCTGTAGCCCAATAAATGATTAGTAATAATCATTAATATATTCATCTCTCAAGTTTATGGTTTACTTACTTGTCTTCAATATGTAATTTGTTAATCAGCGCAGTTTTTGCTGGCAACATATATTTATTGTTTATATTTTTTAAAATGATCTTTAATTAGTTTTTTCTATACATTTTTTTTCTTCAACATTTTAAAAATCCTAACAAAACTAAGTCAGGTTAAGACCATATCTAAATCCAAAACGGCAACAATTATTTTTTAAAACTTAATTATTTTTTGTTTATGAATAAAATTTCAACTTAAAAATCAACAAATAAACTTGTGAAGGATTTATTATTAACAAATTTCCAAACTCGCAGTTTAAACAATATGGTAAAATCAAGCATTGGTGGTCAAGTGGTCAGCACAGTTGCCTTACAAGCAGTTGTCCCGGGTCAGCAGGTTCGCTTCCCGGCTGATGCTATGATACATAAAAAAAAAGAAAAAGAGTAATTCTCCACTTATGCATCATGTGGTTTAAGCTTGAATAACAATGACCATCAGATACTTTTAAAATTCTTATCCTTAATATTGTAATCCTCATTTTTAAATCAGTATTTGGGTTGTTGCCTTTATCAATAAAGCTTGGGACTCAAGATTTGAGGAACCTCCTTTAATCCCATTTTATGTGTAAATCTAAAAATTTGATATTCAAGTCAGCCTATTGTTTTTATTTGGATTCAAATTTTTAGGTTCATTTGAATTTCAAGTTTTTAATTTGACAGATGAAATGGAGTTTTAAGATGGTTGTTAGATGCATGCTTGCATATCTTCCAACTTTGAGTCTCTAAAAACAAAAGTCAAAAACCTGTCTGAGAATGAGGTCTTGAATACTAAGGATAGGTATTTTATACACATGTGGTGATCACAATTCACTTAAGTTTGTGGTAAATGGTATTAAAGTGAAGATCTGGCTTTTGTAAGAGATTTCTGAGAAGAAAGTTTATATGTTGTTGTTTTTTTCACTATACTGATTCACACAAAATTTAAATTATGTTGATGACTTTTCTAAATAATCGTCAGAAGTGTTGATGGTTATGTATTACTGTTGGATTTTTTTTTAAAATTTTGTATTGGAAAAAAGATTTATTCAGATCTAATAGGAACCTGCTTATAATTTATTTCCATCATTCAAGATGAAATGTTATTCTGAGAGGTCTCTGATAGCAACAAGAAAATGGTCATTTGAAACACATATTCTAGACTTAATGAAGTTATGCAACAAGAACTTATGAGTTGTGTGAAATAATGTCACATTTTGAGATATTCTTCTACATTTAGTATCATCTTCACACTGACATTTCATGGAAACTTATTGTGGAACACCTTTGCACAATATGCATAACAGTTTAATTTGCAATCAGTTGTAGGGTAAGAGAAGAATCATGGATTAAAAGTGATAATAGCAAACATTGGCAATGGCTAAGCATATGATAGTTCATTTCTGCTAGGGAATTTGCTATTGAGAAATGTGCTGCTCAAGATTCATACATTCTCTTAAAAAAAAAATTTCTCAATTCATAACCAATTTCTCATGCAAAAGCAATTAGTTGGCACCAGGTTTTAATCTGTCATTCATGAAGAAATCCAATCTTTCATATGAAAGATAAGTTAAATGTAAGATAGGAAACTTCATGTGATATTTCGTTTTGTAAAGTTCAATTTAATATTCCAATTGAAACCTCCTATTCTTTTTGCTTTTTTATTTAAGTTTTTTTTTAATTTTTATTAATGCATCCTTCATCGCACAAAGATTCATCATTATAGAAAGACTTACCTTTTTATTTCACCATGTCTCTCTCATACACACACTATATATGCATTTCACCAATAATCTTTGCTTACAATGTGAGCTAAATGTATCAAACACTTAAATCTCCATATCTGGATTGATAATTTGACATTTTCCCTATCATTTCTGCACAAGGTGGAAAATTGGTTTCTAATTTAAATACCTTATAGAAGGATGAACAATCATTGTACCATCAATATAAACATTGTCAATAGTTTTATATATATATATAGCTTCTCATTTCAACTTCACTGAATGGCAACAATCCGCTTTTTAATTTGCTTTTATTTAGATTGTTAGATTTCTTTAACGTCTGCCACTATACAATTTTCAGAAGTGAAAAGGTAGTGAAAAATGCATTAATCTCCTTAACCTGTTTTTATTCGGTTACAAAATATAATTTTCTTTCTTTGTATATTTTCACTTTTGAAATTATTTGCACTTTTGGTATTTTTGCACAAATTTACCAATGAAGTTGCTTGATAGATTACTTTTTAACATGCCAAAAGATTATAATTAGTAAGTCTGTTTGCTTTAAATATATTAAAATTCTTTTGATACTAATAAATTTAACTTTATAATAAATAAAAGAAATTATCATTTGTTTAATTTAGAGAATACGTTTAAAATTGTTTAGTATAATACATATTCATACGTTGTGTGTGTATATATTATTCAGTGAAGTCAGAAGATTATAATGGTAGCATAGAATACCAAGTAAGTGAAAAAAAAAAGTAAACACTAGCACTCTTTTTTTTTTTTCCAAATAAAAATTCATAATACAATGTGTGAATATCAAATATATATATAACAAAGTTGGTTAATCAACCATGCACAGGCATTTAAAAGAATGAATAATAAATAACTAATAAGCATATCATTGTATAAATAAAACCAACAATTATTTCTTCACTTAACAATATTTTGTCCCAGAACAAAATGATTGTTTGTTTTCTCTATGCATTAATATCAGGAACTTCCAGGGATCAACCCGATAGCTATGGTTCCCTTGGTCAAAAAGCTGGAGGACTCTCAGGACCTGGGGAATCTTAGGCCTATATCAATGATTCCTCTACTGATAAAGACAGTTGAGGGCCTGATTAAGGTTGATATACAAGATAACATCTTAGCCCAAGATAACATCTTAGCCCAGATGTCTTTCAATCAGTTTGCCAAGGGGGGGGGGAGTTTGGCAGCTGATGCGGTAAGTCAATTTCATGTCCTGGTAGAACATGTATGCATGAAAAAGATGTCTCAGCCAGTCGCAGTTCAACTCAACTTCGCTGCAGCCTTTGATTGTGTCAGAGTTGACATACTCTTGAGGGTTTTGGAGGGACTCAAATTACCTCCAGCATACCTCCAGATGATGGAGAACTTTCTGCAAATCGTGAAGTGTTTCTCTCTGGATGGACGAGTCACTCCAGGTTTTCAGCCCTATGTCTCCATTCCACAGGGCTCACCTCTGAGTACGCTCCTATTTATGGCTTATGTGAATCCCTTCCTGTTAAGCATCAATCTTCTCTTAAAGGGATAGCCATTCCTTTACTGAAGGAGAACTTTCATCACATTTCCTATATGGATGATGTGGTGGTATTTCTTCACTTGAAAAGTTTGCAAAGCTGGAGGAGCTCTTGGACTGATTCGAATTAGAATTCGCTCTAAGGGTCAATGAGTAGAAATCAGCGATATGGTCGATTAGGACCGGAAAGCATATTCCTGGCAGGTTTAAGGCTCCTTCTCAGAAGTTGCTGGGATTCCATCCTGCTTTTCCCCCTTTTAAAGTGAGGAAAGAATTCCAAGATGTTTTATTAATTAAAATAGGGAAATTTGTTGCTTCCCTGAGAAAAATCTACTTGTCTCTATTTGGGAAAGTAGCATTGATGAATGCAGTCATGCTTTCAAAAATAACATTTCCTTGCGGGGTTTTCTCCAATGAAAGCCTTCATAAGGAATGTTGAAACCCAAAGTAGGAAATTATGTTGGGGGGGAGGCTCCTGTGATCAGCCTAAACCTCCTGCAAAGACCTAGACAACAAAATGGATTAGGCCTACACTCAATTAGGACTTTTTTAGTGCAAAGCATGCACAATATTTTATGCAAACTTTTTATTAATAATCCAGGGATGGAAGGTCCAATCCCGCCTCAAAAAATTATTCCTACGGATCAACCTCCTCCCAAAATGAGTAAATTGGAACCAACAACAAGTGAAGCTGGTACTTGATAATTTCAAGACCAGCATCGCCTCAACACTATTTCAGAATAAGATGAATTATTGGGGCACATATAATGCTATAAATCCTAACAAGCCAAATATTAAAAATATACTTTCACTAGGGAAGGTTCTCGAGGTTGACTAAGCAACTAAAATTGAAGCCTAGATTAGTTGATTTTCTCATCAAAGTCAACCTCGGGGCCTTGCCTACTGCCTTCTTGCACTAACAACAGAGCTATGGTATGGAAGCTATCTGTTCAATGTGTAGAAAATGAGAAGAAACAGTGGAACGTATATTGAAAGAATGTGAAACATGGGTTAATTTGCGCAACATTTTAAAGTCATTCATTGCAAACAAAGAGACTGCCTCTGTGGATTTAATTAAGGCCTTCAAGAAAGGATTTTTTGGATGGATTAGACTTGCATCGTTTATTAATTTTAGTATTTGGATTCTCAGGAATAGACTGCTTTTTGAAAAAGGTACGGACATTGATCCATTAAAAATGATTTTGGAATCATTACAAGAATTCAAAGCTGATGATAAGAAATTCTACCAGAGATGGTTGACAGACCAAACATGGTCGTTAATAAGTTTAAGTCAATGATAAATTCCGGAAGTAGTTAAGTAATAAAACTGCACATGGAGATAGTATAATATGGATTTAGTAATAAAACTTAAGTAAGTGATTTAATCTAGAAACTGAACTATTACATGAAGATGGGTGCTACAAGAGTGGTAAATGAAATGCAGACAAGGAAAGATGTACAATTGGTGAATAATATTACCGAGCAAGAAATTTGGTTTAATTTTTTGTTGTTGTTTGTTGTAAAATTACACCTTTTATTAGATTTGTTCTATTTATTGTAGAGTAGTTTCTTTTTAGATGTTATAGTGCTTGAACAATAAAATATTGAGAGATGTGTTGTGGTTTGAAGTTACTCAGATGTAGTAAATAGGTTTCATCTATGATTTTGTCTTGACGAATTGAACAGCCATGTTATAAGTGGAATAAAAGTTCAATTTTGATATGTTTAAAACAAATTATGTATAAATTGAAATTTGTCCATCTAGAGAGAGGAAGATTATATAGATAAGAATTTAATTGAATTATATATAATAAAATTTAGTCTAGGCAGTTGACATAACTCATAGAGGAATTCTGAATTTAATGTGTTATTAACAGAGAAAACTGTAATTTAAAAAATGTAATAGAAATACTCAATGTTACTTTTATGTAATTCCATGGTTGTGCTATGTATTATGATTGAAATTTTGTAATTGATATTTATATTTTGCAAATCCGTTTTGGGTGTGAATAAACGTCCAATTTTGAAAGTAATATGAGAGATTTGTTATTTATTCATTTATAGACTTGCGTGTGCTTTTATTAACTAATTTTGTTACATATTTTTAGACAAGTTTTGACATAAGTATTGATTATACTATTTATATGTGTGTGTGTTTTATAATTGAACAAAGTAATATCTAATTTTTTTTAAAAAACAAAATTGTAGCATCTTTTGAATTCCTTAAGATTATATATATGCATACAGTTTTAAATATCTCAGTTGAATAATTATTTTTTTTTTTTTATCTGAAGATAGATTCAATAATAAGACAAAAGGGCAAAGTTGCATGAATTGGATCACCATTATAATAGTTTGCCTTTGCTTGTCACCTTTCTTAATTTCTTTTATTTTAACAAGTCATATTTAGAATTACGATATACTTTTTAAGGAACTTTAATGTAAAATAATATTCATATAGAGTTTAAATATAAAATTTTAATATTTATTGCACCAAGTATACTTTCGACATTTTCACATCATATTCATAATCAGTCCCTAATGATTAAAACATTTAAAATAATGATGCCCCTTACATTATTAAATTACATTTCAAGTATATATCATTATTAATTTATTTATTGTTATGGGATTTTCATTCTACACTGATAGTTTATTTAATCACAAATGATTTAAACATTATTTGTTTAATTAATAATACGCTGATGCGTTGTGGTGAAAATTTTTATGTAATAATTTGTAGGCTTTTGTATATATATTTTGATTTACAGACTTAGCGCTTTCAGTGCCCTTGTTGCTCCATATTCATAGACTTTTCAGATTATTAGTCATATGCAAATGTATGCAAATTGCCTCCTATATCATCCATTTTTTAGAAATGCAAAACAAGTCTCTTCTGTTTATTGATTTGGCATAGCTGGTGATGAAACAAGCTTCCTTAACCTTCCTCTTGATATCATTTCTTTCCGTACATAAAATATCAGCCTTGGGGGGCTTAAATCTGTGTTTGAGCTCCTGCTGATGGTCAGCAAATACAGAGCTGCCTTCTTTTTTAGTTATTGCTCTGGTATATACGTATTTGTGCTGAGACAATCTATTGCCCACTGTGGCACGAGTTTCTCCATAATAAACTGAATCACACCCTATTTGAGGGCACACAATTCTATAAACTACCTGGGAGGTTTCTTCAAGGTTTCTTTTGTCTTTAGTATTATTAATAAGCCTATTGGTGTTTGGAGGGGTTCTAAATTCCAGTTTAAATTTTTTCTGTAAGATTTAACTGAAGTTTTTTGCCACTGCAGGTATATATGTTTGTTAAAGGTCCATATATGCTTAATGACTTCAGATTGTTTAGAGATCTACAAGGCAGTCAGATTATATTTAATAATTACTAATGTTAACATTCATATAGTAAGTGAAGATAGATAGATACCTTAAAACATTTTGCAAAGAACAAATGGTGAGTTCACTAGTACTGAATGCTAAAATGGATCAAGAACCATGGTGTTTTTTTATCTTCTCAGAATTTGTGATAATTCCCGAGAGATATTGTTAGGTTTTTTTGAAACTTGTATAAGTTTATGTATTTGTGTGTATTAGTGTGGAATTGCTGTGGCTATTGTATTTTGATATTATTTAGTGAATTGTATGATAGTGGAGATGTAATCTGGTTTGTGTTGTGCTAAAAGTATGGCAATGTGATTGAATCAGTACTTTTTAAATTGGTACTTTTTAATGGACAGTATAGAATCATATCCATTATTTTACATTGGTTTATAAAGTCATGCACTAATTTATGCTATTTAATGACTGGTTCTCATGAATTGAGATCACTTTCAGATCAAGTTTAAAAGTTAAAAAAAAAAAGACGAGCAGACATATTTTTCATAGGCATAAAGTTGAGAATGATAATGGAGGATAGGTATTATTTTTAAATAAAAAGTGGAATAACAACCTTATACAGATTGACAATCCATTTGCCATAAAAGCAAAATCAATTATTTAATATAGTTAAAAGTACTATCAAAAAAGTTTTGATTTTTCTATAAAAGTTGGCTTTTTACTTAGATTTATGAAATCCTTTTTTTGAATGAAATAAATAGGTAAATTTGAATTTGGAAACAGAAATGAAAATAGAACATGGATTTATGGAGAGAAAAAACTATATCATAGATGTTCAATCATTAAAAAATATTTTAAGATTTTACTGCTTATTTATAGACAAATAATTATTATTTCTGTTTTTACAGCTCACTCTGAAATTTCAGGCATCTTGGGCTTTAAAATTAGAAGTTGAGATACCATATTTAAATGGGAGAATGAATGGAAAAACACATATAAATAAAAAGAAATAAAGTGAACCTTATGTTGGCATTCCGAATTTTTATTTTTCCAATAAATATTTAATAATAAAAATTTAATTAAACATATATTTATAAATGATAAATCTATAAAAGTTTAAACAAAAATGCTTGATGGGTTCATAGTATACATATCAGAAATGTCTTGTATAATTTACAGCAGTGATAGAGTGGTCGACATAGTTAACAGCTCAGTTGTCTTGCTTTCAGTAGTTGAATTTCATGTCAATTTCCAAGCAGCAAATCATTCAATTATTTATTTATTTATATTAAAAAGATTTAAAAAATGATATTAATAAAGAAAAAAATTGCATGTTAACTGCTAAGATTGTCTAATAAGATTTGTCCTGGGGAAAAAAGGTAATTACATAAGATATGAATGAGATTGTTTATAATTCATCTAACAATAGTCAATGCATTAAATATTATGAGTGGTTATAAATTAAAAACAATACTAATACCCTATATTTGATAAAAACATCAAAAATATTAAAAACATTTCGTGCTTTTTTGTGTGTTAAGCACCATTGTCAAAGGTAATCACTATATTCAAAATATCAACAAACAGAAACATGAAATTCAAACTTGCACAATCCAAAATGGATTCAAAATATTATTAGATTTTATGATCCTCACTAAATATGTTATTAATGAGCCATGCCCCCCATCATTATGTTCTGTGCAAATCATTTATATTTCTTTAGGCTTAAAAATAATCAGATTTTTTTTCATACTCTAAAAATACTAATGATACTGGGAATCCATTTTAGCTGTATTATACATACACATGGTATTTTAATCTCTGATTAATGTTTGTTTTTGGTTTGCCATGAAAGAGATCAGAGCGATTTAGTCACTGATATTCAATTCTATAAGCAATGTGAATATGTAGTCAGTGGGGGGAAAAATATATAGTCTTATAATTTCATTTTTCTTTTTATGTGTCATAGCATCGGCCGGGATGCGGACCCGCAACCCGGGCAACTGCCTGCAAGTGCAAGGCAGTCGCGCTGACTTCTCGACCGCCAATGCAAGACTATTTTTTTTCATTTTTGTGAAACAGAATGTGTATATAAGAAAGGATTGTATATACATGTGCATTTAATGCTGCTGTTGCTAATATAAAACTTTAATATGCCACTTTAGTCAAATAAAAAAATGAAATGTATATTCACCTTGAAATATTTTATGCTTGTTTTAATTTGTACACTATAGCACACGTAAATAGTTTGCAACCTTTTTTTTATGAGTTGTCAATTTTCTAATTTTTTTTTAGGATCTTACGTGCTGCTTTGAAATATTTAAACTATATCTGCCATTGAAAATAGCATTAAGCTTTCCTAATCATGAGCGGCATATGTAAATGTTGACTTAAAAAATATAATAATCCCATATTTTCCAAAATAGAGGTAGTCCAGACTTACTTTACTGCCTTTTTATATGCACTTCTATGTATTAACTTTATTTTATGCTTTTTATAAATTTAAAATCTTATTTCTCATTCATAGAAAAGATTATATATTTAGAACTCTTATTTTTTATTACTTCGCTGTTTGCATTCAAAATGTTGATTGATTAAGAAATTCTAAGTTTTGTTATATATATAGTTTTACACACAGCTAATTGCAGTTATGAAATTATTGTTACATTTTCATTTACCATTGTCAAACTTCCTCCACACACAACTTTGATGCCATCCATTTTAGATAAATACAATGCATCTTGGGGGGCATTTGTCTTTTATTATATCTTTATTTAACTGAATTTAAAAAGAATGGAGAAGTATGGAGGTGTTTATTATATCTTTATGAAATTATTATAAATGCTAAAAAACGATCATTATTATTCTGATCAAAGGGTGTTGAAAGTTACTATGAATGAAATAATAATATCTAATAATAAATGTCCCATAATTAGAAGTCCCTTGTAAATGAATTCTGATAAATAGGGTTATTTTAAATATACATTGTATATTTCTAATTTTTTTATTGCCTGAACTTTGGGAATAATTGGTAATTTATTTATTTATCATGAGAAAGATTTAAAAAATGATGTTTATAAAATAAAGACCTACTGCTCATAGGAATGAGTTACTTTTTAAGAAAACATACATTGTGCAATGAAAAAAAATGTTAGGATTATTTTATTATTATCATCATCATTAATACATTGAAATTTAAGACATTATATGATATTGAGAAAATGTTTATTTATGCATATTTTATATATAAAGGATATGTCTGAAGAAATTATAAAAAGAGTATGGAGAGCGTTGTTAAAAGTTTAAAAGATGTTAAAAGATATTGAGGAAATGTTGATTTGAGCAAGTCTTTAAAGATATGTATCCAAGGTAATTAATTATTAAAGGTGAAAGAAAAAGTAGAAAAAGAAATATCTGAGGAACAAAATAATAGATAGGGAGAATTGTAATATATTGTCCGAAGTTTCTTATGAAACTTTCTTTTACCTTCATAACTAGTAATAATGAAAAGTGTGACATGGCCCTATTTAAAATGTTTAATTTGTTGCAATTATGAAAAATTTTCAATTATCTTTATAATATTTTATATCTTTTATTCCCATTAACATTTTGAACATTGCCTACAATCTACAGGTTATTTTAACATTCTATGATGTCTTTATACACAGCATGTATAGATTTAAATGTAAATTTAAACAGAAAATTCTGTGTGTTTTTATAAGTAATATTTCAGTTAGGATATAATGAATCTAAGCACCAATTAAAAATAAGCATTGCAAGCTGAAATTATATCATCTGGTAATTTTATTTCACTGGAAAATTGCTATTAAAAAGCAGTTTTCACATTAATTTTTTTACATTTATATATGTGTAATTTTATATATTGTATATAATTTGGGTTGATTAACAAATTTTATTCAGTTTCTTGATATATCACAATAAGCTAAAAATAATAATAATAATTCCACCCCCTCCCATTAATCAGCATTGCACAATAATAAATTTTCTATTTTCTTTTTAGATTTAACATACAAGCATGGAGTAAATCCATGAACAGGTCTATGATTGCTGTTTTGTAGTTAAATGGCCTTCTTGACACCAATGTTTTGAAGAAGATTAATTATCTAGAAACTTTTTATTGAATCGTTTCTATACTTATATCTAATGTTTGTTTTATTTTATAATTAGTTTTAAAGCAAAGTTAGAGAGTTTTATCATGGATTTTAACATAATTGCTTTTCTGGCAATAAAATAAGTGAACAAAGATTACAAGAATGATATTATGTTAGATTCAAAGAATCCTACAATTGGGTGATAATATGATGCTTGTATTAAATGTCTTCTGTTTTAAAATAATCTTATTAACTAATTTTTTAAAATAGCTTTGCCTATGACAATTTATTAAAGTTACATTCTTACTTTTTTTTAAAACTACTAACAGCTATTGGTATTTGGAAATTATTTATTTATTTCAAAGATCTGGTAAGTCAAATGTGTCCTTTTACATATTCTTTTATGAACCAATCCCATGTTTCTCCTTTAATAGTTATTTTACCAACAATTTTTAATAAATTCTATTTATTTATCAACATGTCTTGAATATATTATCTGAATGTATACTCATTTTATAAACATAATATAATAATCATTTATATATTGTAATTAGTTTCATGAAATTCATTTTATGGCACACTATTTATAATACATAAATATTAAATATATGCATTATTTCAAGAGTTTTATTACTATTATTTTTTGATTCTCTTGATTAGATTCATGCATTTCTAATTTTAATAACTTCATATAATAATCATTTGTATATAGTAATTAGTTTCATGGCATGCACTCCCAGGCATATTTATAATTTGCTATATACTATGTATATATATATATAAGCATTTGTCAAGAGTAATTAGTTTTTCTTTCTCTCTTTTTTTCTTGAATAAAGATATGCAGTTCTTATTTTAATATTAAGTCACCATATTGATATATGGAAGGAGAGACTGATATTAATTTCCAATGTCATCTTATGAGATAAGTTATAGGAATAAATAATAAAGTAGTTATTAGTTTTCTCTGTGCACTGGTACTGCTCATTAGTTGTTTATTCATTTGCATGCTTGTGTGTGGTTTGATTGACCAAGTTTGATAATATTAAAGTCTCTAAGGTGATATTCTTTCTATTATTAATTTAGTATATAGAGTATATGAGCACATATGCTCATATACTCTATATATTACATATATAGCCACAGGTATATAATAAGTTTGTGTGTTTCAGTTATTATTAATTTAGATATATTTTTTTGGACAAATGTTGCATTTATATATAAAAGTTTTTTTTGCTTACAGACTGCTTGAGATGAAGATATTTGTAACATGTTATGTTAGTAGTAATATTATCTACTACTGCCACATAACAATTTCTATAGCAACCGTATTATATTATTTATAAATTTTATCACAATACACTATTTTAATAGTAATTTTAAGTTTGTTGCTATATATATATTTTTTTTATTATAGAAACTAATGTGAATGATTTATAACAATTGATTATATATTAATGACAATGTTGATACTTTTATTCAGAGAAAACATTGAAAACGTTAAATACAATCTTGTTGCATTTTGTTGCCCAACAGTTGTGGATATAACAATTGCATTTAACAAGTGTGCTCCACCAAAAATGCAGCAAGATTATATTTAATTATTTATTTTTTGAGTATATGGTATAAATATGCTTTATTTATCACATTTCAGTGACAAAGTTATCAAAATTATTTAAAAATTGATTATTTAGATTCAACTTATTCAATATTTGAATGAATATTTATAAATATATATAAATTATTACAATTCAAATTTTTTTAATGTAATTTAAAGTAGCGAATGTATTTTTAATCAAAACAATCTTTTAAATAAATGGCTTTAAAGATTAAATATTAACTACTTTGTGAATCTTATTACAGTATTACCTTCATTTGATTTCTTTAAAATGGAATTCTTGAAATAAAATGTTTATACATAACTTTTTTATATTATAATCTATCTTTATAGAAAGTTGAAAATTAAAGCTTCATAACAGAAATAAAATTAAGTTTTGCTGTAATGCATAGCTTTTTTTAATACATTTTGTCTTTAATTCTCTTTTTTTTGAAAACTTACTTTTATCACTGCTTCAAAAAATAATCAAATGTCTGTGATATTTTCCATTTGATGTTGTGATGTATATTAAAAATCATCCTCATTCTAAAAGTAGAAAATGAATTATCATTACAATTTACAAACATAATATCAAATATACATTTCCAAGAAACCATTATGTATATTCTGTTTTTATAAATTACTTGCACTTAACACTACAACCAAGATATCCATTATAATTTATTGCAAATGCCTCTCCTGTATGGCATATATATTGGATAACAGCTCACATTTGGTTTATAATACAATACAATGTTTTTACTATCCTGACCTAGCAGGGTACTAGACTTTACCACACACACCCATATATATACATAACAGATGCTTTTTTTTATATGTATAGAATGTATATATAAATTAACATTATAGTATACATTTTTTCTTAAGTAATGTAATTATTAATAATAAATTGAGAGAGCACATTTATTTATTTATTTACTGTGTGCGTGATCACTCATTCACATTCATTCCAAAAACAAAAACATATCTTTATTTTTTAAAAAAATAATAAACTGAGCAGTGACCTGATTTTAACTCTCTGAGCTATAAATGTTTAAGAACAACCTAATTTTATAGCAATTATACACTTGGTATAGCATCAGCCGTATTATTGGCAGATATCCTCTTCAGTTGTTTTGTTTTTAAATCCATGTCTATCTACACCAGGGGTCCCCAACCCTATGCCTGCGGGCACTATGGCGCCCATGGACCATTTTATGTGTGCCCACCTCTATCCGAAAACCGATAAAAAAATATTTATCTGATACAAATAAATTTAATTTTTAAAATTTCTTATAAAATATTGTATTATATGGTGCCCGCCACCTGGTCGGTATTATAGATTGTGCTCTTAAGTGCAAAAAGGTTGGAGACCGCTGATTTACACTATCATTCTTACTTGCAGTTACCAATTTCTGAATCTCAGTTAAACTTCAAGCTTTGTGATAATAGCAGAATGTTAACAGAAATGTTTTATCAGGTTTTTTTTTCTTCACTGCCACTAATAAATTGGTAATTTTCAATTTATTGCTTGAGGAAATTTCTTAATGAATTTCTTTTTTTTTATAAAGTTTCTAGTTTTACATTTAGAAAACATTTTATTATATGGAATATCTAACCATCTCAAACTTTTTAGATGAAAAAAAATGCTTGCATTTTTATTGGAAATCTAAGAAACATGATTAATAAATGAGATGTATAATTCTAAATTGTGTGTTGGATTTAATGAGAATTCTCCAAGATAAAGAAATGGTTGCTGGTGTATTGTGAATAATATAGACCAATAAAATTCATCCAATTTATGAATTATTTTTTTAATGTGTCATAGCATCGTCCGGGAAGTGAACCCGCTATCCCAGGACAACTGCTTGTAAGGCAGCTGTGCTGACCTCTTGACCATCAACTCTCGACAATTTATGAATTTTAATGGTTTTATTTTATGTTTATTTACATTTTTTGAATAGCATATAATTGATGTAGTGTATATTGAGCAACACAGCATTATATTTCAAAACCTTTCTCATTAACAACTCATGGTAATTGTTCAACTGAGCTGAACAATGCCATCATATTACTAATAAAAACAGAAACACAAAGACTTTAAGTAGTTTTGTATTTGATTTTTCATGTAAATTTTAAATTTGTTTGCTAACATTCAGCTTGTTTAGGATATCTTTGCAATTCAAGGTTGATGTTAAAAAAAAGAAACTCACAACAGTTTGTTTTTATATACTGACATATTAACAAGTGTGTGTATAGCAATTAATGTATAATACAGTGATAAACTTCCAACTATTAGCAGCACTATTTTGAATTATTGTGGATTATAATTTTAAATGTTATTATTATTATATAAATATTTAAATTATAATTCACATATATATAGTTCCATATTATAGATGTTTGATTTTTTAAAGAAACATTTTTTATTTATAAAGAAAAATATATTTATATAAAAAGCAAACAATTAAATAAATTGAAATCTTAACCGGTTGAAAAGATAATTGTAATATAGATTTCGATGGTTAAAGAGTTGGAGTGTGGAGAAGATTGGAATCTGTCCATTAAAGTTTGAAGATTTGCTATCATAATATAAACTGGTCATTGATTATATATATATGTGTGGGAGATGATGATCTGGACCAACTGATGAGTGCTGGTTCAGCACAAAATTCTACATTGGAGATCATTTATCTCTTTCACATGTATGTGGTCATATTGGTTGTATAAGATGGAGTGGATAGATGTAGGGAGTTTGAAAGTCTGAGTTCAAATCCCTTCTAATTACATTACATTCAGTATAGACATTATACTTGTATTTAAATATGTAATATAGATTTGTAAATATTAAAAGATGATTTATTTATTTTTTAAATTATTTTTTGACAAACTTTTTAAATAATTTGCTAATAAAAAAAAGGTTTTTTTTTTATATTTTTTTAGTTTATAAAGATTAAAATTGATTTTATATCTTTATGCATGATTAGATAAATCAGTCTTTTGGATAAATTGAGATATAGTAGAAGCATTCACTTTTAAAATCTTGAGATTGTGTAATATTAAATGATTACTACTAAAAATTAAAATTCTGTATAATCCATTCATTTTTTGCTTTGTACTGTCTTATCACAAATTTTTTATTTTTAAATCACCCAATACGATCTGAATTAGATTTTTTTTATTAACATAACAATAAAATATAAATTTTTAGTTGTTTATTGTCATATCTAGGATTTTATTATTATATAAAATTCAAGTATTTGCTATTGATTTTTGTAGGATGCAAATAATGAATATGTGATAATCACATATCTTAGTATTTATAGAAAAACCCAAGATATTATATATATATATATAACTTATGTATATAAAAAATTCAATAAAATTGTTTTCTCCCCATTTTCTTTTAAAACTTTTTATTTTCATGAGTTTAATACATTATACATGTTTTTGATGTTTCGACTACATCCTTATAATCATTATCAAAGATCAATAAATATATGTATATTGTAATCTTACAGTGTCACTGTAAATTTGTTATTATAAGTTTAAAACTGTAAAAAGTTTTTTAGCTTTAATTTTTATAGTTAAACAGATATATTCGTCACTGTCATTCGTTATATAGCATAGAATATAACCATTATCATGTTTAATAGTCTCTCTTACTAATATTTATGAGAAATATATAATTTTATAAATGACATTAATTGTTTATACTTCTTCTACATGGAATGTAATAAATGTAATAAGTGCACTTATACATAACTATAGAGAAGCTTGTTACTTGTATAAATTAAATACAGCTTAGTGCTTTCAAGAACTTTTGGCATTTTGCTATGAATATGAGAACACCACAAGTTCTCAAAAGTGCTAATCCATATTTAATTTATAGAAGTAACAAGTTTATGTATAGTTGTGTATAAGCACACTTATTACATTTATAATTTTATAAAGCATTTTTGAATAGCTTTCCAAGCAGATTTTTTTTGATGGACTTCTATATTTATATAAAGAAAATACAACACTCTTGTTATTCTTATTAAGGAATAAAGTTATCGAATTGAATAAGTCAATGAAGTGCTCCCACACATAAAACAAATAATTCAAAACTAGAATTATAAAATAGATTTATAAATGCAACATTAGAACAAACAACTCTTACATTTTTGTATTTTGTGTGGTGGGTGGAAGCTTACATGTTTCGATTTTTTATTTAGCAAAGATTGATTTACTTTGCTAGAATATTTATTAAACAATAAATTATTTATTAACAAGCCAACTGAAAATTAATTGAGACAACTGTCTGAGAACTTTGTAGTTTTATGATTTATTTATTTTAAATAAATATTTGTAAAATTATTTTAAAATCCAGAAATAAAAGTGAAGCAATTGAAGATTTAAATTATTATTTTCTTTTTTTTGTTGTCATTTTTGAAAGATGTTTCTAAAGTTTTACAGCCTTGATTTAAAAATCTTAACTCTAATATTTTGACTGGCAGTAACCATGATGATCCCTTCCAATATTTCGCAGACAAATGAAGAAACCCCAATGCATGATAGAGAATATTCTGTAATCCTGACATCATAGATAACTGGTATAAAAGCTGAAGTTTGGAAAATCCAGACAGTCTTTGCAAATTTTCATTGCATTCAGGACTTAAACTGGTTCAATTTTTTAAATAACCATTTTGATTGCCCTCTACATGGTGATACGGTAGATAAACAGCTAGGCAGTTGCCTTTGCTAAACAAATGACTTCTTCTCATTGTTCTAGGAAAAAGATGAATAATAGCAACTAAACCAGAAACCATCATTAATTAATTCTTTATTTTAAGAAATCTCATTTATTACAGTGAACTGTTAGTAGAAAAATGGATAAATTGACTTATGGAATGCTGTCTCACAACTTTAACAATAAATCGCTGGATTTCTTTAATTAAAAGTAATGATAAATAGCTGATATATTTTGGAAAATTATATTTATTAACTTCAAACAATATCTTCAAATTATCGTTAAAATAATTATTTTCTTCACTACAAGAATACATATTCATCTTAATGTTGTGAATGGTCACGTCTTTCATAATTATGAAAAGAAAAACTTGTAAACAATAATTTTTCAACTCAAATATCTCTCCATAAACTTGTACCTTAGAGAAACGAACTATGATTCAAAAAAATAATGAAAATCGGTTTGTTATGGATGTTAAATTATATTTGCTTTATTAGGGATATGATCAGAATTACTGGGATCATGGATTAAAGATCTATAAATGGGTAGGTTAATTTTATATCTCAAATTAAAGAGGTAATGAATGCTAAACTTTTGGATAATATTAAGCAACTATTCAAGTGAATTAAATCTCTGTGTGGAATAAACTGGAATAAATTACAAATTTGTATCCAATGCTTAAGAAATTGCATTACAGATTATCAATGCTAAATATTTCAACAACATTTAATGGATCATCAGTGCATATCAAGGCAAATTTACACCAAAGATAAGAGCTGCAACTTTTGTCCTATACACCTTCTGGTGCACAAGATGTACATTTCTGTAGGTAACAATACCAGGAGGCATCCATCCACCTTTCAAAACAAACTAACCACAACGAGAAATGGGGATGAAATCTTTGCAAATCCACATATATATGCAGCCACGTGGTCATTATTAAAACAACAATCAATGCTATAGCTGATAAATGAACACTCATCTTAATTACCAAGCACAGGACTATACTGTAAACAAGGAAAAACAAAAAATTGATACAATTCAGCAATTCTGACTTATTAAGATTCTCATTTAAATTCACGCAAATATACAATTAATCAAAATCAAGGTAATAAAAATTTAACACTAACATTGAAATATCTAATTAATGTGCCCATTATCAAAATTATAATTCCCCTTTGACTTATGTAATCTTATACATCAACCCATTCAATCAAATCAACTGACTGCCATGTAAGCAAGCATATGTATACAAATGTAATCATGTAAAAATTTCTTTGGTTCAATAAAGTTCCTTTTTGAAACATCATTGTCATCATCATCATTATAATAATAATAACAACAACAATTATAATAATAATAATAATTATTATTATTATTATTATTATTAATCAAACAATACATATAAAAAGAAAAGAGAAATACTCCAAACAAGATAAACTTGTGCTAGGAGTCTTTCTTAAATTATTAATTACAAACCAAAAACAAAAACACCAACAAAAATAACAGTAATAATAATAAAATACATTACTATCTAAAAAACAAGTAAACCAAAACAAATAATATAAGAATAAATACAACCAAAAAGATATACATATTAAACAAATATATATATATATACACATTAATTAATCAATATATTACACATGAGACAATAACCAAAATTTTAAATAATTTTTAAAAATATACAAAGATAAATTATTAACATCAATTGAACAGTCAGTAACAAAAGAATTAAAGAGCCTGAATCCATTGTAACTAAATTGTCTGTGACTGCTTTCTAAAGAAAAAACTGGAACCACCAGTTGAAATTTGTTAGCCAAGCGGGTATTTATAATTTTTACTTTACAACACAGTAAAAAGCGACGATGATATATATCAATGATAATTCTAAACTTATAATAATAATAATAATAATAATAATAATAATAATAATAATAATAATAATAATAATAACAACAACAACAGCAACCACTTCAACAACAATAATAATAATAAAGTTTCTCAATATTACTATGCCATGTACAGATAATATTTTATTTAATATTATTATTAGTGATATTGAATGGGATTAAATGCAATTTATTTTAGATTTAGGTTATATAAATGTAAGTAACTATTAAACTTATACAAAATTCTGTCATATTGCAATTTTATGGGTTCTTAAATTCAAGCTCAAAATTAAAATGGTGTTAATGATCTTTATGTAGATGAGTAAATCTATAAGGAATAGTTTATCCATCACTATTTCATATTATTGTTAATTTTTCAGTTAATGATCTATTTATATTTTGTTAGTAGAGTAGCACTCCTAATGTTTAAACCTGCAGTTGAATCCAGTAAAGGATCTTGAGATAAAATAAATAAGCCCAATGTGGCAAATGTCATCTAGGTATCCTACGCAACGATTTGTACTTGCTTCTCTTAAAATTTTTGATTGAAAACTTTTTCAGCATTAATTGAGGTTGATTAATAATAGATTAGTTAGTGGAATAAATTAACTAAGAATGACTTTAACTTAAACTTTTATCTTTTATGTGATGATAACTATTATCTTCCAATATTTAAATTGAGGATTATTTTGAAATAAGAAACAACCTATTCATATATAATGTTAGTGTCATCACAGCACTGTCTGACATACTTTTTCATATCCCAAGTTCAAATTAGATTTAGGAAACAAATAGTAATATTTATTAGATATTTTATATATTTTTCTTATTGTTATTATTTGTTTTATCATTTATTTTTATTGTGTAATTCAGTAATTGTTAATTTTTTAAATATTTCTCTTTTGTCATTATTAAAGAAACATCATCACTACTTATACATGGTATCCAAAAAAAGGATTAAATACATCATTATCATATTAATGCTATCTGAAATATAAAAGTATTGGATAAGATAGTTACATAAAATCCCTTTTACATTGTCATATCCTAAAATGCATAAACACACTTTATATCCATGCATTTATTCTCTTATTTTATATAACCCTGAGATAAATCAATAATCAACTTTATATATAAAATTGCTACTCTTAGTTTTAAAACACAGATTGAGTTACTCTTAATTAGTTCCTATAGTTTTTATAGTAAGAAGCAATATATTTGTAAGAATTTTATTATTGAATAGAATAAGATTAGGAATACATGTATTATAAAATCGTAAGAAATTTATTTATTATTTTATCGAATGTGCATCTATTATTAAAGTGTAGGATAGTTTTAGCTTATATGGAAATATATAAAAAACTTGTATGCATAGTGAATTGCAAGTCAAGTGAGGGATAGTAGTCACACTTTTTTCATAATATTGATCTCAGCTGTTTCAACTGCACTTTCTCCATAGTGATAGCAATCAGTCTTTATTATATGGTTTCAATATACATATACATTATTATTACTAAATATATAATTTTTAATTCATAATATTTCTTTAGCATCTACATATATTTCTTTTTATTATATATATTTTATTATTATTAATGTCCCCTATTCTTTATTTTTTTAAACCAATTTTTTCATTACATCTAATGAAATGTTAATATAATTACTTTTAATTAAAACCATTATTTAATAGTTTACTCTATTTAAAACTGGTTTTTCTTTATTAATATATAAACTTTCTTTTAACATTCTTTCCTTATATAAATGCACATTTTCTAAACATGTTTATATCAAAATTTTGTTTAAATTACTTACTATGTATATAAATAAAACATACATTGCAAGAAATTTAAACAAAAATTTTAATATAAACATGTTAGAAAATTGAAATTATATAAGAATGTTAAAAGAAATTTATATATTAACAAAGAAAACCCAGTTTTAAATAGAGTAAATTGTTAAATAATGGTTTTAATTAAAAGTAATTATATAAAGAATAATATATAAAGATTTCACTCTTTTGTGTAAAATGTAATAGAAAATTGATTTAAAATAATAAAGAATGGAAGAGATTAGTAATAATAATAGGAAAATGTCTATAATGAGAAGAAATATATATAGATGCTAAAGAAACGTTATTATATTGTGAATTAAAAATTATATACGTGATAATAATAATGTATATGTATATATATTTATAGTTTCTTGATTATGACTACGAGGAAGTAGGCAAATCATATATAATATATTGGAATATATATGGATTCATAAAATAAAACGTTTTTAAAAAGAGAAAGAACACTTTCGTTGAATTATTTGATACTTATGTATTACAAGTGCTGTGATCAGTCTGCTGATAACTTTCTAATCTTGTGATCTTATAAAATAATTTGTACACTGGAACTTCTGACAAGCTTAAGTTATAAATTTATAGAAATGGACCCTGTGGACGTGTTATTTCACAACATTTTTACAAGAGTTAGAAAGTTATGCATGTGAAATATTACAGCAGCTCTAATCTGTAATACCTAATCTCACCAGACTAATATGTAAATCGGAAAAAGTACATATTTGACAATATGAAAAGTATAAATTTGTATACAAAAAAAATAAAAACACATTACAATACTAAATAAAAACAGTTAGTTGTGAGGTTTTAAAATTGCATTCTACTGTCGCAAACATCCTCCCACTGAAGAAAGGTATGACATTCTGCTGGTGCAAGCACAGGCAGTAATTCCCAAATTTTATTTAAAATTGAAAAATATTACACATGCTAACTCTGGCAGGAAATTACAAAATGGACACTAAAGCAAAATTTAAAAAAAATACTACATAAGCAAATTCAAAAATAAAAAAGTATTCCTACATCTATTTACTCGCTTAAAATCAAAACATTCTCACCATGTATATATAACAGGAATTATGATGATGAAACATTCATGTATCTTTCTGCAAAAGACCTCTGAACATTACTACTTCATTTCAAGTGCACCCTCCTTGGTAGTGGTCTGCAATTGCCAAGTTTTATTCAGTATATTTACAAATCCAAAATAATAAGTATAGTAACTACAAAATGGGCAGTAAAGCAAATAAAAAATAAAATACTATGTCTGGTCCAGGAATTAGAAAATAGAAAGTTAAACCAGATGTGATTATGCGTTGCAGCATTTTGATTGAGAAATGTATCTAACTATATTTCTTTTGTTAAAAAAAAATTAGTAAACTTTTATCAAAACAGAAAAAAAAAAATTAGTAAACTTATATAAAAATGGAATTATTGTGATGGACTGATTTTTTTGATATCATCCAGAATGCAAAGAAATGGTTGATACGAAAATATTTGTATCCGGCAGATTATAGTTTTTCAGTTTTATCTGCTTTTCAGCAATGTCAAGCCTTCTTCCACATCTTGTTTGATCACTTCCATCAGAGTTGCTGCTGTTCTATCCTCAATTGCTATGATGAAACAATCAGCAGTCTTCCTGGCCGTGTTTATGATGGCAGAATGCATTATCTTTCTCCATTGAGGGATGGGAGGTGTTTGCGATGGCAGAATGCTCTATTAAAAACTTACAATTAGCCTTTTTTATTTAATATTGTAATGCGTATAAATTTATCAATTAAGTTTATCAGCAGTTCTGGTGTACACATTATTTGACAAGATCACAAGATTTATTTGACTGGATCGTAAGTTTATAAATTTATCGACAGAATGATGTGTATGTGAAAAGGCATTGCAGGTCTAATATGTAAGTACTAATTTTTTATATATGAAAAATTATTTGCAACCATATTTTTAAAGAGAAAAGTTTATTTTTATTAATAATAATCATGAAATAAGTTTAACATTTACATTTTTTTAAACATGTTAAAATATTTTACAACATAGTTAGGACATCAGGCTACTAATGGCTACAAATTGCATATTTCTGAACCATTTGTATACTCTGTCATAAAGGTAGCACCAAATCAAAGATTACATATTTGACAGGGAATTTATTTTTTGCCTTGAGGTAACAAACCAAAAAATGGCATTAAGTACACCTTTTCAGATAATGGAGTTAAAATTCTCATAGGATTTATAGATACTTGTGAGTTTTCAACTAAGATGGCAGCCGGTATTTTTGATAAATCAATATTTTCGGGAGCCTCAAAAAATGTTTACAAAAAAATGCATGCTAGGAAATGTATTTAATAATTACATTTTATTTTTTAGATATTGCTGTTATTTTAAAAAAGAAATCATTGTGGAAAAATTAATTACAGTATTTACAGTTGACCATTAACGTATATTTTTTGAGAGGAAAGGATCTCGTACTGTTGGAAATAGTCCACTGCATCATGTTTTGTGACATGAAGGTCCCAATTTTTTATTATTATGATAGTTTACCAAAAAAACTACTAACAAAAGGAAGTTTGCTGAATTAAACCAAAGTACGACAACGTTAAGAGCATCTTGTCACTTCCTATGTTATAATATAAGCAAAAAAAATTGAATTAAAACTTTTTAATGAAATTTATTGGAATTTTTTTTTAAAATTAATTTTGTTTTAATTTAACAACTATCACCTCTTCGATAGATTATAGGCCCTCGAAAATGTAGATTTATCAAAAATATGGGCTGTCATCTTGGTTTACTTGTAGTTGTTGATAGTATTAAATGTCTTACCCAAAGGACATTTGTTATAAAATTAAGATCTCAAAAATATGTAGAAATTGTTATGATATCATATTTCTACAATTATACAAGTGAATTAACCTGGATTTGAAGACATCGATTTTTTTTTAAAGTCATGTAATTAACTTTTTGATTAGTATAAAGGAATAAAAATTGGCTGCTAGATACATAAATGCATTAGTTCTAGCTTTTATTTTTAGTTTTCAATGACAAAAAAAAACATTAGAAATTGGCCAATCTGGGGCATTATACAATCTGATGTTTATTGATTATTCAAGCTCACAGTAGATGATTTTAGTTTAGGAAAAAATAGTTTTCTTGGAAACATTACTGTTTATAAAATTGAAACGAAAGTACAGAACAATTAAATTGAAACATTTCTTTTATGCATTGTTATCTCTTCCTCTTTTAATATTGTATTAGAAACCCCCTTCTGTTGCTGATGGTATTTATACAATATTTTCAATTCATCATCAAAAACATTTCTGGTTCATATCAGAATTATTCTAAAACAATATGTATCTGATCAGTTTATCCAAAGGTTAATTGATATTTGAATTTCAATTGAATTTTAATTAAAAATGGATCTTGATGGTGATGATGGTCAAATGTATCAATTTACCCTGGTTATATTTTCTGGTCATTTTACTCCAAGTCCAATTTCGGAGGCTTTCATTTAATATTTATTCATAAAGGTTTATTTGAATGCACAAGGTTTGAACTTCAATAACCCACACCCAGGACTCCATTTTCTTCTAAGAAAGACTGCTTATGAATATTTTATTCTCTGGCATCATCATCACAGTTCTCATGGTAACAATCCCGCTTTTCTTAGCTCATATCATCATGAGCACTAAAGATCATTGGAGAATTGATATGTATGCATTGGAAGTGAGACTATTAAGAGAACGATGCATTAGATGGCATTACTCTATGGAGAGTTTGCTAGTGCATCACATACTGTTTAATCCTGTTGTTTATTTTATAATGATTTATCACTAATTGGTTTTTCATTTTTACTTAATTCTTTAATTACCCATAAATATAGATTATTGTTGTTTCAATTTAATCTTAATTAAACTGTATTAGTAATCTTAATTAGTTATTGTTTTTTGGTTTTCTTTTTTAGACTTTAATTAAATTTTAAGCAAAGTTATAAAATATGTAGTTTGTTTTATAACTTAGCATATTAAATATATACAGAGTTTTATAAAAAGATTTACAAATGATTTGTTAAATTTGTCTTTACGAGACACATTTTAATACACTTATATAATTATAAATATCTAAACTATACATATTCAGATAGATTTCAGATAAGAATTAAATGTTTTTATTACATTATTTTTGTGAGAGTATTTAGTTTATCCCCCCCCCCCCATCTTGATTAAGAAGATTTGTAATGCATGACTTGACTAGAGCTGGTAAAACTTAGAATGTGACAATTTTACGTAAGATTCTAGTTGCAGATTAAAATTTTACAATCAATTTATTGTATATATATATAAATTTACATATACATATAAATTAATATTAATAGTATATTTTATTGATCACTATTTGAAAGCAAAGACAACTCATATAAGTATTGTATCTTCTACATTTCATCATCATTTTTTACAGTGACAGTACAAATCTATGATTTCTACTTCCACTTATAAAACATGCTGATTCGTTATTTGGCTTATTTGAAAATTTTGTGATGCAGTTTTTTAACTTTTTCTGAGGCAGATTTTTCTTTGGAAGGACTTTGATACTTTATCTGATTGTAACTTTCTATTTTATTTCATCTTCAGTTGTCTGAAAGGAATTATTTGCCTGATTAGAACCTGAGAAAATTTTCAAGTTTTTCTGGCCTGTATTACAATCTCCTGTTGTGAACATGATATGCAATAACCATTATATCTCCTGTCCAGGAAAATAAAAGTATTGTGAAAAATAAAAGCACTATGATCAAGAAAATATGGTAATGTTTGATTACTTTTAGTAGTTATTCAACATTTCTTTTTTACTTAATGCTTAACCAAAGTTAATATAGAAATTAATATTCCAGATTCTTCATAAAGCAAAGATTCTGCTGTGAATTTGTAATTTTATATTGGCTATTTCCACCATGGAATTTTAATTGTTAAATTATTTTAGAAACATTCCAACATAATTCAATAACACACACATACATTTGCATATAACACAATCTTCTGATTAATATTATTCTTATCTTTTCTTTGGGTTTTATATATTAATGTGTATTAATATTAATAGTTGAATTTACAGTACTTAGAAAAACACATAAAGTTTGAATTTTTCTAAAAGCATTAACAATTAAAATTAGATGATAAAAATAGTCTAACATATAATTAGAAATAAAATGCCATATGATTATTTCAGTTTGGCTTAATTCAAAATTTAAATCATTAATAACATATATACATATATAATTCCCCATCTTCCCCAATCATAATAAAAGATTTAAATCTTATATGTATATACAATACATGAAATAATTGTTCAGGAAGCATAAAACAATTTCACAATTATTTTTTTCAATAATTAATTATAATTATCTAATATTAAAAACAAATAAATATGTTCTACTTATTGGTTTTTCCTTTGTGGTTTTAAATGACATTTTAAAATCATTGTTCTATTTCTTTTTTCTTTTAGTTTCATTTTAATATATAATCTTTTGTTATTTTAACATAGAATTATAATGGGTATTGTTTATAATTGCAATATTATTTTTGAATTAACCCAGTTAAATAGAATAATAGTAATGAATTATGGAATTGTGTTACAGTTTTACCTCATTTTTAAAATAATGATATATTAATAGCAATAATTGTTTTAGACTCACAATTTTTGTTGCAAAAAGTTATTTTATCATTAATATTAAAGGTCTGAATTTGTATCATCCTAATGCTTTAAACTGGATCAATTTCTGACATTGGAAAATTACTTTTTGCATGTTTTCTCAAATATATGAACTCCTGATAAACCAACAATACATGTTTTTTTATTAAAGAAATAAATATTGGTTATAAAGAAGCAGTCACATATTTCAATTGAAATAGAAATATATCTTAAATTTTTTTTTTAATATTTGACATTTATTATCTTTAGTAATTTTTATTTTTGAAAAGTTTACTGTGTACAAACATTGTTTATTAAATATGTATTTTGGGTCTGACAAAATAAGGTAGTATTAGAATCATAGATGAGTTTTATATGAAAAAGTAACCCAATTGATAGATGACACTTTTGATATTCATATCAAAATTTTATGAGCATGCAGGAAATAACATAAATGAAAACATTAAGGAAAGCAAATTGCCCATGCCACTGGTACTTTGTACTAGGATTAACAACATGGTAAGCATTCATACATTAATGAATTAATGTGGAAGATTATTCATTAAAAATAAGCATGATGTATTTGTTAGGAAATGAAATTTTCAAGAAGCTTATGCATATGTATAGTAACAAGATGATCTTTCATCTTTATTCAATATGCTTCTAATGTTATCTTCATTTTACTTTAGAACCATGTGTTGTAATAAGCTTGAGTAATCACTCGACACCAGGTAGTATAATGATATTCCACCCTTCCAAATCAATCAGTTTCTGACTTTTATCTTCTTCATTAGAACTGAAGGCCCAAAAAATTACTAGAAACTGACCTGGTGGCACATCTATAGAGCTATGCAAGTGAGTTTGCCTGAGTTTTATAGATTTTACTGACAAAGGCAAAAGCTAGAAACCTATCAGTAAGAAAATAGAGCTTTTATAGCACTATACCATCTATGTAGTTTCTTGATTATTTAAACTTATACTAGATGCTCTAGAATTGGGTTAAGATATTTGCACTTGGAATAATATAATATCTGTGCTGATTGTGAACAAATGTTCTGGAATTTTGAAAATGCTGAATTCTGATTTTAGAATGTTTCAGAAATATTTATTTGATGATCTAATTATCAAAAGAAGTAATTTAAATTTACAGTTAGAAAATATAAATATATATAATAACTATTGAAAGAATAATCAAATTGTGCAGAGAAGCCAAATTATAATATAATCGTAAAAATAAAAAAAAATAGTGATTAACAAAATATTATCTTAATTAATAAGCATAACAAAATTATTTATGCTTTAAAGGTCTGTAGTATTGCAAATGTCTATTGATGGTATCTCAGTGTTATAAAATATACATGTAATTGTGTAGTATGTAGAGTAATAAAGAAATCTAATAATGATTATATGGCTAGCAAATTCTATCAAGCTTTTAAATAAAACTTTAGGGTTTTATTATTTAATTATAAACCTTGTAATTGATATAGTTGGATAACAAAGAACATTTTATTGTATTCAAACTATATCCTATAATAATTAAACCTAAATATTTAAGATATAAATGCTAGTAATGGCCACTAATATCAATAATGTTACCTTCTAATAAATTGATATATCTTTAAATAAACATAATACCAATTAGATAATGATTGTGAAAATATGAAAATACTAAAAGTCAGTGTAATACAATAAATATAATAATTTTATTTACAAGTCAATAATAATAATAATTAAAAGTTATTAATAAAATATCAATAATCCAATATTTTCTTGGACTTAGGATATACATTTTAATATTTTTCATAATTACATGTAATTATAATTATGTTATAATTATACATGTGTGTAAACTATACAAGTGATTAGAGAGTCATAATTATTTCATATATAATATATTGTAGTTTATTAGATGTGTATTCACCTTTTATATCATCAGTCTTTAAAATGTGTTCTTACATTGTACAAGACAATATGTCATTTCATGTTATCTAAATAAATATAGTTAAACTATATTTATGATCTTGACAGAGATATATGTGGCTTTACAAAATGCCTATCTAGGCTAAACATAAATAGTTAATTACAATGTAAATCAAAAAGAGCTTATTTCTCTACTGATATGAATCAGCAACAATACAATATTATATCTAAGAATTCATCACCACAGAAATTGAAAATTATTCTAAAGATAATTTTTTATAAATATTTCAAGTATATATATAATTATAAAATGTAAGTGCAACCAGCATTACTTCAATGCTTTCAAATAACATAGGTCAATAATAAGACTTAACTCTACATTATACCATTAAAATATATAACAATGCCGCAGCCAAATATAAACAGAAATTATTATTGCAAAGGTCAGTGAAACAAAGTGCTATTTAAAATAAGTCATCATAAATATTAATTTGACAATAAACTTTAGACAAGAAACCCCACTCTAAAACATAGCACACACACAAATAATGTCATAATATTAAATATAATTTATTCACTGTACTTTAAACACAATCTTACGTTTTGACTGCCCTGCAGTCTTCTTCAGAGCTATGATAAAATAAAATACATAACTATATAAATAATACTAATATAAGGCTAAAACCTTAGTACATGTGCCTTGAGTGTTTACTTTTTAATAAGAATTAATATTTATAAATAATACTGTAAAACGTAAACAATAAAAAAACATAAAATATAACAAAATATAATAAAACTGAAATAAATATAATCAAACCCAAATAAAATAATCCAGTTAATATAAAATAAAATATACAATCTAAATATAAAATAAATCTAAATTATACAAGTGTATTCCTGATTGTATATGTACATACTCATGAACAACTAATACACACATATAATTTATATTTATTTTATGTTTATATTGTATATTTTATTTTATATTAACTGGGCTATTTTATTCGGGTTTGATTATATTTATTTCAGTTTTATTATGTTTTATTATATTTTATGTTTGTTCATTATATCATAGATTTGAAGAAGACTGCAGGACAGTCAAAACATAAGATTGTCTATAGATATATGTACAACAAAAGGTTTTTGCTAAAAAGTGTTTAAAGTACAGTGAATAAATTGCATTTATATAAGATATTATAGCAAAATAAAGGAAGTGGTAAATTTGATAATATTTCTGAATATTAAATATAATTATCTACTTCAACTATAAAATATCTACATGCCCAAGTTTTATGATTTTCCATCTTTTCAGTACCTGCCATTCTGAGGATTTAATTTTATTAATAATATTAGGATGACAATTAAAAAAATACAATAAATCCCAAAATTAAAGTGCTTTCTTTCCATGAAGATAAAATTTCAATGTGTGTGTGTGTTCAAAGATTTGTTGCAATGAAAATATTGCAATCCTTTGGCACCTCTATACATGAAATCCAAGGAATGAAGAAATCACTTTTCAAATAAATCATTTGTATGATGCAATAATTTGTCCTTTAAAAATAAATTCATTGGTACAATAATTATCACAATACATAATGTCCAAAATAAGTTATTTTTCTTCATTTAATAAGTACACATGGGTCTCTTTTTACGCGGACTTATTTAACATGATTTTGAAGTTATGCGATTCATGTTTCACCGAAAGTCGAACTCCGATAATGCACTATTACTTTAAATAATAAATTCCGCGCACTTACGTTATATTGAAAGTAATACCACATTATTGGAATTTGACTTTCATCTTAGTAATTTCAATATTTTCAGTGCTTTATAATAGTAAGATTTTATGCAATAATGAAATTAAAATCATGATTTCCACATTTTATGTATACACACATTAAATTTTACAAGATTATAATGTAAATTTGTTCAAACATTGTGCGTGTTAATTTTGCATTTTAAATCACATTCTGTTTTTGCTTTTTAAAAAATAACGTAATCAATTATTAATCATTTAGTGTCCACAAGTTTATTTTTAAAAGGTGAGTAATAGCAGTGGGCACAATTAAATTTGACAATTAAAAATTAAAATCTGATTTTTAATTGTAATTAACAATTAAAAATTACGGCGACTTGAAATTATTGTGATGTGAAATTTGATTTTTAAACGGAATTGAAAATTAAAAAATTAAAGACAAAAATAAGAATTTAATTTTTAGTTGTTAGTTTCATAAACAATTAATGAAATCATTGTCTCAAAGATTAATTACTAATTATGTTGTCACCAGACATTGACACAACATGAGTGTGAAGTTGGCGCTAGTTGTATTTCCTCTTGTGAAAAATTGATTTTTTACCAGTTTGCAAATGAACGTGTTTTTTGGCAAATAGCGATAATAATTAAAACGTGTATAAAAAAATGTAAATTACTGTACTGTAAATTATGCATAAAAATATATTATTTTGAATAAAATTAAATATAAAAAAAGTTTGTCTTGTATCAATTTTTTTCAAATTTTAAATTTTTTCTTAGTCATATTTTATTTCCTTATTTTTTTTTTTTGCGCGAATTTTAAAGTAATTTTACGTTGGTACTTTGCTTTTACGTGAATTTTGAAAAATCACAGACCACATTCCACCTTTTTCAATGTAAGTTACATCTATTTTTGCGTGATTTTGTTTGCGCGTGTTTTCTGAGGAACCTATCGTGTAAAACGAGACCCAGGTGTATATTATTGTATAAAATTAGCAGGGTTCCTTAAGGCAATTTTAACAGATTTTAATGTTTTAAAAGAAAATGTTTTAATTCCATTAATTTGAAATAAATTTGTTTTTAAAATATATCCATTACACAGGTGTTAGCACAATAAATTACTGACAAGAATTTGTTTTCAACTTTTAGTAAATAAATTATAAAATGAATAGTATTTTTTTAAGTAATTAACAAATTTACAATTTTAGGGAAAATATTTTGATTCCATTTATTTGTGCATTTACTAATTATTAAGTAGTTTCCAAATCTTATTGATTCATATTGACAATCGTAGAAGGTACATTTACCTACAGGGCAAATGATTTGTAAAAATCACTAGCCCTGCATATTAAAATGATAAACCATGATGGCTAACTGGTAAGGGACCAATTTATCTACTGCATCTTTATTTATAGGTTTCTCCTTTCATGACCAGATAAAAAAATCATAATTCCATTCAATTCATTATTCCTGACCTCAGGATTTCCATGGTTCCGATGAGCAAACACATAGTTGCATACAAAAACAAAGTCCTTGTAAAGAAAGTCAGCCTTCCTTGCAATAAAATTAGTTTTAAAAAATTACCTATAATATTTTAATAAATATTAAATATATATATATTTCAGTAAATATTTATATTACAAATATTAAAATAAACTATTTTAACTTATTTATTTATTCTTTCTCATAATAAGTACTATTTTATTTTAAAAATCAAAATAATGAGTTCATATTAAGAATTTTAAAACATTACCCCTTTAAATTTTAAAATAGATAAAATAAATACACATGCATCCACATGTACACATTCATTCCATATTTCAAATATTATGTTTTTATATTGTATTGTTCTTTTAATTAAACTTCATTTAGAGTGCACATTTACATTAAAAATCAGTGCTATATTATTTTACTATGATTACCAACTTTGTTACAAAATTTCAAAATTATAACATATGAAGCGTCATATTGGAATTGCAAAGATGGTTTTATAAAGTATAAAATTTAAATAATAATATTTTTATAATAAGCCAGTAAAAATTGTAAGTTATATTTATTAGGTATTTTAGAACTAAATAAATTTCTAATTTAGGAAAGAGCAACATAACTATATGTATCTTAGAAAGTTATGTTGTTCTTTCCTACATTAGAATTTTATTTATTGGATGATTATGATATCATTTATTAAAACAATTTTCAACTGTAATTATTTTAAAAAAATCATTGTTGTGCTAAATTGTTTCATTCTGTGAATTTTAGCACAGTAATAGAGTGATAACTCATAAGCTAAAGCTTCCTGGATTGATTCTTAGCTGAGTAAAGTTAAAATAATTTTCACCTTGTTGTAAATATTTGAATTGGTCATACTTAACCTGCTATTCAAGTATTTAAACATCACATGACTTCCCAATTATTTACCTATTTACAAACTATTTCAAATATTAAAAATCACTCAGGAATACCTCCATTTTTTTTGCTCATATAACAGGGAGATGTTACAGATGTTAAAATGTTTCATTGGACAGAGAATTTTTATTTATTTTTGTATTTTATTAATTAAATTGAAAATTGTTAACAATTAGAATGGTTGAGTAGCTTTTTGGGAAACAAAATAATCTTGTTTTTGAGATGAAGTACCATTACTGATTGTAATATATCAATAATCACTTTCAGCATGTAATGTAATATATCAATAATCACTTTCAGCATGTAACACCTATTGCCATTGGTGATTAGAAAGCATCCTACTTCAATCACATTTGTTTTTACATTTGATATACGAATGGAGCAGGATCTCTAGTCTTGTAGAACCATGTTAGCATTATGCATTATTATCAGTGACATTTATGATTAATATTATTAAGAATCACAGTTGTAAAACAATTAAGCATTTATTGCTATTTTACTGTGATGGAGAAAGAAATAGGAGGCTATTGTATTGTAAATCAACATGATTTTGAATATGGATGTAATCTTTTTTATGGATTGAGCAAATTAATCATCCAGAGCTGAAGTATTGTCTAGTAAAAAAAAATATTTAATTTGAATATTTTACTACATAAATTTATCTCATTATTAACTATTAATATTTATAACTGAATTAGTCATTATTTTTCCTCTGCTTTCCATTTTCTTTAAGTGTTAACATTTCAATCATTGTAAAAATGAAATAATGTTTGTGCAATCATATTTTCATCTCACAACTATTCTTAGTTCCAATATGTTTTCCTTTGCTTTGTAGTTCTATTTTTTGACTTTTTTTTTCTTTCTGAACAACTATTCTGGCTGCAATATTTTTGCCTTTATTTTTTAACTTATTATTCTTTGTCTTTCTTTTATTTTTTCTTTTAATACTGATGATATGGCCACACTTATTTACAAGTGCCTACTAATGATGATGGTGTATTTAAAAAGCTTGGCGAATGATTAACATAATACATTGTTCTTGTTTTTATAATCAAACACCTTTATATTGGTAGTAAAAATAAATTTTATAATTCTAGAAATAATTTTAAATTTATATTACTTGTTACAGATTCAATTTGTATTTGAGCGTATTATATCACATTATTAATATTCTTTTTTCTTTTCTTTTCGTTTAATTTTTAAAAAAAAAAAAAAAAAAACTTTAATTGACTTCTGTTGTTAAATTTTTAACGTACGTTTAACATATGTGAAAATTAATTTGCAGTTTCCGGTTGTTTATTCCACCATTTCTAAATAAGTACACCGTTGCTTTTGAAATACTTAAACAGCGGTTCACTTTGGAAAGGGTCTTTATTTTTAAACGTCTTTGTTAATTATTTACTATCTGATGAAACAAATTTATTTTTATTTTAATTTTTTGAAATTTCTAGTACAGGTGAATGATTAGCAGATGCTTTTAATGAAGGTAACCGTAACCCTTGGGCGGCTGCTTGTTAAAACATTGCTTACCATGAGGCGTTATCATGTTTGTGGTTTTTATTTAAAAAAAAGAAAATCAGTTATCATTTAATAGATTTATTGTTTTTTCTTTTCTTTTTTTTTTTAATTTTTTTTTAATAAAATAAATTGTATTTTAAATCAATAATTGAATAAATAACAACAAGTGTAAAACATTTGCTTTCTAAGCGATGAATAGAATGTTATCATGATGTTTGTCTATGTTGATTTGGATGTATATGTTCTTATGGTAAATAAAGATATTTCAGAAAACAGTCATACAATTAATTGCTTGAGAGGCCACGTGATATTGGAACACCAAGTAATGGGTTGAGCATAGAAATTGCATTCATTTAATTAAACGAAGATGTTTTTTTTTTTTTAATTTGCTCAGAGTGACAATGATCCCCAAATCTTTTAGTTTTTTTTTTTTTTTAGCTTGCCATTCTATCATTAGACTAAACTGTAAAACACAATGAAGATATTTATTTCTCTGCTCAAATTCCCACATTAAACTCCTTACTTCATCAGTTGGAGGTCACCAATACTGACATATTAAAACTGTTTGCATTGGATGTATTTCTACTTTATATCAGGAAATTCAACTTGTTTTATAATAGATTCCAAGATATATTCTGTCAGCTATTTGTCTGATCTTTGGTCATTTTTTCCTTGAAGTCGGTATTTAATCGTAATGTAATTCACTCCTTTATATAAATTTATACTTTGAGATTATTTATTAATACATTTGTAATCGTATACAATAGAACAAATAATTAGTAGAATGAATATTTTTTCTCATTAAATTAAGATTTATACAATAAATGCAAAGACGTTCAGTGAACATTAATAATGGCAAACATCTTTGCCATGTAAAATTTAATTATCAATTTAGTTCTTTTATCCCTTTCACTAGCACTAGAAGTGTTGTATATATTTTTGTATAAGAGTATTCTTTGGTATGTGTACTGTAATAATTTTAGCCCTAAACCAGAATTTAAAAACAGATTAATGTTAATATCAATATTTTTTGTTTAAAAATGAAAGTAGGGTGAAAGTGGTGGAAATTCAAGTGATAAATATGGAATTTCCTAATTAATGAATGCCATTAACTGAAATAAATTTTTTTATGAACATTACTGTCTGATGTAGCAATCACGTATTTTTCAAACCATTTTGGATTTGAATAAAATATCATACCTCTGTTTTGGAAACTTAGTTGTGTTAAATTTTTTTGAAGGTATTTGTTCATCTTTTCTATTTTTAAAATTTTTTTTTCATATGCATAGAAATAATAGTTTTAATCACAAGATAGAAAATTAGTATCAAAAAATTAATCAATATTGAAGTGAAAATAAAGACCATTTCTAAAAGAGAAATTTGTAAAGTGGTCAATGATTCAGTTCTGAATATCAATGATTTACTCATTTTGCAAAATGGATTTCCAGCATGAACATTACAACATTATGAAATTGATGGATGCTCTTTTGCTAACAAAATGTGATCCACATGATTGAGGAAAAGAATTGGATTGCATGGTGTTATAAGGCAAGATGCGGCTGTTAGTGCAGATGGAATCATTGCCGAATGTTGCCTTGCATGAAATCTATTTGTGAATTTGTATTATTAAAATCTAATTGTGTAATGCAGTAATTAATTTTATGTGTATTTTTATGCTTATACTGTAGTTTTTAATTTTGCAGAATATATACATTTTTCTGATGTTATTATAATTTTGATGATATATACAAATTAAGATATACTCATTAAGTAATGTTAGATACCAAAAGTATCATGCATTTTCATTGCACCAATGATATTTCATTACTGCAAGTTAGAATTTGTTTACATTTACACTTTAATTTAAATACAGAAGCAAAATATGTAAGATGCACACAGCTAACCCAAAAGTGGAAATGATATGGAATGATATCATATCTGTGTGGTTTTATGTAGAATCCATACTATGTGTTTTAACTATCCCTCCCAAGCCACAAAATAAAAAACACATAGTTGCATAATTATTTTTTATGGTATATTTTAATATACTATGGAGCAAAATTATACATCATAAACAAAATTGCAAATCTTGTCATTGATGATAGCATAAAATAAAACATTTATTAAAAAGTAAATCTCATTTTCTGATGATAGTGGTAGATAATTTTCACAGAAAATGGGTGAATTTACTATCCTACTAGTAGTTCTCAGAATGTTGAGATAGGAGCTCTGATAACTAGACTGCCCTGGTTAAAATAGGTCTGGTGAGATTTCTAGTTTAAATGGTTACTTTAGATGATAACCTTAGTCTAGGCCTTAGGGCTGGTATGATTACTTTTAAATATATGTATTTCAATGTAAGCTTTAATGAATAGATTTATGTAATGAATGATATTTTGAAGGTCAAATATATTTGTTATAGTAGTCTCCACTGTGCAGAAGATATTCTGGAGTTGTCTACACTGGAACATATTCTATCACTTGATGGTTAATTAAAAGAGGATACAAAATAATTGTATTAATATTTACTACATTTAAATGAAGATGATCAGACTGGGTACTCATTAAAGTATAGACTCTAACACAAACACCAATCATATTTCCTGAGCACCATACACTCAAAAGAAATATCATAACTTGAATAAGGACAATCCTATGGTTACCTTGGATATAATTTATTATTTTATACCTATCATGTCAATAGCATCTATGCACACCTTTATATATAACAAAAGATTATCCATAGACTGGAGGCAAAATCTTAACCAGGGTTAATTTTTTTTTTTAATGTCAGCTCAACTCATGAGAATCAAAGGTCTAAGAAATTTAGAATATGTTTAGAAGAATAAAAACAACTTTTATAAATTCAACAAATATTTTATTTTACTATTTGACACATGTAGGATAAGGAAAAACCGGTCAACTAATATTGAACAAAATTTTTTTACATAAATAATATATGGACTGTCAACAAATCAAATAGGCATCTTAACCTATTCTTGGACTAATTATTAATTGTTTTACCATGCCTGGTTAATATTTCCACTCCAGACTATGTTTAGCAGAATATTAATATTAATTAATTCTTATCAATCATATATTCTTCACATACATCACTATAGATAACAATAATAATAAAAAATTAAAAGTTTTCACAGTTAAATAAAATTACATTTTTACACCTTAAATACACACACAAAAAAATATCAATAGTTGAAACAAAAAAAAAAAAATAGTCATACCAGTTTTTTACAATTGTGCTTTAATTATCTTCTGTTTTGAAAAATTAAAATGTTTCATTTTAATTGAATAATTCGCCAGCCAGGTCAAGCTCATAGTATAAAGAATCAATGCTGATATCAGAGGGATCCTGTCTAGAAGCTTTAATATAGTTCACAATTGATGGATTTCTATATGGTAGCAATAAGTTACATTCTGCAGTCAGTTACAGAATTATTCAACTGATGCTGGTAAATTAGTTAATGGACAATTTCTGATTATTTTGGGAAGACAGGTGATCTGATAGCATACTTACTATAGATGACTTTCTTGACAACGATAAATATCTTTTAGTAAAATTGGGCTCTAATTTGAATTTTGCTTTATATGACAGGTGTAGGTTTAGGATACATTGTTCTTTTCAGTTGCTACATATAAAAGATTGAGTTTAACACACACATATTAAATGTAGTTGAACAGCCCCTGTTGCAAAGTTTATACTGATAATTAGTGCCCCTTGTTGTACACTGGGTTTGCTTCATTGCTTCAACAACACTTTATCTGCTTACTTTAATCCGAATTTACTACTAATTAAACCTTATTATCTTTCCTTCATAAAAAATATCCTTTGCTGCAACAAGAATTTTTTTTGTTAAATACCAGTTTTTTTATAAATATAAAATATAGTAATGTATTTTTCAAATCATGATTAATTAGCTTTTTTTTTTAAAAAAAAAAAAGAACAATTGTAACCATATATGCTTTAAGTCAAAAGTAATTTGACATTTGTAATTGATTTTTAGTTTTATTCATTCCCCCCCCTCCCCCAAATATTGACTTGTTTTACCAAACTGCATATCACAATTATCTGTTCATTTGTATATATCACAATTATTAACTTGTGTGAAAGAAAACATAATGGACTTTGGAAATTAAGTTATTCATGAATTGTTAATAATTTTTTTTTTACTGTAAGAATATTGGGAATGCCTTTGTTTAGCAGATGGCCAGCTAAGACTATTTTAATACTGATTTGAAATCACCTACATTACAAATTATTACAGAGTCATATAAAATGATATTCAATACTTCTCTACTTCTTTATTTAAGATATTTTAGTATTTTAATGAGAAAAATTAAATACATTTCTATTAATTTAAAAACGTAGCTTATAATAATTAAACTATATTTTTATATATAAAAGAGGATAGGAAAAATGTTTAATTACTTCTATTTTATTTTTAAAAATGCTTTATTTTATAGCTAATATTATTATATTTTTTGTTTTAATTATAGCCAACAGAATAATTTTTAAGATTCATGTCACATTAGTTTAATTGTGTGTGTGTGTGTGTGTGTGTATATGCTACACTAAAATTATGTTCTAAACACATAGCTATGAATGATTGAGATCACATTTTACTTGATTAAAAATAAAAGTTCTTCTCAGTCTTTATCACATATGTGTATTAAACTAATACTATTACCTGAATTGTTTTTTTTTTAATAAACTAACTAGTTCAGAAACATACTTCTTTATTTGTATAGTCAGCTCATGTTTTAAGGTAATACTGGTATAATACTGTGTTATTGCCAAACTTACAAATTTGAAAACTTCTATTTTTTTGGTCAGCAATCATGGTATTTAAAAACCTTGAAATGTTCAAATCATGTCAAAAGTATTTATTCATGTTCTATATTTAATGTATTATAATGTATTCATCATTAAATATCTACATTTTTAAAAAAAATAAATTAAAAATGGAAAGTAATAAATAAATTATGTATGAAGCTGCATTTTTCAATTTTCCAAAAACCAAAGTCAGTTTCAAGAAAACCAGAAAATTGTAAATGCACACTGAATATCTTTTCTTAATTGCCATCTTTGATCTACACTGTTAAATGCTGGTATCTAGGTATTTCAGTTAGAGTTAATGTCAGTCAAAACATATTTCTAATTTTTGCTATTAATGCAAAACCATAAAGCAAACACTAGAACAGGGGTGGGCAACTGCCAGCCCACAGGCCACATCCGGCCCACCCTGATTGTCTAAATATAGAAAATCCATGCTTGACTACATTCGTTATAAACCACAATCTCTAAGCCTATCACACACATGTTCATATAACATTAACTTTATCCTTATGTCATGAGAAATATAAAATTCTAATTATAAAAATTAAAAATTTATCATAACTTGCGTAAATTTAATTATAACTTCTAAAATACTAATTTTATATTACAAAATATAAAATTATGGGAGGAATCACATTGCAAATAACATTAATTTTAGGTTTTAAAGAATACTTCTATGCAGTGTCAGAATATTGTTTTCTAATTATTATTGTAACATCAATCGAATGAAGTTCCTTTAGGTTTAATTTCTTATTGAAAAAAATAATATTGGTTCATGATATTTTATAAATAAGTTTATGTCTTTTCTAATTATTACAATTTTTAATTTAATATAATTTATAGCCTATAAAATGAACCAATTAAAAAAAAGAAAAACTGATGCCAAATGCTGTATTTTCAATGCTAATTGGACATTCAGATTGATGCCGAATGCGGTATTTTCAATGCTAATTGGACATTCAGATTAATGCCGAATGCCATATTTTCAATGCTAATTGGACATTCAGATATTTATTTGCAAATATAGATGATAAAGCTGTTTGTTTGATTTGTAATGAAACTATTTTCATTTTTAAAGAATATAATCTAAAAAGGCATTTTTCAACAAAACATTTCGTAAAATATAAACTATCTATAATCAATTCCTATTTAAGTCATTAAATATTGTATTTACTTTTTTTTTAAATGCATTGATAGTTTAGTAATTCAAGTAATATAACAATTTTTAAGTTCTGATTTTTTTTTGCTAAATCATTCAATCTATTGCAGCCCGTGTTATGATACAAAAATTTTATTCGTGTTATGATACAAAAATTTTATTCGGCTGCTGATGGAAAAAGTTGCCCACCCCTGCACTAAAAGTATCAATATAATGTAATAAGAGAATTATAAATAGATTAAAAATTTATTTTCAAACCAGAAAAAATTACCTAAAAATATTATAATTTCTGGGCTTTTTTACATCACCTATCATCACATTGCAGCAAAATATATGCTCAAAGTCTATAGTTTCTTTAGAACATTTTTTCTTTTAATTAAAAAGTTGAATTAATAAAAGAATCAAGTGAAATTTATCCATATTGTATGTGACTAATTTGTATGGAATCACTACTATATATGATTTATAAAAGCAAAAAGTTTATTATGGAATAGTTTTCTTCAAAGTAAACAATGATGGTAAATCATCTAGTATTTGGTCATATTCATATATGTTATCACTATACAGTAAACATATATGTAGACTACAACATATCCCAATTAAGGGATTTGGCATAATTGGTTGGACAGCTAAATGAGATAAACAGAAGACAAAAAGCAACTTTATAAAATATTGATTTTTCTTTTGTCCATCCAATCAAAATTAATTGTTTTATTAGGCACATTACATTATCTTCTCATCATAATGTCTTTATTTTGTCTTTGTGTTTTATTACCACTTATACTATTATTTATGTTAATGGACAACATGCCTGTTTTGATATATTTAAAAAGAAAATCAATAACTTTTTACTTTTTGATTTAAAGCTTAAATTTGCAAATAATTAAAATACAGCATGTGACAGGAAATAATTATGGGTGGGTGGTATTTATCAATTTTATCAGACCAAGCTTGCACATATCAGCAAATCAAAATGAACTCTATTACAATCAAATAATTTATTTAGACTGTGTCACAAATATTTAGCTATATTTTTTGAAAATGCATTTTATTATCACGTTATACGGAATAGATTTATTTTATAAAATGCAACTTATTTATTATTTGCAACATGGTGCTAATAAAAAAATTATTAGCTACTCTTATTATTCGAAGTTACACAATACGATAAATTCATGAATTTTTTAACAAATTGTAACTGTAATTTAAAAGTTAATCTACAAAATATTTTCAACATCACTTAATTCTATTGATCATTTATTATGCAATGCATGCAGTCAAATAATATTTTATTTATTCAGAAGTCTATTTCATATTACTATTGATTTTTAAAGTTTGTTGTTTTGATAATTCACGTACTTTTTGGATAATATTTGCCAACCAAAAAAATTAATTGCCTTGAAACATTTGTAATATCTACCAAGTGGTTGATAATAACGTTAGTAATTTACTATTGCTATTATCTCTTGATGCAGTGATCTGAACTGTCAAAGGACAATTTGAAATATAAAGCAAGCTGTTTTAATTTATTATATTGATAAAATTCATCTGGAGAGGCTAAAGATTTTTTCTGGAGTTTTATTGGAGAAGAACCTGATTGATTTGAATTAAAATTGTTCTGGTTGATAGCTAAAGAAATATATATATATATTTTTTTCAAATTTATTTCATGGCTTCGTATGCAATTGGTATACTCCCCTAGTAACACAAAGCCTATTTTTTTATCCCAAAATTTACTCAGTTAAAAACGTGGGCAAAGGTTTTTATATTTGTCTATTTCTAATTATTTCTGTGATGAATTTTAGACTCATTTCCAAAGTAGGAAAGTTGATTGTGGTGTAAGAAAAAAAATTTTTTTTTTTTTATAACAAACTTAATTATTTTTCTTCCAGATTAAAAAATAAATAAAATATTTATGGCTGATTTGGATTATAAACATAAATCTGGTTCTCAGAAGAAGACATTTTGATTTGAAAGAGAATCAAACGCATTACTACATTTTTAGATCTGAAAATAAAAAGAACATAGCTTGTGGCACTGATTATATTGACAGTGGTAATGATGATAGTTGTATCATTGAAGTCCAAAGAGAAAATCAGTGTTAAATAGACTCATATAAACCCAAACAGCAGTCGAAGGAGAAACAAGTGTTACATGTGAACATATTGTAACTGAAATAAAAATTGCAAATAAAAACACTAAGAAACAAATGATTGAGGTAGATGCAGTCAAACTTCAATTTTAGATCCTATCAAAGACCAAAATAGTTTGCACAGGATTGGATTTTATTACCAATGATTTGTAGACAAGATTTGTAGCAGCAGATACAATATCCAAATTATTTGATCCATTTGAACTTCTGAAACTTACTGCAAATAATACCACAAATTGTAAATGCATATGAGAAAGATTTATTAAACAACTTAGGGTACAAAATGCTTCAACTTAAAAATATTCACAAGACAAATTTTGACTCTGAAAAGCTCAATTAGATTGCTGAACACAATTTATGTTACCCCCCTCCCCACAAGCTATATTTGCCAATATCTGCCTTACAAAAACATTATTTTGTACAGAAAACAGTTTCTGCTTCTTCAGATTAAAGGTCTTTCATCTGATTGGTGAATTTATTAAAACATGGCAAAGACCATAACTAGTCAAGAACAACTTAATTATCTAGCAATTTTATGTATTGAGAATGATTTGGCTGAGACTTGTTAAAATTATTGGAAATTTTGTTTTAACAAAAGTTAGAAAATGTATTATTTCAATTTTTTATATCATCCATATAGTTTTTTTTCTTTTAATAAATATAAATATTAGTATTTTTTTTTATCATCATTTAAACTATTTTATTCTAAATCCTGTAAAAAGTAGGAAAAACTATCAAAGATCTTGTCCAATATTCTGCCTCAGAATGTTAAGCATAAACTCCAATTTACATAGAGAAATTAATTTTTGAATAGTTACATATCTGTTTATCCCTTAATGATTGTCAGTTATGGATGAAATATAAAAGCAGCTGGTTTGTAATTCTAGTTTAAACATTTACCTTTTACATGACAGTTGAAAACAAAGAAGGTTGGTGTCTAATATTCAGTCAGTTTTATGCCATCATAAATGCTCAAAAACCACAATTTACAATACAGCATACAGGGATTATTTCCATTATCAAATTTTCTGCACAAGTATAACGGAAATTTTTTTTATAATCAATTAAATGAAAATAATTTTTTTTAATGTGTCCTTTAATTAATAGCTTTAAAACAATATTTACCCATAAATTATGTTTAATGAATTATGCTATTAAATTATACTGATAATTTACATTTAATTTTATGCAATGAATACTGTTAATGTTCTAAAAATGAATAACTTTTTTAAAACAATAATTACAAGTATTTTTTTAAATAGTTTTTTGCTACCATGATTACAGGTATGCAATTAAGTGATTTCGTTCAAATCTGAAAAAGAAAGAAGCAAGAATTTAGAAATAATGGAATTTAACCTATATATATATAGATTGAGTGGAAAATGTTTTAGTCCATGTGTTAATTTTTTTCAATTATGAGATCAAATGGCCACCAATTATTGTGCTACTATTGAAATTTTATATAAAATGCAATATACTATAAATAATTAATATTTAACATTTTTTTGCATAATGTAATAAAATGTAAATATTGCTTTCTTAATCAGACTTCTCTGTTTTGTTTTCGGCAGCTTTTTAATGTTTGGGATTAAGCAGAATATTTTTCAAATTTAAAACAGTTAGATATTAGTTTCATTGATAAAAATAATTTTCAAAAAAATAAAACTGCTGGCTTATGGAGACTGAACAATTATAAAATTAAAGTTAAAAACAATTACAGACACATTTTCTGGAATAGTTCTTAGAATTACACACAAATGTAAAATGTATACTTATAGAAAGAGCATGGAATATTTTTTTTTAGTAGCTTGATTGGCTGAGTTTGAATTTTTATTACCCCCCTTCCCTCGTGGAATATTAATAAAAATTATTTTTTTGATTACCGTATTACTTTACCAGTCTAACTTTCAGTTTTTAAGTAGAAGTTTAGGGCACCAAGTTTGACATATGTTCTATGTATGGATTTAATAAACAATGTAATATTTTTTATAGATGTATTAAATAACCTCTACACCACCACATATGCTTTTGAAAACATATGAATAAAGACTCCACAAAAGACAAATGATTCCCCAAGATGCATTTTGTGTTGAATAATTGGGTCAGGTCACCATCTCTTATTGTATGTTAAATTTAGAATATTTTTGCTTTATTTAGAGATGCAAAATTTTAAAAATATGTCAAAAGAGAGGAGATTGAAGATTTGCCATAATAAATATTGCTAATTTGTGAAAGCCCTTGATAATTAAAGATGGAGTGCGTATACAAATTCTGACAAATTTTTTCGAGTGATTGTTTTCATCCTGTCAAAAAAAAAATATTAATTTTTAAAATAATTTAAATAGAAAATGTTTATTACCAATGATTTGTAGACAAGATTTGTAGCAGCAGATACAATATCCAAATTATTTGATCCATTTTGAACTTCTGAAACTTACTGCAAATAATACCACAAGTTGTAAATGCATATGTGAGTGACCTTGGCTATGTAATGCTTAATGACCATTAAAAGTGAATAGAAGTTTCATTATTTTTTTTATTTTGATGTTGGAACATATTTTTTTATATAATGGAAATAACTTTTTTTGTGGTAAATTTTTTTTATCAAATGTATTTTAGAGAAAAGATTGTCATGTTAATAGGTTTAACATGTATGTTAAATTACGAAGTATTCATTGACTTGCTGTAGTGAAGCTAGGTAACAATAGATTCCACCATCTACTTTTCTCCCAAAATTATTTCAGCATAACATTATAATTGATTAATGGATCCCAATCTCCAGGTGAACACTCCTTATATAAGTTATATCAAACATCACATGATCACCGTTCTTTATGTTTATACAAGCTCTTTTTTCCAGTGCAAAACTTTCCTTAAATAGCGCCATGCAGTACAAGCCAGTGTAATCAATGGATGCAGGAAGGTTTGTGCATAAAATTCCTATCTCTTGTTTACTCATCCAATATCCCAGACTAGTTTCTATCTTGTGGCTTTCGTCAGTGAAGAGCCTTGGATCTGAGAGTATTGCACCCAAGACTTCTCACTGATGAAAGCCACAAGTTAGAAACTAGTTTGGGGATATTGGATGAATAGGCACTAGATCCTTCCTGCATCCATTGATTACTCTGGTTTGCACTAAGTGGTACTGTTATATGGAGAGTTTTGTCTCTGTGAAAAACAATTAGCTTATAACTGAAATTAATAGTATATAGTTTTCAGATTAGTTTCAGATCTGTGTCACTGAAAAAGTGTATGAGCTGGATTCAGAGCCTTAAAGTGTTGAAACTTTTTAAGTCATTAAAATAACAAAATTGCCTCACATAAATTATGACCAGTTATAGAAACTACTTTTGGGAAAAGATGACTTCTTAAACAAAGGCAATGATTTCTATGTTTACAAATCCATAGACAAAGGTCATATGTCTAGAAACCCTAGTAAAATTAAAACAATTTCTTTTTTATGATAATTTTTCATCTTATTATCAACTCATCTAATTCTTTTCATCCATTACCATTTTTATTCTACTTTTGTGTCAAAACTGACATTATTCTCATTTTTTCTATTCTCTCTCATAAAATAAACCATTTTGTTTTTATATATCATGTTCATTATTCTTTATCAAAGTCATTGAATAAGTGGGTGCTGATAAGAAAGATCTCACAGCATCTCATACAAGGACCAAAAACACTTATAGTAATTATAAATATCAAATAAGATTTTAAAAATTATAAAAAAGATCTTGGAAGAAAAAGCAGAAATATTATTATTGATGCCACTGATTACAGTTTGATCATGAATTTGTTTTTGAAAATGACTTTTTAGATAATAAAGATAGATTATTTATTGAGCATATTTCAGCTAAATTTGTTTCTAAATTTTTCTTTTATTTGTTGATGAGTTTGGATGATACATAATGTTTAATTTAAATAATTTAGGTTGATAAATTGTCAGTTATGTACCTTTGTTTTAATGATTTTTGTTTTGAAAAACTCATATTATTACAGATCAGACATTTAATTTCTGGGTATGGAAAGATTTGTTGTTATATTTGCTTAGGAATTTCTCAGACATTTAATTTCTGCTCACATATTTTAAAGGCATTTTGATATTAAATAAGGCTTTTACCAGATAATGAAATCATATTTTATATATTTTTTTATACAAACTCTGGCAAAATATTTGTTTATCTGATTACAAATCTTCAAGCTTTTTAGAGATAATATTGCCATTTTATTATGTTAATTTATGGATGATATTGGTAATGGGAACAAAGTAGCTATTCCAGGATATGTTAATGTTGTATATTGCAGAAACTCTAAAAGTTATTCTATGAGAGAATGGGTTAGTTCCATAAAAAAGCATGCTGTTATTAAATTCTACCAAGAATTTAACAAAGAAAAGAAATATATTTATGTATACAATATTTTTTTGAAAAGATATGAAACATTTAAGTTTCATGCTATATTGATAGTTATAATACATTCATATAAATTAAGTCATTCCATTTCTTATCTAATAATAGTTTTGCCTTGATAACTGATAGCTGATATTTTATTGATTTGTTTAAGCATAATGTCTGTGTTGATGTATTTACATGCTTTTATATTAACTTGCTCTGTCTCTCTGTCATTATGTTCACATTTTTGTTTGTGTTTCTGTCAGGGTATCCACATTTTTGAATTTTTAAAAATGGGAAAAAAATTCCCATTTAGAACTCGAACTCACATCCTTACGCTTACCAGGGAAAATGCTTAGCAACTGAGCTAACATAAATATTATATTTGTAAAATAAAATTTAATTCATATTGATTTAACTCATATTTACTTAATAAAAAGTAAATATTTTCTACTGAAATCGGAATTATTCTTCTGAAAAAATTAATATAAATATTTTGTGAAAAAAATAATAAGTGTGTAAAAAAAGATTAGATAATTAATTATATGTTTTCATTTCCAAAATCAAAATGAAGAAATAGAACTGTCAGTATCATTGAAAGCAGGTGCTCTCTTGTAGAGATAACAAGAAATATAATAAAAAAGGGACCGATCAAGAAAATTATTTTATTTAAATTGAAATTATGTTTTGTTTTATCTAAACAGCAGACTAAAAAATAGAAAATAACAAAATAATCCAATTAAAAACATGTTCTGTCATTTCATAAAAGGATTTGAGGCCATAAAAATCAAAAAGGCCCCAAATGCTTTTTATGAAATGACACATTATATTTAGTCATATTACTTTGTTATTTTCTATTTTTTAGTTGGCTGTTTACGTAAAAGCATTATTTGAAAAACATTTTTAAAAAATATTATTTTATTTATATAAAATAATCAATTAACTGCTGGTACTTGTGATTTATTATATTTAAAGTATTGAATATTAGTTTATTCAAAAAGTTGTAGAAATAATTTTTTATATAATGTACTTTCAAACAGTGTATATTTTGCCTACTGCAATAAAATTTATTTAAACTCAGTCATTGCCTTTATTTATAAAATATTTAAAGATCCTAGACTTGGATATAGGATTTTATTTATTACCTAATTATAATGTCTTGGCACCATATTGCTGATATTCTATAGGTTTATTTAAACATGAGAACTGCATTAATGTAATTTATATATATATAAATTTATTAAACGCACATTGATTACGTAAGTAAAGAAGGGTTCCCCTCTTTTCTTCCATAGCATAAGCTTGTGGTTAAAACACCTGTAGAGGTCCCTACTATCGCATTTTATATGCATATTATTGAGATTATAGCCTCAGTAAATATTATATATATATAAGTTCTGTCAATATACTTTTGTTAAATAGATAATATCTATTAAATTCATAATTTGCTATAGTTAATTATGTAATTAATATTATACAATCGATATTTTATAGTATTATGAATGAGGGCATTTAAGATCTTCAAATAAGTTTATTATATAATTAAGATTTAAGATACTATGTAGTAACTAAATTCTGAATTGTGAACTGATAATAGAAATCACATTTATGTATTTATGTCAATGGTAAGGCTTGTAAAAAAAATGAATTAAAACCTTTTAATATCTTTTTCTCTTTTTTTTTTTGAGAAAATAGTGAACTAATTTTATTGGTCAATTACATAATAATTTGAGTAATTTTATTCGTCAATTATTTTCTTTTCATAAAAATATTAATCTTCAATAAACAGAATTGTTTTAATTTAGCTTCTAAAAATTGAATTATTTTACATTCAAATTGGTTAAATATAACAAAAAATTTAAAATAATGTTAATAACTGAAGAAAATATAAGAAAACTTATGAAAAACAGCCAGCAGCAAAACAAAGGAATTTTATTTCAATCATTGTGTGAAAACACTAGTGATTTCTTGTATCCTAGAAATTACAATCTCTGATTATTCACTTTTGTTGTCTTTTCTTCATCTAAAATTAAATATTTTAAATCTAAATCTAAACACATTATTAGTCAATATAGTATAAAAAGTAATCATAAAATACATAAATATTTATGAAAAATAGTTGCATTTCAGTATAACCTCGAATGTCGTTGATATGCAAATACCGGTCACTTGTCTTGAATAGAGGTCAAAAGCTATTTCCCTTGACTATTTTTCTTGTAAAATTTTCAAATCAAAGATTATATTTAGGTAAATTAATGTAAAAAATTACAAGAAATATATTTATTTACATTCAAACATCTATTACAAAAGCATAAAACATTTTGGTTTGATTTCTGACTTTGACAGTTAGAAATGTCTTGAAAACAATGGCTGAAGTTCACAGTCAGTGCTTACCGGCTTTTTATAAGGGAGAAGAGGCTGTATTATATAACAATAAACAGCAATGAAAAATCTATTTTTTTTTTCAAAAATCACTGCCAAATGCGGATTTTTTTGGAACTAAAATTTGAAATACCAAATTTGTGACTGGAATTGGCCAAGAGATGGCACAATGATGGTTTGTTAGAGTAATTAACAGTTGGAGGATTATAATTTTTACCTATGCAGAATATATTTATTTTTGTGCTTGTTGACAATAAAGTTCATTACATTTGATACTTGCTTGTGTTTTAAGTTTCACAATTTGAAATAAGGTAAATGAAATCTACTTGATATGAGTAAGATTCAAGCCTAATCTCATTTATGATTAGCACTGTTGGGATTTGGTCCAGGGGATGGGGCTTCATTAAAGCTAGTTTTGTGAATCTTGTTATAATTTACAATTCAGAATTTGTCTATTATATAATGTCTTAAAACTTAATTAAGCATTGAGTTAATAGAAGATGCTTAATTGCTATTATTCATAGTCAGCTATTTTAAAAATATTTACAGTTCATCAGATAATATAATTAAAAATTGTATTTTTATTTATACTAAAATTATGTAAAAGAAAAATATTTGTTCTTGTATAAAAATAATTAAAAGATTAAATTGGTTGTGGTAAACAGAAGTAAGTCCTTAAAAAACATTAAAAAAATATATTATTGCAAAAATAATTCTAAAAATATCTTTTGTGATAGAATAATAATTAGGTCAAACTTTATAGAAATTAACATGGTTTATTATTAGTTAGTTGCAACTTAGAATTATAATCACAGATTTCAGTAATATTAGAATAATTAAATATAGCTGCAGAGAGATAAAGCAAGATAACCCACAACCCAAAAATTTTGTATGTTAAATGGGCAGGAAGAAGAGCATCTTTGTGTCAACTTCTTGCCTATCTTTAAAGTTCTCAAGCCACTGTAGATATCAGTGTATATGGTAAACACATAGATATAACAAGCTATCTCATCAAGTGAAGCTTTAGAAAGATATTTATGAAAATCTACCATGCTTAAGAGAATAAGTACACATTGAATCCAGCAGTGGAAATTTCAGTCAAATCATCATGGATATTGTCAAATTTTTGATGGGAAATCCAGATTAAATTTATCTTCTAGCTAAGAAAGAAAATAGAACTGCATATGTGTGTGCAACACCAAAAGAACCAGTAAATCATGACTTTACTTAAAGAAATCAATATTTGTTATACTTATAATAATGTCTCGGATACAATTAAGATTGTTGAAAGAAGGAACTTCTCTTGCAATAACTCAAATCCTGCAGACACTATATTTTAATAAAATGATTTGTTCTTTATTTCAAACTAGATTTGGAAATAATCATTTATAATTTTCAAACTAATTTAATATAATATCACAAGATTGATTACTTATGGTATAAAAGATGTTCATTTGTCACACATATGTTTCCATATTTGTTATATATATATATGAATTAAAGTATTGTTCCAAACACTGATATGCCATTGATAAATAATTAAATTTTCCAGATAGTCTATTTAATTATTGTCAACAATAATAGTTTGCAGTTTTCATATTATTCTAATGATTTTAATTATTAATTCCTCAATGATTTTAAATATTAATTTTTCATATTTATTATGTAAGTAGAGACTTCTATTTGTATTATTATTTCATCCATTGAATTTATTTTATTAAATTTTCAGTTTATTTTTCGATCCAAATTTTGAATCTCATTGTTACCATGATTTCTTTTTGTGTTCTCTAAATCTAACTTAATGGGTACTTGAAATAAATATTTCTCTTTTTAGATTACAGATTTTTAATCCAATTACCATTAATATGAACATTACAAAAATCCATATATCATTAACAAGTAAGAATAATATCTAGCTATTATAATAATTGTATATATCCTTACATATGCTTATCTATATTTAACAATTCATTACATTGAATTATATATATATATTAAAATGGAAGTAAATATAATTTGATTATCATTTATTTTTTATTCCTTTCGTAGAAATTGCGAATAATTAAATAATATTAAAGATAAATATTATTTCTAAACAGTAATTATTATCAATAAAAATTGATGAATGTCACTATTAAATATTATTGAATTATTAAAAAAACATTTTTTGATGTAAATTTAATTACTGTAAATCAAATATATACAAATAGCAGTGCATATATTTCCAACAATGATTACCAAGAAAATATTTCCTTCTAACAGTGTTTTAACTAATTAAATAAACGTTCTCACACGTTTTGTAATGATGAAGGAAACAGAAAATAAATTGCTTTATATTTTGATTTTAATACTCACATATTTTAATATAAATATATAATAGCAGGGAGTCCTCATTTTTCATGATTTTATTATAAACACTTTCGTGCACATCATGGTTGATCAATCGGGAACAATATAATAAAATCTCCCTGCTTTCTGAAATATAAGCTTCATGATGACAAATATTACTAGACTGATTTTAATACATTGTACAGGCTTACACCTGCATTTATATATGTAATATATGCGGGATTCGAACTCAGATTTTCACACGACCCATAACTCTCAGTGCCATCTTATATTGCTGACCCACCTGATCACACACATGTTGAAAAGATAAATAATCACCAATATCCGTATTTCGTGCTAAACCAGCACTCTTCAATTGGTCCAGATTACCATCACACATATGTACAATCAGTACTCAGCTTTATATTAAGATAGCCAATCTTCATACTTTGATGGTCAGGCTTCAAACTACTCCAATCCACAACTCTTCAGCCTTCCATTTCATTGAAAATCTGATGATGGAATGTTCAAAGCCCACGTTAGTGCCAAGGTTGTGGGTTGGAATAGTTTGAAGCCTGTCCATCAAAGTATGAAGATTGGCTATCTTTATATAAAGCTGAGTACTGATTGTATATATGTGTGGAGATAGTAATCTGGACGGATCAACTGATGAGTGCTGGTTTAGCACGAAATACTTATATTGGTGATTTTATATCTTTTCACCGTGTGTGTGATCAGGTGAATCAGCAATATAAGATGGCACTGAGAGTTGTAGGTCGTGTGTAGAGTGATTTTAAAATTTTATAAGGGGTGGAGGGGGAGATCATTAGAACTTACAGTTAAAAATATATTAAATCAAAAGGCTTCACTTAAAATAAAATCTATGGTGCAAAAAAAAAAAATAATGAAAGTTTAAATGTAAAGAAATCTTTCATTTGGTAAATTAATTTAAGCCAACATATGTCTTTATTTTTAAAATGTTTGTTTATTTATTTATTTATTTTTAAACTAAGTTGAGAAAAAGTAAACTTCTGTTTAGCTGAAAAGATTATATCATAAAACAATTTTTAAATATCAATCATTAGACAAAACAAACTTTTTACTCATTTTAATCTTTTGATTGTTGCTAAAGTTAGTTAAATAAAGGCTTTTAACTATAACTTTAATTTTTTATAAATGTAGTCTTCAGTTTAAATAAACTATGTTTTGATATATTCAGTATTAAACATTTTACTTTCCAAATAACTTATTTAATGGAAAATATTAAAAACACACACGCACACAAATTTATGTGAAATTAATCTGTAATGGCTACATGCAGTTTTGTAATGTAAACACCATGCATGGTTAATGATATCACTCATGAGAAAATTATTATTTTATGGTATAAAAAAATTAGTGAAACAAAAATAATTACTATAAGCCTTTTATCATTTGCATTAATGCCATTGTCAGTATTAATAACTTCAAATCTCCTAATCCTCCTAACCTAATCCTCCTAAAATACATTAGGAGCCTTTGATATGAGTATGGATTTGTAAGCAATTTTGCTAATGCGTTTAAAAAATCCAAGTGTTGAATTTTCTTTTTCTGCTTAAATTTTTTTTAATTAATAATACGCTGTGGTGAAACTTTTCTATATAATAATTTATGTAGGTTTACCGCTTCAGAGTTTTGTTACTCCATAATCATAGCCTCTTTAGATTATCAACATCATTATATGCAAATGTATGCAAAACTATTTTTTGTATGATCCATTTTCTGGAAATGGCAAAATAAGTGGCTTTTCTATTTATTGAGTTATGAATGAGTTGACAATTGAAATATTTAATATTTGGAAGAAAATTGCTATTGACTAACATCTTGTAATCTACAATTATGTGCCACACAATAATTTTTCTAGGCTAGATAACTGAGTTCAATTGAATATATATTTTTTAGAAAAATCACACTCGGATGTTATAATAAAATAACATTGATATTTATTATTTTAAGAATTATTTACAAAAAATATATAATATCTATATAAAAAAATAGAAGAAATAAAAACTAGATTGTATATTTAGACTACTTGCAATACAACATTGGTAAACTCTAAAAAAAAAAAAAAGCATAACACTTAGATTATGCAAAGTAAATTCAACCTAATTTGATTTTTGTAATATAAAGACATATTTAGAAAGATACTGAGGTGAACAGTGTTCACTTTAAAAAGTAAGACATTTGAAAAATTAGTGATGGTAACTGTTGAGGGTTAAAATCCTTACAATTTAACTTGACTAGAAAAACATATATAAAAAAAACTTATATAATCATAAAATAATTTTCAATATTATATATATGTATTTCATTTTTATAATTATATTATGTATTTAAATTAGAAAAAAAAATTAAAATGTGTAAATAATTATAAAAATACATTAAAATACTTAGCTTTCCTTTATACTACAATGCAGTTAATGTTGTGACATTTCTGGAGCTGGAATTTAAGTTTTAATACTTTTTTGTTAAGTAAATATTTTTGTAAACTACAGATAAAAATAAAAACTAAAATATAAAATCAATAGTTTTAGAATGGAATCATTTGATGGTAAATTATTGTCTTAAAATCTTGAAGTTTTCTGTCAATTTAATAATATATGATAATGTTTTTCCTAGAACAATAGTGCTGCAGTGGAAAATCTTTTTGGAATCTATGAAAGAAAGCTTTAATAATAAAGTAAAAAAAGATCTTGTAATATTTCTGCCTTTTTTTAAAAACAACTTTCATGCCAATCAGTTCAAAATTACTAATTTTGAAGTGTTTTTAGTATTATGATGCCAGTACTTTCATTTCAGCTTTTCTTCATTATTTTGTGTGGTCAGATGAAAGAAACCCAATAATGCATTTATTGGTTATATTATAATACAGGGAAACCAAAAGTATCACTGATTGGTAGATTATTTGGCCTGAGACTTTTCCAAGCATGGTTTCATTTTTGTATTTAGGAAAGTAAAAAAATTGTAATTTTTAATAATTTATTTCAATATTTAAGTCTGTTTATGCAGCATATCAATAAAATATTTATTTTAACCAAAACAATACATGATTATCATTAGATTTTATTTGCAAATGTTTGTTTTTAAGAAGACAAATCATAAGAAATTACTTATAAAAAAGCAAAAGTTATCTTTAGTGTCTAAAATAAAATGCTTTCATAAACACCAGTGAAGACATTTTTTGTGAAATTTTAATAATAGGAAGGATAATTTTTACTTTTAAAACATATTTTCATGCTTTTATGATGTCTCAAGTAAAATTCGTTTCTATTTTTAAAATGGAATTCTAATAAGAAATATTGAATTGTATAAAACAATACAAAAAGAATCACTGTTACCATTACATATTTAGTTTAATACTTTATTTTAATTTGTAAAGTTCAAATTTTATTGTTTGTAATGACTGTGGTTTTAAACTTATATTTATAATAAACACTGTAAAGATTATCAAAGTATGAAGTAGAATAAAGGTTTAATTATAAAAATTAAATGTTGCAAATATAATCAAAGCTGTCACTATGATTTTTCAAATAACAGTGAGTGGAATTGGATCTTCAAACAGTTAATCAAATAGATTTTTAATTTTTTTTTTTTTCATGTGTCATAGCATCAGCCGGGAAGCGAACCCGCTAACCCAGGACTACTGCTTGTAAAGTAGCTATCGCTGACCTCTCGACCACCAATGCTTGAAAATTCTGGAAAAACACTGCATTACTAAACATTTAGATTACAGTTATTTGGATTTTAAAAAAAAAAAAAAACCACCATATTGTTAAATAAGTGTTCTCAAGGTAAAATTAGAATCAAAGAAAAAACAAGATTGTTTAATTGTCATTTCTCTTTTAAATGATTAACTTTTTTTTTTTCATGGAAATAAATAGGGATTGAAATAAATATTAAAATGGGTAATTTAGACTTTTATGCCTGTTTATTTTCAAGGAATAAACTTCTATTTTCATAAATTATTTGCTCATTTCAATTTATACAAAAAATAATCTTAAATATAAGGTATTAACTTTGAAAATAAACCAAACAGAGTAATAAACTGTAATAATAATCAGAAAAAATGATTTTGTTTTAGTCTCTATGGCAAAACAACTATTTCTCAAATGAATATAACTTAATAATCAATCAAATTTAAATGAATATTGCAAGTGTAAATCAAAAATACATTCAAATAGTTAAAATAATTTTTGAAATTTAAAAAGGAAAAATAGCATTTACCATATTTATACTATAACTTCTTGTTTTATATTACAACGTTTGCACTTGAGTTTTGTTTTTTGTTATAAAAACAAACATTTTTAATACATAAAAAAATAGTATTAGAAAAATAAAACAAACAAATTATATTTTAAACTGTTGATATTCATTTCCCATATTTTAAACAAAAGCATCAGACATGCGATTATAATGATTATATTGCATCCAATGAGATTCCTTCTACTTTACTTGAAACCTAATCTCTGCCTCCTTATCATTTAAAACTACAAGTTTTTAATGCTGTCTGTAAATACTGCTGATATTTTTGAAATTATGATCAATGAATATATATTTTAGTTTATGTTTTCACTGTCATATATATGGAAAACTGTTAGCCAAGTCCACATAATTGCTGCAAATAAGTCACATCTGGTCTGATTGCAAGCATCACTTAATAATATCCTGCAGTAAAATGTGTAAGAAACAAAAAGAGTTAATTCATAACTTGTTGTTATTATTATTTTTTAATATAAAACTTAAATTTTTGTGATTATTTATATCTATGTTCATGCTTTTCAATAAATGTACAGTATAGTATTGTATTAATGCTTGGTATACTTTCCATCTATATATAAAAGCAAATGCAGCAGTGTTATTGTCCACAGTATTGATTAAACATTTATAATATTGCTATGATAATTTGACTCTTGTTTTTTTATTAATTCAATCTTCTCCAAGTTTTCTGGAACCAATCAAACATGAATAATGAGGATCCATGCTTAAATATATGTACATGTCAACATCTCAGAGTATTTTTAAATTTCAAGTTATTCATTTGAATAATATGAAATATAATTGGCTATTAGATGTACTAATTCAAATACAAGTTTCTTACTGCAAAGGGCCAATGGACAGAAATAATTATGGTGATATGGAGATAATACTATCATCTGATATTTTTAAATTTCTCAAATTTATTGTAGATGATCTCTAACAGAATAAATGAATTGAACTACTGCTCTTAATGAAAATAGATTTATATGAAATCCAATTCAATAAAAGTTGTAATAAATTATGGTTGCAGTATTATATGAAAATCTGATTCATCTTATGCATAAAATGTGTACCAATATAATATGTGCTCTACTTTATTTTAGTTCCTGCTTTTAGATACTGTGTAGAACCACAGAAATCATATTGAAAAAAGTAAACAATAAACTGAACATTTGTTGAAAATTTGATTCTTTAATAATTGTAAATAATATATTTAAATTATCTACATTTTAATTTTCTTATTTGTCTTTGAAATGGACAAATATAGAGATAAGAATTGTTTTTATATTAAATGCTTTGATTGTCTGCACTAAAAAGAAATAAAATAATTGTTTCTTCAACCACAATTGGAGTTTTTAGATTTAACTTAAAATAAAAGCATGGGGGTCCACAAATTAAGTCAATCCCTTGTTATAAAAATAGTGATTAACTTAATTTATGGATCCCTTATGCTTTTATTTCAAGTTAAATCTAAACACTCCAATTGTGGTTGAAGGAACAATTATTTATTTCTTTTTAGTGCACAGTCAATAAAAGTGTTTAATATAAAAAAATTATCTCTATTATTTTTAAGTTTTTTGTATTGGCACAGTAAATGAAACATTACATTGACTTGACACTTATAGTTGATATATATCACTAGATATTTCTACTATAAGTTAAAATGTTTGCCCCTTATATATATCATATTTAGTATGTGCACATAATAATACATGTGTATATATTGTAAATGAACTTTACTTAATATATATATAATTTTATTCTAAATCAATATCACATATAAACTATAAATGTCATTAGATATTTTTGAAATTTATTCTTAATATTATGTGAATTTCTATTTTATACTCTTAATTTATTTATTATATTTAGTATGTGTACATAATTATATCAGTAAACTAAGTTTTTTATTTAAACTGATAGCTTTATTTTTATTTTAAAACAGTTGTTTTTTTTTTAAAAAATGCTAAAGAAAAAAATCACAATCTTTTTTAATTTTTCGCCGTTGTTTTAAATAATGCAACTTTTCTAGTTTATTTTTTTATATAAAAAAACCAATTGTTTTAAAATAAAAATAGAACAATTTTAAACAGAAAACTTAATTACTGATTTATTATACATATATAATTATGTACACATAGTAAATATGATAGATATATTAAAGAGTTTAAAATGTTTAAAAATCCTTATTAAATGGAAAAAAATGCTGTCCTTTCACAACCATTATTTAAAACAAATGAAAATTCTAAGAATAATTATTAAATGCAGTACATGAAATTATTGAATGTTTTTCATATTTTTTTCATCCTCTGTTCTATATTTATCAAACTAATTGACATACTGAAAAGATGTGTTTCAAATGGATTAGGGTGATAAAACTTAGTTATATATCAATTTTCAAGCAATTTTATTGAATTTAAATATGTGAAATGCCAATTTTAAAATTTCATTCTAACTTAAAAAAAAATCAAACGTCAACAAACAAATATACTGATTTTCCAAAATCAATAAAAGCATTTAAAAATAAAGATAACTGTAAATATTGAATTTTATGGAAATAATACTAAGGTATAAATTAATTACAAATTAAATTTTTTTATGCAAAGTGGCACAAATTGTAAAAAAAATGCTTTATTTAATCAATACATAATATAATAAAACAATAAATGGTTAATAAAAAATGGGATAAAATGAATGTTTTTTTATTATCCCAATAAACATAGTGCATGGCCCAAAAAGGGTCTGGTTTGCTGCTTTTGCTAAGACATTGTCTAGTAAATGTGATCCAGTTGAGATTGTAACTGTTCATAGGATATAGGTCTCATCTTTGTCTGGAAATCTTGATATGGCATCACCAAGTTAGTGTAAATTCCTCTTACCATTTTTTTCTGTACATAGCCAACTTGTATTTGCACAATGTGTTTCACATTTTATTTTGTTCTATAGATCATTCTGCCATAAAATGCCAATGCAATGTTTTCACTGGAAATTACTTGTTTATAAAAATCCTTTTAAAATGTGGTTGTGGAAGATAATGATATAGGAGGACTCACTTTGTATAAAAATGTCTAGTGTTTTGAGATCATGAGGTTTTTTTGTTTCAATCAGAGAACAGTTTTTCTTTTCTTTTTTTTTTGGTTGTCCCCTTTTACATCATGAAGTCCCCCCCCCATTTCACTCTCCACCCTTAATTGATGTACAATAACATAAGGAACATCCTATTTATTTTGAGCCTATTTTATAAAATCAAACAAACATTATTTTATTATTGTAGAAGTATAAATAGATTTATTTTTAGATTCCTTTATAAAAATGAAATTAAACTTACTTAACATTATGGGGAAAGGTTTTATTTTTTAATTATGAAGTACATGTAAATGTTCAATTTTGTAACTACTACTTAAATAAGGACAAATATTTTAAAAGTGCAAATTTATAATCTATTATTTATATATTGCTTTTGGATTACTTTATAAAGAATAAAAAGCTATTTAATGTTGCTGTAAAATGTTTTATTTTTCAATTTTAAAATATATTTAAATCTTCAATTTATCATTTAATTTTTACAGTATGTGTTCTGTGGCTCCACACAATATACAAAATTATAACTTAGTCAGTGTAGAGCACATATTACATCAGTACCATAAAATATAACCTATTTATATATACCACAAATAAATATGTTGTTTTATTAATAAATTAAGACCAAGATATAAAGGCAGTCGTGACCACAAATCCATATTTCTAGAGCATGAAAAACTTGGCCATACATTTAACCTACATTAGCTAGCATTGTATTTCTAAAAAGGAACAATGTTAAACATAAGATAAATGAAGCCTTCCCTGTTCTCAATAATCATAATGTTATAAACAAAAAGGAATTCTACTTCCTCTCTAAAAGGTGGATCATATAAGCATATTTGCATACAGTTTGAATACAATTTACATTATATTTATATCAGCCTTCACTCACAATTTCACTGATTTATTACTATGATTATAATATCAACACAAAGATATTGAAAGCATGCTTAGCATATTAAATTAAAAGATTTCACTATTAAGCTTTTCTTACTTTGCGTTACCGAGCATTTAATATTATCTATTAAAAAAGATAAAGATAAATTCAGTGTAAATTAATTGTATTCATGAAACAAGATTTTTAAACATTATCAATAAAAAAATGTCACATAATAAGTATTTTAGTTGTAAAATACGCTATTTTTTTTAATCATGATACATTAAATATAGTTTTGTCTTTTTGTCAATTGTTTTCAATAAAAACAAACAAAGAAATTAAAATGACATTTAAAAAGGAACCACCATTTTTAAAACAACTATTGTAGTAAAATTTTTCAGGCAATGATTTACTGTGGTGCTATATATGATTACAAATATTTTAATCTTGCACATTTTGATATAGGTACATATGTATTTAAAATAATGCAAAAATTGACAATTACACATACTCTTATAATTGTTATTTGCCATGATATTTTTTCACTAATACTCCCAATGTGATTTTGCATAATAACAACAAGTGGGAATCCATTCAGAATCTTTTAATTTTTGATTTTGCAAACTCAAGAAGTAAAGATTTCTGAACAGTTTCCAATTTCAGGAAATCGCAGTTAGGCAAATGAGAAATTTTTATTTCTTAGACTGTCACTTTGTTGATAGAATGTCACATGACTCTCCAAACAATTGACCATATATTTGCTTTTTTTAAATTAAGTATTCTTATACCTTGATCCAGTTTTATTTATTACTCAATGTTTTAAAACTTAAAAGGTTCTATGATTTATTTATTTCACATATTGTTTGCAGTTTATATTGATTTTACATATATATATATGAGGAGATACTCAAAAGTTTCTGGAATTTTATAATAAAAAATTGTTTATTTATTTTTAAGTATTATAAATTTAATTTCTTTCAAATTACTGTCCATATAATGCAATACAATACATGAGTCTAAATGTATTTTTCACTTTTCAAAGTAGTTTGGAAACACTTGCAAAGTAATGCCTCTTAACTTCTGCATTGTTTTTTTTTTCACCACTTTTAAGTTGGCGTCCGCCGCTCCCCCCCCCCCCTGCCAAAAAAAAATTTGAGACATTTTTTTATTTGAGAGAATAATAAAAAGTCACATGAAGTGAGATCGAGCAAATATAGCTGATAGATAAGCTGGGTTATGCTGAATTTAATTAAAAATTGTTTCACACTCAATTTTTGGGTGCTGACACTTTATTGTGGTGAAGATTGCACTCTTCACTTTGCTCAAAACAGGATGTTTACTTTTACCTCATCAAGTAAACATTTCAGAACTTGCAGATAAAATGCATGACCATCATGGACCAATTCTGAGAGAAAAATGGTGTTTGCATAAAAAAAATCATTGTCTTGATATTGAACTTCATTCATCATGCTTTTCAGAGATGTGAATTTGATACTTTCATTAAACCACTCATAAACTTGTATTTTTCTGAGATCAACTTGTTTTTAATCTGTTTCAATCATTATGACTGTTTACTCTAAGAGAAAACAAAATTTTACGTGGTATTTATATATGGGATTATTTCCATCATCTAATATGAGTATTGAAGGTCTTTAGAAAAATTTAACTTTTATTTAAATATTCCAAATACATTCAAATGTTAGTAATAGCACATAGGTTAGTAAGTGCATTTGGAATATTTAAATAAAGTTAATTTTTTATAAAGACATTCAATGCTCATATTAGATGATGGAAATAGTCCAACATATAAATACAACTAAAACACCATCATCACAAACCTTCAAGAAAACACTAAGAATTTTGCATTGTTCCAAGTTTTTAGTCATTAAAAAAATCTCCAAATACATGAAGCACACTTATACAAAAAATGTGCTACATTGCACCCCAATATTTCATGGTGATGTCATTTGGCAGATTGACACAGAAGAGTCCCCATAACAGGTATGTAATAGCAGAAACATATATTACAGTAGGAATGCATACCAGAGAACTATTTCAATTCTTTTTGGGTTCCCCCTCACATATATGATAACTACTTGCACAAACTGACAATTAACTTTTATTATTGTTATGTTTTTTAAATAATATTTTTCTTTTGATAAGTAATTTTAAATTAATAATTTATTGGAGCTTTTATAAATTTTCATAATTACTATAGAAAAAATACTTTTAGGAAAGAAAAATATAGTGAATAATTAATACTTATATCCATTATAGCTGTTAAGTTCTTATGATTGCTTTCATAGTTTGTTTTATTATTTATTTTAAATTTGTGTTTATAAAATTTTTAAAAATATATTTTAGAAAAAATATAGTTATAAAATATAAAAAGTATATATAAGGGATAACCATACTGTTGTTGCCATTGAAAGGAAAGCTAATTTTCTTTCTAATGCTATATCAAATGTAAACATAGTTTAACCATTTTGCCTCTAATTTAAACAAAAGACAATATATATTATTATTTCAAATGGGATTACTTTAAGCAATTAATAACTTCGCACAGTTAGATGTTTACTTTTTTTTTTTTGGAAAGTTTTTTTTTTAATTAATCAGCCAAAATATATTGAAAAATACAAAAAAAATTATGCAAATAATATGCAATTCCATGATTTATTATTTATGAATGTTATTCTTGTCTGAAGGCTGTTTAATTAGACAATATGGTATTCTGACCACGTATAACACCTGATCATCATCAGTAATAATTTCCTATTGCTTGTTATCTGATAGCATAATTTATTCTAGCTTCTCAATTTTGGAGTTGTTTTTTTTTTAAGTGTCATAGCATCGGCCAGGACGTGAACCCGCAACCCGGGAAACTGCCTGGACAACTGCCTGCAAGTGCAAGGCAGTCATGCTGACCTCTCGACCACCAATGCAAGACCTCAATTTTGGAGTTTCTGTGTAAATTTTAATAAATTCACATCGAAATGCATTCATTATTTAATATAAAAATTTTATTTTAAAAGGATTTATTTTAGAAATCATGAATTAAATAATAGAAAATGAATAATTATAACAATTATTATTAATTTAGTCTTGTAGAAAAAAAAAATCAAATAGTTTATTGCTTGGAAGTTTATAAGAAGTTTGAGCATGGAAATGATGAAGGAATGTGATCCATCGATCTTGACATCCAGAGTTTGCTATTCTACTACTATACTGAACATTTTCTATTAATAAGAGTTGATATAGTGATAGATAAACAGAAAAAAATATATACACTATATATATTAAAAATCAGTCAACACTTAAACAATGTAAATACAATCAACAATCTGTTGTCAAGGCAATGTCCTTTTAACAATAAAGATGGTCCAATATATTTATATAGACACTAAAGATTGCAACTTGACCACCGTGGCTGAAATTATTAATACAAAGAAATTTAAATAAACCTCCTTAAACAGGCAAATATAACTTGTTCTGAATGCAGTCTAATCAATTATAACATCCAAACTGCAATTATAATTTTCAAATTGCACTCAATGTATTACTTAAATAATAATTGTTATAATGTTCAAGGCTTTAAATATATACATCTGGGTCTCTTTTTATGCGGACTTATTTAACACGATTTTGAAGTTACGCGATTCATGGTTCACCAGAAGTCGAACTCCGATAATGCGCGATTACTTTAAATAATAAATTTCGCGCACTTATGTTATATTGAAAGTAATAGCATATTATTGGAATTCGACTTTCATCTTAGTAATTTCAATATTTTCGGTGCTTTATAATAGTAAGATTTTATGCAATAATGAAATTAAAATCATGATTTCCACATTTTATGTATACACACATTAAATTTTACAAGATTATAATGTAAATTTGTTCAAACACTGTGCATGTTAATTTTGCATTTTAAATCACATTCTGTTTTTGCTTTTTAAAAAAGAACGTAATCAATTATTAATCATTTAGTGTCCACAAGTTTATTTTTAAAAGGTGAGTAATAGCAGTGGGCACAATTAAATTTGACAATTAAAAATTAAAATCTGACTTTTAATTGTAATTAACAATTTAAAAATTACTTACGGCGACTTGAAATTAATGTGATGTGAAATTTGATTTTTTAACGGAATTGAAAATTAAAAAATTAAAGACAAAAATAAGAATTTAATTTTTAGTTGTTAGTTTCATAAACAATTAATAAAATCATCGTCTCAAAGATTAATTACTAATTACATTGTCACCAGAAAACCATTGACCCAACATGAGTCTGAAGTTGGCGCTGGTTGTATTTCCTCTTGTGAAAAATTGATTTTTTACCAGTTTGCAAACGAACGTGTTTTTCGGCAAATAGCGATAATAATTAAAACATGTATAAAAAAATGTAAATTACTGTACTGTAAATTATGTATAAAAATATATTATTTTTAATAAAATTAAATATTACAGTTAAAAAAAAGTTTGTCTTGTATCAATTTTTTTCAAATTTGAAATTTTTTCTTAGTCATATTTTATTTCCTTATTTTTTTTTTTGCGTGAATTTTAAAGTAATTTTACGTTGGTGCTTTGCTTTTATGCGAATTTTGAAAAATCACAGACCGCATCCCCCCTTTTTCAATGTAAGTTACGTCTATTTTTGCACGATTTCATTTGCGCGTGTTTTCTGAGGAACCTATCTATCGCATAAAACGAGACCCAGGTGTAAATACTTCTATTAAAGAAGACATCTATTTATTAGTAATATATATATAAATCATAAGTTTATAAAAGCTTTTATGAAGAAAAGTGGAAGAATGTAAATCAAAATTTTTTTAAATACTTAATATTCATTCTTTAATAAGTAACTATTATATTTATTGTTTTTAATGAATTAATATTCTTGGATGGGAAGCCCGAGTAACTTTCAATGCAAATGCTTGCAGTTACTTTAGGTAGAACATTAGACCCCCCTCCCTCCAGTCCTATTCTTTACATAAAAATATTTGTGAAATAAATTATATATTATAAGTAATATGTGTAACTTATGTATTAATTTTTAATTCTTCCAGACATAAATAAAGTGGGCCTGGAAATGACCTAATTTTAAATACTATGTGCTTTTGGAAGCATGCATAACAAGTTGAAAAAGTCATTTAATGTTTTTTTGTTATTCCACACTTCCTGAAATAGCTGACAGATTTGTCTGTCCAATAGTCTTCTAAAGAGCTGTGACACACATAGTATGTATAAGAATAAATTTATAAATTATGGATGAATTATCAAACTTTTTTTTTTACAATTGGAAACTTTTTACAGTATTAATTATACATTTCATGAAGTTTTGTATTCTTATCTTAAAAATGGTAAACTTTATATATGTTAAGTGAACTAATTGCTCTTGAAAGCATATTGAGCAATCTGAGAAAATCATGGCTATTGTTGTAAGCATAACACTGATAGTTATATCACCAATTTATCTAGATAAATAAATATACCAAAATCTTTTTAAGTCCTATGTAATTTCTGTAACTAACATAATTACAGCTTAAAATTATTTTTTATTATTTTGATAATTCAAAAAGCAGTCATTTTAATTCTATTCTAGAATCATTGATTGTAGTCTTGATTAATCAATGGATGTCAGATGGTATTATGCTATAAAATTCCCATCTTCTGATTTTCTGGTTTCTGCATTTCCCTTTGTTAATGAAGACTAGGATTCAATGTTAGAACTAATGCATCTAGCAGCCAAAATTTTACTCTTTATACTATTCATGATAAAGACCTGAAATATAAAAACCTCTAAGATTTCAAACCTACTCACTTGCATAGACACCAGATCAATTTCTATATTTTTGAGACCTCTTTTCTATTATAGTTATAGATGCCTTCTGCACTTTGTTTAATAAAGTTAATGCCAACAACATAAAATCATACCATTTACAACTTTCTTAAACACTTCACCAATACTATTTTTTATATCAAAACTTTATTCTTACAGTTTCGACTGTCCTGCAGTCACCATCAGAACTTTTTACAATCCTATTTCTAAAAACTGACAAAATCATTTCATATGTTTACGCATATGCTTTTAAGAGCAGCTATCAATATCTTCACTCTACTCTAGAGCCATCTGTTGGTTTTGATTTTAATAATTTAAATACTATCAACTGTTTGGTTCATTTTACAGATTTTAGCTGATAGTAATATAATAACAAATTCTATTATATTAATAAAATTAACTATTTGCTTTTGTAATAGACAGGGTACGAGCACAGACTTTCACATAACCCATCACTCTCCTCTTAATATATATCTGAGCACTTGTAGCATATATGTGTAGAGATGGTAATCTGGACCAACTGATGATTGCTGGTTTAGCATGAAATACGTATATTGGTGATTATTTATCTTTTCGACATATATGTGTTCGGGTGTATCAGTATTATGAGATAGTGTGGAGAGTGATGGGTTATGTGAAAGTCTGTGCTCGTACACTGTCTATTACATATATAGACACAGGTATATATAAGCCTGTGTATTTCATCTATTTGCTTTTGATAAGTGCATATTTATTTATACATTTTGTTACAGTTGTATTTTTTTTTCCATATTGACAAATTATATTATATATTTAGTGATGTCTATTAATACTTATATAACATTTATTTCCTGATATATGAGATTTCTGTATTTGTATCATCACCAATAGCCATTTGTTGTTTATTTGTATTTACTTAAAATGTTTTTAGTATATATCTATAAATCAAGCTACAGAAAGTGGTTGGAGAAATTTAAGGAAGCAAATAACTTTAGCAATTTACATTTTTTTCTTTCAGTATTAGAATATTTCATATGTTTTTCACTAATCTAGATGAGAACACTTTTTAAAAAAAAAATGTCTAAATTTTAATATTTTTAAATATTTTAACAATTAAATTAAAAGAATTCTAAGAACAGTTATATTTACCCTTCATGGTGCCATTTACTATACACTTGAAAAATCACTGAACACTAGATTGTAGCATCATAAAATCCTCATCTTCAGACCTCTTTCTAGATTTGCTTCTGCAATTGAAGACTAAAATTTAATGCTGAGCTTATAGTAGTTATCCATTTAGAATAAGTAAAAGATGACAGCATGATGTATATGTGCATTAGTTCCAGGATTGCTAATCTGGAGATGAGAATTTCAGTGCTATACTCAAGTTTACAGTGGATGGCTTTAGAGTAGAGAGACATAACTACTCTTGAAAATATATGAATAAACACATGAGATATCATGTGATGTTGCAGTTGAAATTATAAAAAAATCATTCTTAAAAATTCAAAATATTTTAAAAATATTAAATACCTCTATGTTTCCATTGAAAATATTTTGGCTAAGCATTTGATATAACTATTGTAATAAATGGAATTTGCAATGGTATGCAGTTAGGTTTATAGAATGCATTAATTGATTAATAATATTTACTAAGGCTGTAAACCTTAAGAATATGCGCATATGCGAAGATTTACAGCCTTAGTAAATATTATTTATAATTAATTGATTAAGTAGTAATTTGGATTTAGTAAAGTCAATATAAATATTTACTTCTGGTTTCTTTTTTTCTTTTTTTATTAATTTCCAAAAGCTATATATATATATATTTGTAAAAAATGTAACAAGTTTGATGGATTCTTTCTGAATTTATTGGAAAATCTAATATAAATTTGAAAAGCTTAGTTCAGTTAATTGATTGTTATAGTATGAAAGTTTTGTCAGAAATGAAATGTCACCAAAAAGTGATAAATGAAAAGAAGCTTTAAAAAAACTGCCAGAATGTGATGAACATCTTTGAAGCAACAAGATACCACAAAAAATATTTGAAATATTTTGAAAATGGTTTTGTTACATTTAAGAAAGCATTTGGAAGTATGACAGTGATTATTATTAATATGCAGAGTCATTCTAGAGTATTATAATTTGGTTTTTGGTTTAATAATGATCTCCATTTTATTTACAAATCAGTTGCTTCATTTAAAAAGCTGTTTAAAAATAGATTTCTTGGACATGTGTGAAGAATACTCTGCATAATTTAGTATAGTGGTAGAGTGATGGATTTCAAAACTCAGTGATCAATGATTGTGGCTCCATCTGTTACTTTTGATGCTCAAATTTATGAATTCTCAAGCAATAAATCATTTGATTACTTATTTCATTTTAATGTGAAAAATTGATGAAATATTCATTAATATTTACCTTCAATTGCTTCTGCTATTTTGTAATATAGTTACTTTTATCAAAGAAAGATTTTAAATCAGAAAAATTATTAAAATATTTTTTCAATATTGCACTGATGATATTTTAGATCCTGATTTTTAAAAAAATTATGCTATTTTTTGTAGTTTTTATTTTATTAGTATGGAAAAATTTAGTTTTAAAAGAACTTTTAATAAATTAGAAACAGTCAAAGATTACAAGAGGAGTACCATAAAGTTAAAATAGATTTTAAGATATTCATTAATTCTCAAAGTATTAACTCTTTTCATAAAACTATGTAATTCTTAAGCACTCATTGACTTTGAGATTTGATGAAAAGGTATAATAAACAAACTAATTAAATGTACTGAACCAGCTTTCGGCAATATTGCCAGAATCATAGTGCTGAGTAAAGTTATGCAGTACAGGTGTGCTTATATGTAATATGTAAATGAGGCATAATATGTAAATTTCATTTTTTGGACAATGGAACACCCATATCCTTTTTGTTGATGGAATGTGGATCCTTTACAATTGCCCGCACCTCTTTGTAATTTATTTTCTTATTGTCTCTTTTAGAGTAAATTGTTCTAACATTGGATGGAGAAAACATGGCCTGTTTGTGATATTCAGCAGTGGCTATAGAGTATGTTTATATATTTAAAAGAAGGCATACATACATACATAATATATTTTTGCTATTGTAAAATCAAGAGGAATAGAAAGAGTTTAGGTATATATATATAAATGTAAAATAATCAAGTATATAGTATGTAATGAACCTTATATTTCATTTAAACAATGATGTGAGGGAATTCATAATTTAATATTTAAATTAAGGACTCTGAAAATCTTAGCACCTACTGTGAGTAAGGAACATTTTTTATAATTGTTTGCATTTTATTGGTCATATAAATGAATTTGCTGTGTATTTGGATATGTTAAAACAGATTACCCTTAGTTCCTTCAAGTATGTATGTCTAAAAAATATCAGTTATATGTGTATTTAGAGTTTAACACAGAGGCAAAACTCTCCATACAGTATTGCCACTTAGTGCAAGCCAGAATAATCAATGGATGCAGCAAGGTTTGTGCATAAAATCCTTATCTACTGCCTACTTGTCCAATATTCCCAGAGTAGTTTCTTGCTTGTGGCTTTCATCATCGAGGAGTCTTGGATTTGAGAGCAGAGCATCTAGATCTTACGATTTAATGCAACCCTCCAGCAGCCACCTTTTACCTTATTAGTTAACTATAAAGCTTTGAGTCCAAAATTAAACACAGTAATGTTTTAAATTCAAACTCATTAACTTATATAGTCATATAGATCTGAACTTAGTTCAGCATCCATACTTTTTGGTACCTTTGGTTCTTTAATAATCACAGTCACCATAATACTATTGGGAACACATTATCACCAGTCTTTATGCTTACACAAGCTGTTTAACACAGGCAAAATTCTCAGATCCAAGGCTTTTCACTGATGAAAGCCACAAGCTAAAAACTTGTCGAGATATTGGATGAGTAGGCACTAGACAGGGATTTTATGCGCACAAGCTGTTTAACACAGGCAAAATTCTCAGATCCAAGGCTTTTCACTGATGAAAGCCACAAGCTAAAAACTTGTCGAGATATTGGATGAGTAGGCACTAGACAGGGATTTTATGCACAAACCTTCCTGCATTCATTGATTACTCTAGCTACTGTATGGAGAGTTTTCCTCTGTTAAACAGCTTGTGTACGCATAAAGAATAGTGATTGTGTGATGTATTTAGAGTTGTTTGTTATTTATTATTTACCATGAATGCAGTTTTAATGTATTATATTTTTTCTTTATTTGATATATTCAATCAATTCATTAAAATGTTTATTTTGTTTAATGATTTAAATAATAATAGTTTAAAATTTTTATGACTTCAGTTCATTTATTTAAATTATTACTAGTTTTTTAAGTGCTTTCAAAAAAGAAAAAGAAAACGGATTTTGATTTTACAAATTGAAAAAGGCACTTATATATACTCGAGCATTTATTTCTTTTTTTATATATATTCCTTTTCAGTTAAATTTTTAACTATAACATATAAATTTTAGTTTTATATCGATATTTTTGTCATCTCAAATTCATTCATTTCGTGGACAACTTTTGCTCTCCAAATGAGCTAGAGATAACAACACCTTAATTTCCACTTCCATGTTAGAAATTTGATAACTTTCACTACATTACTCTCATACAACAAGGTAGGAACCCTATTATAGGTAGTAACGTATAGTGGATTTGATATAAGAAATGCATTGATAAAACCAAAAAATTTGAAAATATCATGTATGTTTATGTAAAAAAATTGCTTAAATTTAAATATTAAGTAAATGAGTATTTGAAATGATGTTACTTAATAAAAATTTAATATTTAAATACAAATATTTTGTCTATACTGAACTTAATATAATCGAGTGAATAGCTGTAGGGCGCTTAAAAGTCTGAGTTCAAATCCCTTCTAATTAATTAAAATTTATACCTGAATTTTTTACTGCAATTTATCTATTAGCATGTTTATGGTTTGTTTGATTTTTAATTTATTCGATCCAACTGATCACAACCAAATAAGATTGTGACCAGTTGGAAGCTCATTTGAATTGTGGCCAATTGGAAGTCTCTTGTCTATAATTCTGATCTTACATTGCTTTAAGTACAGTATTTCATTTAAAATATAAGTTTTAAATTTAAACATTAAAAAAAAAAAATTATAATTTTAGTTAAAGCAATTTTCTTTTATCTATATTACTGTTACATTGCATTAATAGCTCCTAGTGCTATAAGAAATTTTAAATTTATACCAAGATAATTTTTTTTACTTATCACTCAAGAAATAAACTTCTTAAATTGTTTCTCATGTTCTCTCGGTACTTATCGTCTCAATTTCTAACAGTTAAAATATTTGGTTCTAGTATTTATTTTAATCCATGCCTATAAGATCAGAGATGCTAAAAGAAGGAAGCAGAATCTAATATCTGTCTCCATAGCAACGCATTTTGATTTCTTCAAAACTTCAGAGAGGTTAAGACTTTTTATAGGATTTTTATATAGCTTTCCACAACTGAAGACATATAAAATAATAAACAGTAGATTGATAATAGAAAATAGGAAATGAATAAATTGTTGTTTCTAAGTTCTGATAATTGTATATATATTAAGGTAGTGAAAACATTTCATGTGTGTGTGTATATATATAGACAGATAAATTCATTAAATGATAAATATATTATTGAATAGTTTAAAAAAAAAGAAAAAGAATAACAAAAATTTAACATTAGTCTCATCACTACCGCCAGCAACTAGTCGGAAGCAAATATGGCCATACATTCAAACTGAATTTTGTCATGATTATGCAAACCAATCTGTGAAACATAAATCATTATCATCATCATTTTCAACCATTATCTATTCACTGCATGATGAAGATGTTTCCAAATTCAATCCATCTTCGATCTCTAGTCTCTTCTCTATATTACCTAGCACACTTTCTTATTTCATCCATCCAGCTCACATGTGGTCTTTTTCTAGGTCTTTACAGCATTTTTAGAAAATTTCAACTGTCCATCTATTTGAACTCACAAATATACCTACATATATACCATGCTTTAGTCTCTTAATTTGATATTATGCTATGTTGTTTGTCTTTTTTTTTTTGGTAATTTTTACAAAATATCTTTTCATTGAAAGCAGTGTCCTATGTGGTTTAGTGCAGTGGTATAAGGACAGACTCTGGAGTTAAGTCCATAATTATTGCCAGCTGTCATTTTCCTTGCTTAAACTTTTTATGAAGTCCTAAACCACTCATTTTTTTGTTCTTGAATGGAAATGGTAAATGGTGCAATTTTTTAGAATTTTTTAAAAAGATAATTTCTACAATGTGAATGGGATCTTCCTCTCCTATGAAAGTTATAGTATACTCATATTTACCATAAAATATCCATTTATATAAACAAAAAGAATTTACATATGGGAAATATAGAAGGGAGGGAAATTGAGTAAAATTGAGAGAATAGATTGTACTATCTTGAACAGTATGGGAATATTGAAGAAACAAAATGAAAAAGATAAATGCCCTTTGAGAAGAGGAAAACTATATAAGTTCAAAAGAATGTGATAAAATAGTGAAGCTATAATATATGCTGTTTCAATATACATTACTTCAATTATATGCTATCCACAAAAATGTAAATAAATAAAAAAAATAAAAACATTGAAATTTAATAAAGTTTATAATATGGCATTAGATATTTTTTCATCTAGGAGAGCCATAGACAATCATTTTTATTAATAACATTTCTTCGAGTTAAGTTGATTTTTTACGTTTGTAATAAAATGTTTTTTAAGGGCATAAAAGTAAAAGTTATATGAAATTTAATAAAATTTGTAAAGTATTTTTCTTAACTGATAAAATCAAAGTTATTGATCTAATAATGGGAAAAAATTAAGATCGTAAAATATCCTTGTATTGCATCAGAAATGAAATAATAAATATTAAGTGTAAGAGTGATTGTATAAATTTCAATGCTGAGGCAGTCTTAAAAACATCAAACTAATTAGGAAAGCCATTGTCTTCTGTTAACGAGGCTGCTATTAATGTTTCCGGGAATATTGAAGAAAAAGGATATCACCTAGAACAGTGTTAGTGAAACTTTTTATGTGTGCATGCCAAAAATTTTCAAAAAATATTTATTAAGTGATTGGCATGTCATACAGTTATTAAATCAAAATATAAACAACTTAATTATTGTAAATTTTAAAAATTTATAAAACAGCAACAAAAGAATAATAATAATTCATTTATTGCCAAATTTCATAGCTTTACAAAATTCATTTACTTCTTGTAAAGAAAAGAGGAAGTGTTTTAATTATAGAATTATATGGCTTTACAAAATTCTTAATAATAATAATAATTAAACATAATTTCTAAATAAGCCAAATACAAATGAACAATATTTATGTAGAAGAGCATGAGTTAAATGAAATTTAAAAATAAAAAATTAGTAGTAATTAAAACAAAAATTTAAAAATAAACACACAAAATCAATATTATTTAATGAGATTTTTGCTGTTTTACATTGAATACCAAATATTTTATATCTGGTTTATATTTTGTCATTTTTGTTAATGTCCATGCCTAAGTAGATTGATATGTCATTGTATTTCTTGAACTGTCTTTAATTAAATTAATTTCAGTAAATAATGATCCAGATGCATACATAGAGAAGAAATTTGATAAGCTATTTTTTTAAAACAAATGTTTCAGGAATAGTATTTCAGGCTATCAATAGTTCCTCTTCGGCATTCTTTTTAAATATGCCAATAATCGATCATTTTCAATTGTTTCTAACTCATTTCTCAAATTGACAAAATTTTGTTTCCATATAGAACTGGATTGAAAATTAATTAATTGTATTTCCTTATCTTTCATTAAAAAAAATTCTAAATTGAGACTATCCATTGATATATGGATATAAAATAAATTTTGATGTTTTTGGAAATTGTCTGAATGATGTAAATCTTGAAAAAAATTTGTCAATTATTGATTGAATAACAGCACAAAACTCTTATGTCAGTTTTTTTTAATATGGTTTCTAACATTGCGATTGAAAATTTGTAATTTAGCTTCAAGTGCTTTGATGAAATCAAACATGAAAACACCTGACTTATTATGTCTCGCAGTTTCACAATTAATTCATTTAAATGTGAATACATATTAATAAAAAAACATTAATTTTAAAAGCCATTCAATGCTCATGTCAATGATTTTCTTATTAGGTTAAAAAAAAGTCTAATTTTATTTAAACACTCAATGAATCTTTGAAGAACTTTTCCTTAACTTAACCATCAAATGTTGTTAAACATAAGCAAACTATTGTATGCTGACTTCATCTCATTCAATAAGTTTAGAAATTTTCATTTATTTAGAGCATGTGCAGATATAAAATTTACTAATTTAGTAAATGATCATAACATCATCCACTGTGTTAAAGCTGGTCTTCATGCATAAACGTGTTGATGTATAACGCAGTGAAAACAAAATGAGAAAAACATTTTTTTTTTCAGTTATAATTCGAGCACCATCTGTAGTTACTGATACAATTTTACCAGCATTTATTTCTTTTTCAGTAAGTACATTTAAAACTTCATTGTAAATATCTATTTCTTTTGTTGTTGTTACTAATGAGGTTAAACTGATCAATTTTTCTTTGATATTATTCCCAACACAATAGTGAATAAAAATAGCCAAAGGAGCTGATCATTTATGTCCAAACTTTTATCAAAATAGAGAGTAATTAAATTAGAAGATTTAATATCTCATTTTTATTGGTAAGTTATGTTGTTGGCCATTTTCAGGATTATTTCTTTAATCATATTTCTAGCCAATATTAAATCTTGAATTCTTAGAATACTTTTTTTTGTTTTCAAAATTTTAAAAAAGAACTAGTGCACATTTCAGCCATGCTTCTTTCATATAGTCCCCATTATTAAAAGATTTCTGATGTTTGACAATTACATTTAAGTCAAATATAATTAGCAGCAGTTATATTTGAATGAATTTCGATAAGCTTTATTAAAGATGTCTATTGAATATTTATATTTTTAAGTGCTCAGGCAAAATATTCTTTTTGTTTGTCATAATTTTTTTCAAAGAGCAATTTATGATTGGTCTCATAATGCCATTTTACCATAATGTTCTCAATACAATTGTTGTGGAACATAAAACACATACTGCATTGTTGCCTTTGTTAATCATTCCATACTCATCATTCAATCAATTTTGGAATTCTCTATTGCTCGATAATTTTTGTTATTTATTCTCACTAGTCGTATTAATAAAATGATAATAAATTTATTTAAAAGTAAAATTAAATGAACTTTAATAATTTTATAAATCAAAGATTTATTATATGTTAAATTATATTATCTTTATATTTCATTTTTATAGCAAAATCTCAAGCAAGAAAGAAAACATTCTATTTTTTGCAAGAGAGTTACTTCAGCCTAACAACTATATATAAATTGCTTACCAACTATGTTGGTATTTAAATTATTTTTGATGGCATTGATCACGTTTCATTACATTGTTTGCGATTTCGATTGCTTTAAAAAATGAATTATGACAGAAAAACATATTATTACTTTTACTTTACAAATTGACAAGATTTATTTTAAAGAGTTAAAAATATAAAATATATATATAAAGTTAAAAATGTTTTACTGAATTTACTTCATTGTTTCATTGGAATCATTTGAAAAATAACATTCTCACATTTTTCTCAATTTTTTTGTTTATTGTTTTTAATCAGATTTCAGTTGTAATTTGAATTTTAAATAATTACACATTGGTCCACATCATAATGAAAATGTTGCTTTAGTAATACCGTGTGTTTTATTTATATATAAAATGATTGAAATATTTACTGTTAGGTTTGAACAATTTTTGATTAAAAAGAAAGGAAGTATATGTATATAGAGAGGGCATGATGTGAGGAGATGGTTGTTTCAAAAAGCAAAGTTTTGGAGAGGAATAAAAAGTGAGATGTTATGTTTTAAAAATTTCTGTTAAGTTCATAACAGACAAAAATATCTAAATTAAACATTTAAAAAAATAAATAAATAATTTGGGAACAGTTTTAATGGAAATAATACCTCTCCACACACATACTTCCTTTCTTTTCAATCGAAAACTGTTCAATTTTAACAATAAATATTTCAATCATTTCTTTTTTTTTTATAAAATAAATCTTTGCCAAATAACTTTTATTGGCTGTAAACATCCATTGATATTCCTTAGAGAACTATATATGTTAAATTAAATATTCTCAATAATTTGCAATCATTTCTTTTCTCTCTTTATTTATTTTATAAAATAAATCATCACACCATATTTTAAAACATAAAATTAGCCACATTTTCATTAGTTTACAATAAATTTTTGTTAGTACAGGTTTTAGCACAGCAAAAGAATAATTTATTTTAAAGCTTAAAAAATTATGATCTGTAAATTGTTCATATGCCAGTAAAAAGTTTATATGTGCCATCTCTGGCTCATGTGTCATAGATTCCCCATAGTGGATTTAGATCATCTTTAAATTGTGATGAAAATCTGACACTTCATTCTTCTTCTTTTTTAAAAGATGTGATACAATTAAGTCAAGTGTTGTTAGCTGAGAGGTCAGTGCAGTTGCCTTGCAATCAAGTAGTTGGTTGCAGACGGTTGTGGGTTCGCTTCCCAGTCGATGCTATGACATATGAAGAAAAAAAAATGTTTTTTTTATTATTTTTGAATGGCTGTGAATGAGTAAATTCACATTGTAAATATATATGTGTGATCTTTCAATTTATTACTACTATTATTTTTTAATTTTTTTAAAATGTATACTATAATCTTAATTTATATATGCATTCTATAACCATAAAAAACACCTCTGCTTTACAATATATACACGTATATGTGCATTTTGAAAAATACTTTACACTTGCAGTTCAATAAACAGTATATAATTCATCGTAATATATGCTTATCAACTAAACATCAGCTATCATACATGATAAACTTTTAATCAATCTATAAATTATAAATAAATCAAAATAATATAGACAACTGGTTGATATAAAACTTAATTAATATAATATAATCGATTTTCATTCTAGTATGAAAGTTTTCAAGATGCCATTTTAAAAATTTATCATGTATCTGGAATGTTCTATAGTTTTATGTACTAGTAGTCAACACTAGAATTAAACATGAAAAAAAAGTTTTTTTTAAAATTTAACATATAATATACATCAATTATATATACTCTTATTAATCTGTTTATTATCTTGTAACTACTATTTATAACCAAACAGCCAATTAATTTGTCTTATACTATTAATATATATACATACACACAAACACATCAATATATATTACAGCATTCAATTATCTAACAGTGACCATTTCTCTCCCAATTTTATAGAATCATTAACTATATTAATACATATATCTATATATTTTTTTATATTTATATTGTTTTATAATATTTGTTTTCTTTAAATTTTTTGCTATACTTTATTACTTTAAAATTTTCTCACAATTTATTTTATATTCTATTTCTAAATAATGATTATACAGTCTCCAAAAAGGAAAGATATTAAATATGGACCATGTAATCATTATTTAGAAACACAACATATAAGTTGTGAGAAAAATATAAAGGTAATAAAGTATAATAAAAATTTTAAAGAAAGAAAATATTATGAAGCAGTATATATACAAGAAAGCATAGATAAATGTATTTATGTAATTAATGGTTCTATAAAATTGTTAGATAATTGGAGGCTGTATTATATTATAACCATTGTCATAGTGATGCCAAAGTTACATTTGTGATTATATTTTGGAAAATAATGTGTGTGCTTACTTGTGCATATATATATACATACAAGAAGCACATAAATGAACAAATCCAAGAGGAGATGGAATCTATAGAGAAAATGTACTTGTATGTTCAAGACATGATGCAGGAACAAGTTCAAGAAGCAGTTTTAAGCATGGGTGAGAGATTACAAAGACTGGAAGTGAAAGATGAAGAAAATACAGAGCGACTTCAAATGGAGGATTCTACATTAAAGTAAGAGGTGGTCACTGTAAATGATATTAAAGCAGATTTTAGTAAATTAAGAGAGAGTATCAGAACTTGATTTGAGGAGACTATAAAAGAATATATAGAAGAACATAAAAGTAATAATATGGATATGATGATTAAAGAAAAGCAGATGGATACAATAGTTAAAGATCCAGGAGGACTTGATTTATATATTTAAAATATTTTCACTATATCAAAATCCAAATGTTTAGAGGCGACCCAGGAGAGAGGCCAATGGAGCATTTAGACATTCTAGAAAGTTGTTTTGAACCGAATTCACTGATTAAAATAGAACGAGTGGCCATTGTGTATAACCACTTAAATGGACTGACTAAGGAGTGATGGAATTTGCTATTAAGTAAACCAACTACTTATCCAGAGTATAATAAACAATTTTTAAGCAATTTTTGATCAGAAGAAAGACAAGAGGCTATAAAATACCAGATAATGCAAGAGAAATTTTGTATAAAAGGGCACAAAACATATACACAATTTTTCAGAATGACCAAATTATGAATGTCATCTGCATGAGGAATCACTGACAGTCAGATAATTCAGATAATAAGGCATATTTTACCCTTCCAAATTAAATAGATGGTCTTCAGTACAGATAGGATGACCACTGAAGAGGTGGCAGAGCTCCTGAATGCCTTAGATATGAGCTATTCTAGTCAGAGTAAAGAAAAGCTTCCCAAAATAGACCAACCATCATTTAAAAAGGGGATACATCCATGGTGTAGCCAAAGATGCTGACCCTATGGATGGGAGAAGAGAGAAAGAAGGAACTCATCTAACGGTAGTAAAACTAGAGTGATATATCACTCTAATATACAAAGTAATCCATGAAGAGAGGTTTCTAAGAAAAGCTACCTTCATGCCTATTCCAAGTACAAATGAGATTCCTACCAAATATGGTATACAATAACAAACAGAAACTGGTAGACACAGACAGAAAAGAGTTGTGAAATCCACATCAGCAAAAAGCAACTTATAATGACCCAGAAGATGGAAGGACGGAGATGAAATATAAGAGGTTTCCAATTCTATCTCCACTTTGGCCATATTTCGGAAGATGTGAGAGCTGATATTAAATAGAAACAAAGGATGGATTGCTGCCTGACAACTTTTGAAAAAATATAATGGTTTTCTAAAAAAGAGTTTAAAAAATAAAGAGTTGTCAAACCTGAAAATGACTTATTTTCAAATGATTTGAATCCAGGAAGTGATAAGAAAATATTATATAATTAATAGTATACAATTTACCAGCTCGTGAAGAAAGTAAGAATGTCTGCAATATTAAAATTTTATTTGACAAAAATTTTAAGAAAACGATCAATTAAATTAATTGAATAGTGTTATTAAGAAGAGAAATGGAATATTTTAGTCCCATTGTCTCCTTTTATGGGAGGGTATATGTAACAATTGTCATAATGATACCAAAGTTACATTGTGATTATATTTTGGAAAATAACAAGTGTTGGCTTACTTATGCACATATATACATACAAGAAGGAAATTAATAAATAAATAAGGAATGAAATATCCATACGCAGAAAATAATGTGAATAAATATTTTATTTATTTAATAAATATACACTGATATATTCATTAAATTAATTTTTCCTTCGTTAGAAAACATTACTTTATAAATTCATTGAGGAGACAATCCCAAAAATTTATAAATATTGCAACAAAATCTACATATGTAAATGTTGATAATATGTAAAAGAAACAAATGGCACTCCCTTGTTCGGTCTTGTTTAAAAAAGTAGAAGAAAAGAAGACTTAACTATTAAATTAAAAATTATACAAAGAGTATCAATTTTTATTTTAATTACTTTGATTTATTAAAAGTTGTGAAAATACTAGATTCTTTTAATATGGAGCATTAAACCAAAACAAGTAGCACACCAGCTCTTATCCTCAGTACATTGTCCAGTGTTTTCCCTGACCAATTATGGGAAGGTGCTAGAAGGAAAGAAACAGAATCTTGCAGATAAACTGCCAAGAAAGTTATTTGTTTCAAGCAAAATATACTAACACTATATGTAAGTATATTCAATGTTCATGTGAGAGTAATTAAGAGAAAAAAGTATTCAAAGGAAGAAAGTCTTTCAAAATGCAATGGAGAGATAGTTCTATAGCAAAGAAATTTAATTTTTTTTTTGAATATTCAAGATAAATAAATAAATAAATAAATAAATAAAAAGATGTAATGATTATAAAAGAATATGGAATGAAAAATTGAAATTTGAGATTATCAAGTAGGGCAAATATATGTTGTTTATGAATGAAACTATTTTAATGAAACAAATAATCCTTTTTTTATATCCACATATGGTAGAAGTTATAACAAACAGAGTTATAAAAGATTTGAACTTTTATTCTGATATCCGACTGGAGAAGTATTCGAGAGGGAATTTACAAATAATACTCTATTGATTTAATTTTTCCATTATTTTATTATTTATTAATTTGTCTGATCATTATTTTATACATATACTGAAGCAAGTATAGTTTATAATACTTTTCCATTGTCTAAAAATGCACAAGTTAATTATATTTAATTAGTGCACTGTCATAATACCTTTTGTTTTATATAACACATGCTAATAATTATAAAGCATTAATGGCACACACATGACTTTCAGAAAGAAAACCCTCCATAGTTCTAAGAACATGCTTCACGATATGCAAAGTTTGGATTTTGTGTTTGTAGAAGCAAATGGATGTTTAATACCTGTGTTGCGTTGATTTATATATATATATCATATACAAATATCACTCTTCAATTTTACCACTATATAATTGTTGATTATTCATTTAACAGATTACTCTAAAACTATCATTTGCTTTTCATTTTTGATTATCTGCAGCATCAGTTGGCTACTCTTCATGTAGTTATCATTACAATATATAGATGTATATATATTTATATGTATTGATAGTATAAGACATGAATTGTTTGTTTGGTTATAGATAATAATTGTAAGATAGTAAAGAGATGAAAAAGAGCATGTATAATTGATGTACAGTGTATATATATGTGTGTGTAAATTTTTAAAAAAATTCCCCTCAGTTTATTTCTAGTGATGATCACTAGAGAGTATATAAAGTGTATAAAGCTGTAAAACATCTCTTGTCACATGATAAATTTTTAAAATGGCTCTTGAGATTTATACTAGAATGAAAATCGATTAGATGATATTAAATTAAGTTCGTTGTCAACCAGTTGTCTATTAATTCTGAAACATTTATCTATTAATTAAGAGTTTATAATTTTTTTTGACAATATAATAGTGGTATAATTTACTGAAAAAATGACTATAAGAAATGAAATGTTGTACGAGGAGCAGTATAGCAGATGTCATAGTCCATTGTAGGTGAGCACATGCCAATAACAGAATGATATGAGATTGAAGAGGCAAATATGAGTCATTGATTAATTGAATCATTTTATTATCATTGATGCCTGAAATAACGAGTTATTCAAACTTTTCTATTCTTTATCTGAGACTAAAATTCAGTAGATTTCATTTGAATTGGAATGGGGGTGGAGTATAATTTTAGCCCTAAACAAAAAACATTATTTGAATAATCAAAGCTTGTCAGTGGAAGAGACATGATCATGATAGAACTCATTGAAAAAATACAATAAAAACTATTCAATTTATATTTAATTAAAGTATAACACAAAATTTTTGTAGATACAAACATTTTTAGTATTATTGAAGAATTTCTAGCAAAACAAGCTGGGAGAGTTCGTTTTTGATTAAAAACGATATACACAGTGGGACACAAAAATAACCAGAACTATTCTTTGGTTTACATGCCTGTTGTACTATATGCTTTACCTGTTACTTGCTTTTTGCAGGGACCCTTCTGCAACAATCTGCCAAATGACATCACTGTGTGAAATCATGGGGCCACTTAACACATCTTGTAAAGTGAATTTCACATTTTTGTCAATTTTTTTTTAGAATGACTGGAAAGTTTGACAATGTGAAATTCTGTTTTCATTTACAGAATTTGACAAGTAAAAAAGTTGTAATACTTGAAACAGATTATAACAAAACTGATCTCATAAAAACAAGTTTATGACTGGTTTAATTGAAACGTACACTTTTTATTTTTTACGCAAATGGCATTTTTCTCTCAAATTTAGTTTGTGATGGTCAGGCATTTTGTTTGCAAGTTCTGAAACATTTACATGATGTGGTAAAATGTGAATATCCTGTTTTGTGACAAGAAAAGAGTGCAAGCGTAGTCCCCACAAAGTGTGATCTCTCAAAGTCTTGAGGATGAAATATGTTTTAATTAAATTCATTATGATCCAACTTATCCATCCACCATATTTGCTTGATCTCACTTCTTGCGATTTGTTTTTAATCTCTTGAATGAAAAAATTTGTGGTAGAAAAAATGACAGAGATATTAAAAGGCATCAATTTGCAAATACTTCTGGCTACTTTGAAAAATGAAAAACAAGTTTACACTAGTGTTTTGCATCAAATGAACAATCATTTGAAGGAGTTAAATTTATAACCCTTAAAAATAAATAAACAATTTTTTATTATATAAAATTCCAGTTATTTTTGGGTACCCCTGTGTATGTATATGATTCTTATTTCTTTGTTATTTGATATTGGAATTATAAATGTTTCTATTTAGTATATATCTATATAGATTTAGTACACCATGAAGTTTTATTTTGTTAATTGTTTATATTGATTAATAACAAAACAGTTTTGGTAGGAGGAGCTTGGTGGTAAAATTGGATTGGTACCTAGATAGCAAGTATATGAAAATACATAAAAGATCAGCTATAGGTGTGTAGCAAGAAAGAGAATAATAATATAAATAGTTTATTACATGGAAGTTCTTAAGTTGTTTGGGCACTGGAAAATTGGAAAGGAACCACAAATCATGGACCTTAAATTCTAGAGTCTACCATTGCACTAAACCATGGAGGCAAAAAAAAGAAGGATCAGTGAACTGAGAAATTTTGAAACTCAATAGGTAAATGATATTCTACAAAAAAAAAAAGAAGCAACAACTCCAAATAGTGTCATTCACGCTATTATTTCTCATATGCTCTTTATTAGCTAAATAATATATTATATATAAACACACATCTTTGGTGGGTCCAATATTAAGATGCCAATCCACTATTAGAAGGAATTACCTAATATGGCCATTAACGCTTTGATTTACGGTTCAGAAACAGGCCATTAACGCTTTGATTTACGGTTCAGAAACATGGTGACTAACATATATTTCTAGGAGCGTTCCGAAATTCATTATACATATGATATAAACTATTTTCAAGCCATTGAGGTCGTGAAAATAAACAAAATACATTTGAAAGATTATATTTGAATCTATGACAAAATATTTAATGAAAAATTATTTTAACAATAGTAAGATGAACGCTTTATTTTTCCCAAGGCATATACTCTTAAATAGATAAATAACAAATTACGACGATGGGATTGTATAATAAAACTAAAATAATATTAGTAATTAATCTAGCTAGTAATATTTAGCATTTATATATATTTTGATTAGAGCGTAATTTTAATATTATTACAGCATTAAAATTAGGTCATAAGCAAAAGAAATAATAATAATACGAAGTTTGGGTGGTACTGACATAATGGCCAAAATAACTAAGAGGAAACGGTCATGATTCTGGATGAGAACGAAGTTGATAGGCATGCCGTGGCTCATTGCCAACATGCAGGCCTAGATACGAAGAAAGTAAATAAGCATGGCATGTGCCAAACTTACGGGAATCACAGCCAGAGGCCCTTTTATATGAAGTGAATATGCATAGCGTGTGCCAAACTTACGGGATCACCGCCAGAGGCATTTTATATGAAATAAATAGTCCTGGGAAGATTTACTATCCCCAGGACAAGTCTTGAGAAGAAATCTATGGGTTTGAACTTGTCACAACCCCCAGATTAAGAAGCACATATATATATAAAAACATGAAGATAAGACCGAATGTCAGTAACACAGTACGAATGAATGTCACTAACGACATGAAATATGATTTACTGCTTTAAAAATAAATGACCCTTGATTGAATACTATAATTTATATAAATAACATGCTATGCCACTATAATATATATATATATATATATATATATATATATATATATATACATGAGAGAGGGGGGGGGAAGATTAGATTTTATTTAGCAAAAGTAACATTAAGATTTACCCCCTTCCCTTTCTGATATTTAAAATAATTCAATCCCACCTTCGTGGTTTTTATAGTAACTGGAATATTTAAGCTTATATTTTAAGAGTAAATAAAAAAAACAGTTATATAGAAAATAATTAACGGGTCACTCTTTCAGAATCTAATAAAAAAGACAACATTTTAAAAGATTTCAAAGTGTTAATTAGCTTAAGTTCTGGATTTACCCTGGGTAGAAAATCCAGAGTTAAAGAAATATATTTTTTTATATTAAAATATAAATAAAATGTTGGCTCCTAAAACAATCTGGTGAGGGTATTAATTAATAATGCATTGTTTTAAGTGGACATTAAAAACCCTAGTTCATGAAGGTTTACTTAAAAAGAAGAAAAGATTTTACAAAATTCAACTCATCAGATTGTTAGAGAATGGCATAATAATAATAAAAGCATATATGTATATAATCAAGTAATAAATAACTATAAATAATTGACCGCACCAAAGTTAAAGAAAGTTAGAGCATATGAGAGAAAATTAGATTTATAAAATCATTTAAGAGCAAATTACATTTACATATTAATTTAAAAGATAGAAAATTGAACAATACATTAGAAATCTTGATAGAGTTTGAGATTAGTGAGGCTAGATTCATTTTCAAATAGTAGCATAAAAGTTACCTTGCATGAATTTAATAAGTATTTTCAAAGTATGGCAATTAAAATGCAAGTTCTTCGGTGGCAGCAAGTCTCTATTAGCATTTTTAAAGTTCTCCATCGGGCCTTTACTTCACTTTAGGGTAGCAGAATATTATGGCAGCGGAAGACGACCTCAAAGGGTCGGGAAAAGGTTTTACTAGATCATTTTTAGATTTCAAAACAGCATAGTGTCTAGTAGCAATCACTTCTCTCAATAGTAGCTAATCTCATCTGTGACTCAAAATTCAGCCATTTTATACTTTTTCTTTAGGTGTTTTTGAAGATGCAACAGTAAGATAACGTCCAAAAATAAATTCAAATCTATTTCCAGATTAGAAATAGATTTGACAACATGTTTATAACAAAAGTATCTTTAATTTTAATCTCATTTTATTTTAAGTAAAACTTTAATTAAAATACCTTCCCCAGATTAAAACAATAGTGCTTCCAACCCTTTAATTATTTTTAGACAATCAACTGTAGCATCTTCCATATTGGATTTTACAAAATATACAGTTTAAAAGAAAAAAATACTTTAAAAAGAAAAAGTTGTACAAATGACATATAATAAAATATTTACAAAAAAATCAATATTTTGTTAATATTTTGCTCCTATATATATATATTTGAGCCGCACCTATGTATTTTAATAAAAAGAATTAATAATCATAAAATTAATAATAATAAAATGTTAATTTAAAAGTTAAAATTTTATAACCTAGGCGCACATCTCAAATATATACATAAAATAGATATAGATAACAAAAGGAACGGGATGGGAAATAGGGTTTGAATAAAAGTTAGTAGATAGAAACATGAAGCTCAATCTTAAGCTAAGATTAACTGCTTCAGATGGAATGAAGCTTTAAAATTCATGTGTATATATATTTATAACAAAGCCTCAAACAATTTTTATATTCTATTGCAAAGCAAAAGATGTTCTACAACGTTTCAAAGGGGAATGCTGAAGGACAAGGAAAGCATTATTTACCAGGTTTTATGAATGCCGACTGGTCAGGATTTTAATGGTTTTCCTATCTTGTTTTATTCTCTAGCTAAATGTAAGTGGGTATCCATTTACTGACTAAGATTAGATAATAGTTTTGAGTGACCATAGGTGGACTACTTAAAAGAAAAATCCTAATTCTGTTCAAATGAAAGCATTTCAAAGCTTTATCTGAGCCACATCAAAAATTCTGTTGTAGATGTGGATATACATATTGTGACTTTGCGGGGGCCCATTATTTCCCTCATTTTACATATAGAGAGCCATTAAGTTATTGAGCTAAAAATAACTAAATATATATATTTTTGTTATTGTTTTTTTTTTTTTTTATATTCTTAATGCATCTAAAAAATCTAAAATTAGAAAATAGTATTAATTGACATTTGGGAAAAAAAAATCCAATGTTAAATATTTTTATGTATCATTTACTTGAGAAAAATTGAAAATTACTCTTTTTTAAAAAGAATTTGTGCTGATTTTATAATATATTTTGTGATGGTATTCACACTTCACATTCTCTTGAATAATAGTAAACTTCTGGCTTATGTTATTATATATATATATTAAATACAGATTCATTGCCATTTTAATGTTTAATTAAATACAGTCGGTCCTTTGCACTGAATATAATTAGTTGCGGAAACACATATTAGTCCAATGATTACGTTAAAATGCAAGCATTTTAAAGGTAATAAATTATAGACTGACATCATCCAACGCCAATCATTTAAGTAGGAAAAATATAATATAAAATACATATCAAATTAATTATTATATTGTACATGTAAATTTGAAAATTCAATTAATAAAAATTAAACTTTAATAAAATAAAAAATACTGCTCAATAATTTTTTAAAAGTTTGTGATTATCTGTTAAATGGGAATGAGTTACCTTATGGTAAACAGCAATTTGACAAGATGTGTGATGTGCTGGAAAGCTCTATAATATGTTGCATACAAAATGCTAAGTTAAATAATATTCATCATAATATTTGCATTTATTGATTTAGTCATTCTGTATAATAGTGATCTGACAGTTTTTCCATTCTCTCAGTATTTCTTTTTTCTTGATGTCTGCTTTATATACTGTATGCAATTTTCTAAATCTGATTTCTGGATTATTTAATGTAGCAGCAAAATAATTAAAAAATAAAAATTGGGATTGTATTAATATTTTTAAAAGTATAGTACAAGGAAAAAGACAAGTGAATTTCATTTTCAAGATATCTTATTTAAAATAGGTAAATAATTTAACAATATTTAATTTAGAATGCATTTGTTTATGTCCATTAAGTTTAATATTTCAATAGTTTATGTATAATTTATATCATTAAGAAAATACATTTAATGCTATATAATAGTTCTCAAGAGTATATTTAGGGAATGAAAGACTATATGAAGTGAAGCAATATAGTAATTGGAGTTAGTCAGATTGAATTGGCTATACTTTTCTATATGTATATTTCATTTTAAAATTTAATATAGTACAGTATCTCACAGTTAAAGAATAATCATCTTGTTTTGATAGAGAATTATAATATGGTCGATATCTAAAGATCTTTGAGAAGAAAAGTCAAAAATTTGAATTAACCAAATTAAATATTATCTATGTCTAATACTTAAAAGTCTTGTTCCTGCACATCCTATGTCAGCAATAGCTTTGTTATATGCTTGTGGCTCATTGTCCAAATCTTAATTTAATGAGAAAAGGTAAAAACATTAAATTAATTGGTACAATTTAAATGTTATATGTGTTTGAACATATATAAATATCAAATTATGTAGCTCAAAATATGCAATAAATTGGAGAGATAAACTTCCTTTTAAAAGTTATATAGTGGAACTAAACTATGCTATATTTTTTACCAAGTCCCCTTCATGTACAAATGTATATAGCATCTAATAGCAGACATTTTGTCAATAACATTGATTACAATAGAATACATATTTTTTATTGAACTGCAAGTATATAGTTCTTTTCAATATACACATATATAACACAAATGCTTTTTATATGCATATATAAAGATTATAGTATAAACAAAATTTAAAAAAGTTAATAATAATATAATTATTAATAATAAATTGAAGAAATATATTTTAGTGACTGAGTATTCACTCATGCATTCATTGAAGCAATAACATTAGAAAAAAACTAACTACCATATTTTGATTTTTAAAATAAAGTAAATAACAAAATATTTCACTTTCTTTTTGTTGTTTTTTTTTTTTTTTGTAAATAACTTCTTTTTTTTTTTATATAGAAACAAAATTAGGATCTTTTTAATTAATTTGAAGTTTTAAATCAATATCAGCTTTTAATATATTCTCAAATTTTATAAAACTTTAAGCTTTACATTTAGAAATTGGTTTATTATGGAAAATATTGCACATCAAATTTGGAAAGGATAATAATGTTATTAATATATATATAATCATGTACAGTGCTCCGAGATTGAAAAACAGCTACTAGCGTATTGTAAAATTTATTTACAAATGTTAATCTTTTTTTTAATGTGATTACATACAGAGCTCAGAGAAAAAAATGGCAGCCTAAATATCATAAAATTTGTGAATTTTAATGGTTTTTAGTTTTGTTTATTTATATATTTGTTGGCTTACATTTTGTTTTTGGATAGTGTATAATTGAAATCACACAATTAATACAGTGTAGTTCACAGATCCACTATATTAGTGGGAACATCCTCTAATTTCAAAATAGTCTATCATGGAAGCAAAAAAAATGGATTCAGTTTCACCTATGGTTAAGATCTTAGATGGATAGTAATCAAAACAAATGTAAAATAAATAAACATCAAAGAATGCAATAAATTGGAGTAATGAACTTCTTCATAAAGTACCAAACTATATATTAATGCAGCACTGCCTAGTATTAAAATAATCCACATTGTAGATAAAAAATGAATACACTTTAATTCAAATAAATATCATTGATTGATTTATTATCTATATAAGATCTTGGACCACAAAAGTGGATTCATTTTTTGTTCCCAATATGGATTACTTTGGTATTGAAGATTGTTGCATTAATTTATAATTAGAATTTTAAAAGGGAAGTTTATTGCTCCAACATATTACATATTGTATAATTTGTGATTTACATATTTAATATTTGATTATTTGTTCACATGTTATTAAAATGAGAAACTATGAATTTTTATTTTTTTTAAAGAGACTATATCATTATCTGTGCTAATCTCATTAATCCTATCATTGTGTAATCTACTGTTCATGTAAGATTTTGGATCATAGTGAAAGTGAATTCATTTTTTTTTCTTCAAGGTGAATTATTACATTATTAGAAGACAATAAATACATTAACATATAGCTACCATGTTTCTCCAAAAATAAGACATAACCAGAAAATAAGCTTTAGTATGATTTTTTATATAAGCTCTAGTTAAGATAGTCAGTCAGATGAATGGATTTCTTTTCATTTGTTGAAGCACACAATGTCTGTACTGAATTATAAAGTAACGAATGTATAAATAAATGATATTATTGACATTAATGCTTTAAATAAATAATAATATAAATTATAAAGATAGCTTATGTATTTTCCAGTTGAATATTTTCAACAAACTTAATTCTATGTGCATAGAGAAACAATTTCCTCTCCACTTAATCTTGGATTTAAGATAACTAATTTATTGACTTTATGAAAGATTTAACAAACTTTTAAAATTTTTACCTATTTAAGCCAATATAACGACAATTTATAATTTCATTTATGTAATTTTAGGTACTTATTTTATTTATATGTAATACTTAGATTTAAAATACTTGACCTAGTTTTAGAATGTGGTCATGGTAGCTTTTAAATATTTAAACTATGCCCACCCCCCCTTCCAATATTGTCTGTTCTTTAGAAAAACTACTAGTTATGAATAATCACGTAAAGTTAAGCGATAAAATGCATGATGTTCAGCATAATGAGAATATTGCAAAATTTGTAATTATAATCAAGAGTAGGTTATCATTGAAATTTATCAAGGTCAAGAAACCAATTTAATCTTCCATGGTCAAGATTGGAAAAAAAGATCTGACAAATTATGAATTGGTGAAGATTAATTTTTTCTGGAATTCAGCAGTGTTTATATTAACATTTTTATTTAAAAAGAAAAGTGAGTTTTTAAAAATGAATGTATTGTTTTTTGGTTTTTGTTTTCTGACAAAGAAGTAGTATGTACTAGATGTGATATGTTGGACTATTTCCATCATTTATGAGTGAATGTTGAGTGTATAGAAAATTTTAAACTTTATTTAAACTTTTCAAATACAAACAACTTGTTAATAATAACACAGAAATAGACAACACAGGTTAGTAATTATACAGTGTTTCAAGTAGTAGTATTCTCCATTCTTTTTCAGGTGTTGCTGGCCTATATGCATTTAAGGCAAACGCTCTACCAACTGAGCTATTCTGTCAACTCGCACTTTTAGATTCATGAATATCGAATTTAAGGCAAATGCTCTACCAACTGAGCTATTCTGTCAGAATAGCTCAGTTGGTAGGGCGAATGCCTTAAATTCGATTTTGAAGAATCTAAAGGTGCGAGTTCAAATTCTAAGCGAATATTGTCACTGTACATATAGGCCAGCAACACCTGAAGAAGAATGGAGAATAATACTACTCAAAACATTGTGTAATTACTAACCTGTGCTGTCTATTTGTGTGTTATTACTAACAAGTTGTTTATATTTGGAAAGCTTAAATAAAGTTTAACATTTTCAATACATTCAACATTAACTCATAGATAATGAAAATAGTCCAACATATCACATCTAATAATATACCATCATTACAAACCTTCAGACAAATAATAAGTAGTATGTACAAATAGAAATATATAAAAAGTATTTTATAAAAAATGTTTTTATTTAATTTGATGAATAATATACTAAAAGTCAAAAATATTTTTTCTTTGATCACAATTTTGGTTAGTAAATATGGGACATCAGTAAATTAATGAATTCACTCTCTAGAATTAATTAATTTACAGATGCATCACATTTTACATCAAGTTATAAATAACAACCAAAATTATGATTAAAGAAAAACTATTTTTTAATTTTTAATGCATTATTTATTAAATTAAATAAAAGCATTTTTATATATATATTATTTTTTGGTATTTGGATATTTTAAAATAATGTTTTTGTAACTATTCATCGTCAAATTTAAAAACTGATAATCTAAGTATTTTAAATCAAATTTGCTCACATTAAAAATTGTAGGTAAGCAATCAGTAGAAATTAAAATTTCATTCTTCATTTCTCTTTCTTTCTATTTAAATTAACTTTTAGTGCTTTTTAGTGTATTAGTCATAAAATTCAATGAAAGCGTATTTTTTAAAATGATAGCACCATCAATTGCACATTACTGAAAACTTGAACCAATATCAACGTGCTTAAAATTCAGTCTGCCAATACTGCTATACTGGATACTAACTGGATAACCCGGAAATATTGCATTATCATCAATACCTAACGTGTAAACAAAATTTGAAGAAATCTGCTTGATAAATATATGCTAAAAATTGGTTACAGGTTTTGACCCAATTAAACAAAATTAATTTCTAAATTAAATAAAAGCTTTTAAAAAATAGATGGTAAGAGATCAAAAAGTATAACTTATCCTGAAATTATAACATTTTCATATCTTTAACATAAGAAAACTTGATTCTGATAACATAATTCACAAATTTATTAAATTTACTAGTAAATACCCACTCAGTGTTATGACAGTGACTGAGACTAAATTTCATTTTAAAAAAACGTATCCAGTTTTCAGTTATACAAAGCGTCACTTTAATACAAAATATGGAATTTATTTCCGATGCTTGTGTGGTGCTTTACTTATTTTTGATCATAACCTTTCATTATATTAGTTGTTACATACTCAGTAAACAAGGTAAACATTGTTGCTATTCTTAGGCATCTCAAGTTTTGTCAGAATTCTAACTTAATATTTACTATCACTCATGAAGACTTCAATTTGTAAGTAAAAAAAAAATCTCATCTTGTCAAGTTCTGTTTAGAAATGGATTTCATCTTTATCAAAGTTTGTTGCATTTTAGTTTATATTTTTTTTACTGATAATTATTTTTTTCTAATAATCATATCCCCTTTTTTCTTCACTTTTTAGAAATATTTTACTGCAAGATCTCAGACTATTATATGTTCAGTTTTGATTTGGTCATTCTTATTTTAGTGATGAAGATTCAGAAAAAGACTCATAAGTAATTTAAAGTTGGCATTGATTACATTTTTTATTTATTGATCTGTTCAATATCAGAGTAAAATGTTCAAAATAACTTGATATTTTTATAATTTTTCAAAAATAATTTAAAAATTAAATGATTAAAATATGTAAAAAAAAGTTCTCTCAAAAATATAAATTTATTCACAAGATAAATAAATAACATACAGTTAAGAAAAGAGACAATCTTTAAAGTGTTTAGCTCTGGAGATGAATTTCTGGGTTTTGAGGATGAAGATTAAAAGGTACCTAATTACAGTGTTCCTTAGTTACATTTTTTTGTTGACATAAATAACTATAAAATTAGTACAATAAATCATTATGGAAATTCATGAAAAATTTTAGAAAATGTTTTTTTTAAATGTGCATAAGGGGGAGGGGGAGTGCATCTTATATGTTGCTGCATTCTATATGTTGATAGATACAGTACTAGTATTTATGAAAGTGATGATGAAAATTTTAATGTTTTCATTGCTTAATTTGTTTTATCTATAGATTATATATTTTTTCAATATATACTGTGCATATATACATATAATGTGTTAAATAAGCCATGGGGTTAGCTTATATATAAATAGCCAAAAACGTTGGAAATCAATAAATAAAAACTAAAAAAATAAATAGTAAATTTATGTTTTAGTAATAGAAGCAAAAAAAAGTGCATATATAGAATCAATACCAGAAAAGACTTCTAACTGTTAAAAATTTGTTTAAAATACCGTGAATAAAATAAAATTTACAATAATGATAAGTACAATATTTGGTCAGCAAGAAAATATGATCAATACTATTTCTAGACGTTTAGATTATTAATAAAATGCTTTCAGCTTGTATTAAATGATGTTTTTGAAAATCAAACTTTATACACATTTTAATCATGAAAAAACAACAGTGCCTGAGTATAGGCAAGAACACAATAAATATTACTGTTCTACATTGATTGAATGATTCACTAGCGTGAATAATTGTTTTCTCTATCTTTTGCAATTACTACTAAATTTCTTTTGTAAACGATTCAACTGTTTTTATGCCCAATTATTTGCTAGCATTTGATATATAAAAATATAATGCATTTTGTTTTTGAACTAATAGCATTTGTAAAACTACAGATTTTTTTTTCCGATGATGCTTGATTGAAAAACTAAAAGATATTTTCTCTATGAAACAGTCAACTAATTTTATGGTTGTGATATTTCATTGAATGATATCTGAAGATGTTTTTTCATTCCAGAAAGTCTTCCATTTTTGCATAATTAATGACTTTTTAAAAAACTATTAATGAATTGTCATCAGATATTGTGTGTCAAAATTAATCAGAAAATATATAAGTTAATAATTCGTATTTATGTATTATCCATCGCCTAAGCTTGTCAACCATGGTTTTTTTAACAATATATTTTCAGGGGCCTCCAATAAATATTGAATATAAAATGGCTGACTAGAAACTATCATATTTAATATTTACATTTTTTTATTATTATTATAAAAATAAAAGAAATTATGCAAAAGTACAACAATTAATTGTTATTAAAATAAATTTAATAATTTACACTGCAATAAACAAAATCACAAATGTGGCAGTTTGAAATTCCTAATGACCAGTAAAATCTGGTAATCATCTTAAATTTTCATAACTAGTTATTAAATTTAACTATTAAAAATAAAAGGAAAAGAAATAGTCATTTTATTAAGAAAAATGATAGATAAACTATTTACCTGGGATAAAATTTGAAGTTGGAATGTAAAGGTCATTAATAAATTCCAATTTCATTTTTTAAAGGGAAAACTCAAAGCTTTATAGTTAGTTAATAAGTTAAAAGGAGGCTGCTGGAAGGTTGCATTAGTTCCTAAGATCTAGGTACAGTGTTGTCAGATTCAAGGCTCTTCAGTGATGAAAGCCACAAGCTGGAACTAGTCTGGGGATATTGGATGAGTAGGCACTAGATAGGGATTTTATGCACAAACCTTCTTGCATCCATTGGTTACTCTGGCTTGCACTGGTGGCGCTACTGTATGGAGAATTTAGCCTCGTATATATATATGAACATTGTTATAAATTGTTACGTTGACAGTGCAAAATGATAAATTGAAAAATTAGAAATGAATGAAGTATTAAAGTAGCCACTTTGAACATGAAATATGATAAAATAAAAAAAAGGAATAACTGTGTTTTTTTTTTAATAAAAAAAAATAAATATTGCAATTAAATTATTTAATTAGTTAAAATTTTTCGGTGACAGATTATGAATTAAATTTGCATAACTGGATAATAATCATTTATTCTTAGCTGTTTTTAAGTTGTAATAGATATTTCATAAAATGTGTCGAACATAGTATATATATATATGTATTCCATTTTTTTAAAAATTTCAAATTGTCTCAATCTAAGCTTATTTTTTAGATATAATATTGTATCTTGACTTTTTATTGTTTCCATCTCTATAACTAAGTGCATCATTTTAATCAAATAAACTTATCTGAATCATCTTTGCCTTATAAAATAATCTTCTCTTTTATCAATTTTAATTTTGCAGAGCATCAAGATTATTATTACTACATATTTTTAAATTTGAGAAATTTTAATCACCAAAATATAACCGCACTAATACTCAAATTTATTTTTATTTACTATAATACCTTTTATTATTAATAAATTTCATGTAATTGAAATAAATAACTTCAGATTCCTAGAATTTATATTGATTAGTTGCAGAAAAATAATAATTTTATTATTTACAATTTTGTCTTTTTTTATTCAAATGTAAGCACCTTTATGTTTTCATATTTTTTAAATTTTTATCAGTACTGTATATCTCTTATTTCAATTCCACTACCATGTTGCAACCATTGTTCATCCTTCCCCACATGGTATTAAAAGTGATTATAAACTAATCCTATCTTGTGTCAGAATAGTGTGATGAAAGGCTTCAAGCTTTCAACATGGGTGTGGGGATTTAAATGTTTGATACCTTTAGCTCACCTTAAGAGCAAAAGTTTGTGAAGCACTTATATTGTGAGGGAAAGTGGTCTAAGTTTCTGTGCTGGTGGATAGTTGCTATGTGGGGGAGCTGAGATGAAAGAAGCACTGATAAAAACCAAAAACTTTATGCGTGTTAGTTAGAACTGGATTTAATACGTTTAAATTTGAAGTTTATATTTAAATGTCAAAACTAATTTTAAATAATCTTAGATGGTTACTTAAAAGTTGTTTTTTTTTTTAAACCACGGACTTTTCTAAATTGTTTAGCATATATGTCAATCATTTTTAATAGTTTTTATAAATAAGCAAAATCTCAAAAAAATTAATGAGCACATTATTAAATATTTTTAAACGAAAGTCTTTATTGTTATTGTTTTAGTGTGTGTGTGTGTGTCTATTTCGAAGAGCAAACTTTTATATAGCAGTATGTTTAAATAATCCGATAGAAAAGAGTCCTTTGTAAAACTTTCAGAATCAAGCAATAAAATATTTCATCATCAGTGATATTTTTCCTGTGTTTTTTCTTCGTTTCCTAACAAAATAAATATAATTAATTTAGCATAATGTTTTTTTATTTTATTTTTAAGATTAAACAATAAGTCAGAACACCAAAAAGCGTGCATTCACTACTTGCAAACTTCCATTATGAAGACCTAATTCCAGTAGTCATGTTTAAGAGTCTTCAGGAAATTCATGCATTGCCATCTGTTGTTCATTGAGAGAAAATATTTTGATTTAGTAATGAAATAAGGTTTTTATTTTTCTATTAGTAGCTGATGACTTATTATCATTGGTGATTAGCAGTGCTTTTTGCTAAGATTGCATTAAAGGAAAAGATAAACAATGGGTTCAGTGCCTGTAGATGAGCAGGGAAAGGTACAATGAACCATATTATGATTTATTTCTTTTTTATGTTGAGTATGATTGTATTATTGGGGACTTTTACTCTCCAGTGTACTCTAAAATAATAATGTATGTGGCAAACTCTAGACACTGTTAATATAAACAATTGACTTTCTAACTGCCGAAATGATTGCTTTTTACTGTATGTCCAAGATTTTATATAAAAATGTCATCTTGGGTCAGATCCAGATTAAAATTTCAGCAGATATGTCAGTTGTTAGAGTTTGTTGCTTTGACTGGTATACATTATATAGCATTCTAATTCTCTATTATTTCCTATGATAATGAATATTGTAAATTTGGCTGGGTTGACTATGGACCAGTTTAAATAAAGAAATCTCTGAGCATACTTAAAAAAATTCACAAGCTTTAATATGATTTTTTTTATGTTTGGAGCAGGTAATGTGGTAATGGGTCCATCACAAGGCCCTTGGTGTAATAATGAAATACCATAACATTGTTCTGTGAAAACAACAATTGGTGATGGCAAATCAGAGAATTTTTTTAGTGCTTATTCAATACATCAAAATTTTTTAGTAACGGTGAAAAGCATTCTTCAGTGAATGACCTAACATATATGTATATATTTTTAAAGTTTTTCATTAATCAAAATATAACTACATGATCAAATTTTTTACTCTCACATTTTATCTCATCATGATAATATTTTCTCCCAATGTAAATTGCTGCTGTATAAGAATTATGTGATTTGGGTTTAATGTAATAAATTATAGATTGCCATGTTTTCTTTCAGTTTTGATTCTTGGATATTTTGCATTTCTTTTATATTACAGGCTGATTAAAATGATAATAACTATTTGTTTTAAAGGGAAAGTAAATTGTTAGTCGTGGCTTAATTTTGCTTATATTCTGCTGTGTCCTGAGGGTCTCTAAAGACCAGTCAGGAAGCTAATGAACAATATTACTTGGAAATGTATATATAATAAGATTTATTTAATAACAATAATAATGTAAAAACAACACAAAAAGGTAATAGCCCATTAATATTCATATTCTTATTTATTTTCTTTGGGTGAAAATAATCTTCTTTCGCACCAGGTGTAACCTAATTATTATATTTGTGCTTTCAAATCAAATATCTCTTGAATCACAAATAATCATATATAATTTCCTTGTAGAATAAACTGTTAAAGTTTGCAATCTCAGTGCTTACCATCGGCACACACAATTTATATGTTGATATTAATGACCTTTGCTACCGACTTCTCTCTGCTTCTTGGTTAATGTTCTGTTAATATTACCCTTTGCTGGTAATAACTTTTTCAATATACAAACAAGCAACTACTTCTAGCTTGCTACTATTCCATTTAGACTGAGATTAATCTAACATTGAGACCTTTTTACTGCTGATCTGTTATCACTTCAAATCAATACCAACTTTAATCCAGTCTAATCATTTTAGCTGTTTTCTCTCCTTTCTTCGTTTTCAACGGAAGTATCTTATTTACGATCTAATTTGTATGCAAATTCTAGTCTTTTTCAATCAATAATTTTGGGACGATCTCTCAAGCGAATTTCTAGAGTAATTTTCTCCAATTATATAAAGGAATGTTAACTGAAGAAATTCATACAGTATTTACAAAAATAACATATTTTATTTATATATGCGCAGACATTTAATATTCTAAATTTATTATTGATTTGTTTAATATATTTTTGGAAATTGTAATCTTTATCATCATTATTAAGTTTATGGTCATTCTAATTCCAAAAGAAGAAAGATAGAGAGAAAAATAATAACGAATAAAATTACTGAAAGAAAAATTGCGTTGTATATAAAGGTTATGAAAGGTTCATGAGGACAAAATAATAAGGTAAAAAGAAAAGAAAATGGAAAGAGAATGAAAAAAGAAATTTAGAAAGGAGATATATACTAGCTACAATTGTACTTTGGATAGCACTGTTTTTTTCTTCTTCTTTCTTTCATATGTCATAGCATCGGCCGGGACGCGAACCCACACCCGTCTGCAACCAACTACTTGCTTGCAAGGCGAGTGCGATAACCTCTCGGCTAACAACGCTTGACTGTTTTTTTTTCCTAAGAAGAATGCTTTTGAAAATTTTTTTAAATATATATCATTCACAAGAGAATTAAAAAATTCAACATTTTTTTTTTTTAAGTTGGATTTTTTTTTCCTGAAAAACAAAAGCTTTTTGTTATCTTAATTACATTTCACTTTTTTTGTTATTTACTTGGATTTTTTTTTTTTTTTTACTAAAGCTAAGATTTAATTTATATAAATACAATAATTATTATTTTGTATTTTGTATGAACATCGAATACTTATAAACTGGAATGTAAGTTAATGGGTCTTTGAAACAAATTATTTGAGGAAAGTGATTTAAAAAATGGTTTTAAAATTAATTTTGAAATTATTTTAAACATACAGTTTGTGTTTGTTCTAATTTCGAACATTTTATATCTTGTTTGTAAAAAAAAATTATTTAATTATGTTTAATTATACTTGAAGAAATGCCAGCTCAAATCATTATATACAAAACATTTTTATTGATCAAACGATCAGCAGAATACATCCATTTCGGGAATAATCTCATTCAGCAGCTGTGATGGTAAACGGCTTATTAACAAAGCATGAATATTTATTGCATAATTATTTATATAAATTAGCCTACTTCAATACAATTATATGATAATCAAGGCAAAATTGGAGATTTGTATTATTAAAAACCATGTAGACTGCAAAACATTTTGTCGTTTTTCATGTAGTATAGCAGATACAATAAAAAATGTACTGTGCACATTGATGAGGACTAATATATTTTCAAGTTTACTTATATACAGTTCAACTATTTATTACAATTTTCAATATTGGATTTCTTAATTAAAGTTTTAATAATATGAGTCTCATGTTATTAGTTTGTAATTATGTTAAAATATGCTATTTGCCTGTTTATTATACAGGTTGAACATGGAGTCAGAAACTGTCCTAGTTATAACCAAATTATATGATTTCTAAAATAAATAATCAATCAAACAAGATTGAAATAAACAACTATTAATAAGTATAATTAAATATTTATCAAATCGGCTTTCATCTCCATTGAGACCTTCTCAATATATTATAGTAATGATTCACAGAACCAATTAACAATATTCACTCCATCTACTGGACACTATTTACATTACATTTCCTTTAAACATGTATCAGTCAGTATATTATAAATAAATAAATAAATAAATTTAACATATTGTACATCTAATTTTTTTTTACAATATTTCCCCAAAAAATAATAATTAAATATATATTTTACATCTTTTAAAAATAAAAAAATAAATAAATTGGTATTTACATATTTACAACCATTTCCTACACTTTCCAATTGTTTAATAAAACCCATTTCCCACCCAATTTAGCTGGACCTTTTACTATATTTACACATTTGTCCAAGTTTTCTTGAATATATAATGTTTCATAATATATTCTTTTATGGTAATTCTTCACATATTTAATAACACTTATATTTTCCTCACACTTCATCTTATGTCCTGTATCCAAATAATGCAAACATGGCCCTATTTGCATTATTTGGATACAGGGCATAAAATGAAGTGTGAGGAAAATATAAGTGTTATTAAATGTGTGAAGAATTACCATAAAAGAATATATTATGAAACATTATATATTCAAGAAAACTTGGACAAATGTGTAAATATAGTAAAAGATCCAGCTAAATTGGGTGGGAAATTGGGCTTTATTAAACAATTGGAAAGTGTAGGAAATGGTTGTAAATATGTAAATACCAATTTATTTATTTATTATTTTTATTTTTAAGAGATGTAAAATATATATTTAATTATTATTTTTTGGGGAAATACTGTAAAAATTTTTTAGATGTATAATATGTTAAATTTATGTATTTATAATATACTGATACATGTTGTAAATAGGGTCCAGTAGATGGAGTGAATATTGTTAATTGGTTATGTGAATCATTACTATAATATCTTGAGAAGGTCTCAGTGGAGATGAAAGCCGGTTTGATAAATATTTAATTATACTTATTAATAGTTGTTTATTTCAATCTTGTTTGATTGATTATTTATTTATGTGTTTGTGACAACATTATGGACAAATAAATTATATTGGATATTTGACCATCATAGTGATATATGATTACTTTTCCATTAACAGCATTAATCCATGTTGGGCTTGTGGATTATTTGCGAAAGTGCATATAATAAATAATTACTTGTGTTTGTAGAGATGGCACATAATAAGAAATGGATTACTGCTGTTATCAACATAAAATAAAATATTTTATTTCAAGCTAGCTCATGGTATTCTAATTAGCCCTATTATTATTTAGTAATGTTGAATAAGGGAAGCTAGGATTTTTTTTACTATGATAGTTAGTAAAAAAAAAATCCATATGTCAGTATTGAAAATAAAATAAATATACAAAACTTATTACTTTCTAAATTTTTTATTTTTGTCACTCCATACTACCACCCTCTCCCACTTTTCATACATTTTATGAATAACCTTCATTTTTTTAGTCAACTAGAGATTGCTTAGACAAATCAAAAACTTTTCTAAGATACCCTAATAATTCTTAAATATTATACTAATATAGTAAATTTGATCATATAATTCATTATAAAAATACAAAATTATAAATTAATCAAAATTCTTCAATTTACAAAGAATTTAATTAAAAGAATATATTAAATAGTTTGATACAACTTGTTTTGAACATAATATGTATAAAAAAACAGAAAATACTAACATAACACTTTTAAATAATATAATGAAATGATAAATTATTACAAAGTGCTAAAGTATCTTATTTTGAATTAGAGAAACACTTCTAGAAATAATAAATAAAGAACATTTGTTTGAAATCATCACTGTGAACCATTATTGTTTTCCTTAAGGTTTGTGATTATGGTATTTTTGTTGTATTTAACTTTATTTAAATGTTCCAATTACATTCAACTGTTAGTATTAGCATACAGGATAATATATGCACAATGTTTCCAGAGGTATTATTTTCTTTCTCTTATTTAAGTGTTGCTGGCCTAGCTAGTGGTAGTATAGCATATGAATCAAAACTAAACTCTTAGATTCTTGAATATTGAATTTTAAGTTAACACTTGAATCAACTATGGTTTCATTGGTTAGAGTGTTGCCTTAAAAGTCAATATTTCAAGAATCTGAGCTAATACTGTCACTGGTGAGGCCAGCAACACCTGAAAAAAAGAGAAGAATAGTATTTCTCAAAACATTATGTATATAATAATCTGTGTGCTATTACTAACAGTTGAATGAAATTGGAAGATTTAAATGAAGTTAAATTTCTGTAGAGACATTCAATACATATTAGGTGTTGGAAATAGTCCAATATATAAATACGAACCAATATGTTTCAGAAGATACTTTGGTGCTCTAATTTATATGTTTAACAATTTATTAAGTAATTAATATTGTGATTTCATTTGCATACATGTATATGAAAATCGATATCAAAGATTATTTTTATTCAGAAAAATAATGCACACACCTTAGCAAAATTTATTGCTTTTGAATTGGAATTTAGAAAACATTCAAAAATTTCACTAAACCGTATGAATAATTTAATACAATAAAAATAAAATGTTTAAACTTTTGAACACATTTATTTTTAGTTATATACAAACGTTGCAAATACAACATGTTGCAAATACAACATTTGTAAATTCGATTATGCAAGAGAATGTGTTTAATTATGAATATGTTACTTGGTTTTAATATTTTGAATAGCCCGTAAATAAAATAGTTTATCAAATATATAATGCTGATTATTCAAACTTATTTCAGAATATACAAGTTCAAAAACTTTATTAAGATAATTAGCAAACCCAATTCCCAAAGAGTCATTTAAATGAGCTTGCAAATGATATCAATGGTTATACTTTTGAATAAGTGGAATATTTAAAACCTAATTTAAATAATTATCATAATTATTTTTTAATAAATATGGCAGCATACCTAGATAGTCTATTAGAGCTACAATTCTGGTGTTCCAAAAGTGCTCTTAATTGTATCTAAAAAGTAAATAATAAAACCTTTTCAGTTGTGGACATAAAAACATTTTGCTAATTTATTACAAACAATAATAAAAAGGAAATTAAAGAATACTAATAAGTATAATAAATTAAATGTCACACTGTTTCTTGGTATATGAAGAAGACATTGCATTTCCAGTGTTAAGTACATATATCAAAAGCAACTTATATATATGTAGTCTATATATATCTTTTTGAATATAAGGATCTCATTTGACATGGATATTCAGAATTAAAAATGCATTAAGAGTGTAAATACTGTTATCAATGTTTTCTCTATGTTTGTAAGAGGTATCACAATTGTTTTTAATTTATTAATTTAGATGATAGAGTTATCTTAGTTTTTTTAATAATAAATATATAAAGGGTAAATAAGAGGATAGTCAAGAATGGGTAATAAATAGACTAATAAATATTAATTGTTTAATTAATACGTATTTATTTTTAATTAATAACTATGATGTGTTGATGATAACAATTTATATTAATAACTGATATGTAAATAAGTTTCAGTTATCTAAACATTCACTTTTTTATACTTTTTTAAGGTTCTAGCAATAGTTAATTCTTGTCAGGTTTTTCTTCTTTTAATATGTTGAATTGATATGTGTGTTTGAATAGGTTACATATTGTCTCACAGTTGACTGATTATCAACCTTTACATTTTTGTATTTAGCTTCATTGAGTCTGTCTTGAGCAAAACTTGATTTTTTTTTTACTTCATTTAACCTTAGTGTCCTATTTTTGAATTTAAATTTATTTTTAAAAAAAAAAATAATTCGATCAAAACTTTAAGAATATGAAGGGGGTGTGTGTGTGACATATGTAAGCTCACATTTTTATATATGGATAGTGGTTGAACATACACATATGGTTCATCAACAACCACTTGCAAATGAGTATGGCCATTCCAGAGAATAAGTTGAAAAAACAATACAAAATAATAATACATTGGAGATGGGTTTTGTGATTATTATGCAAAACCACTCTGTGAATCATAAAGAATCCATTTTATGATGCTGTCTTTTAATTTTTTTCAGCAGAAACTTTTCTTTCAGAAATATTTCAACACCTCATCTATTTATAGTTTTCTCCATTATATCTCTCCAGTGAAAACAATATTGCACTTCTTTAGAATATCTTTGAGAAAATGGGTTTACTTCTCCTATGAAAATCATGCTGTATTGCTCATTTGTTTCACATGCTATGTAGATGCATATTTATGTTAGCACAGTGTGTTTATGTAATATTGTGTTAACACTATACCACCATTTATATCTAATGCAATGTAATAGTTACTAACTTTAATCTAGTACATCACTGTGCATTTTATTGACCCATCTCATATATACTTTTTTCTTAGCTTTTAAAATCTTTTGGGATCCAGGTTAAGGTTACAGTGACCCATGCATTGCCATCTCTTATAGCACTATGTCTACTATAGCCTTTTTTGGTCTTTCAATTCTTTAATTATTGTCAATAATTTTTCTTCATCTATTCATATAATTATTTTCAACTTCTCCTTGCCAAGTTTTCACGTTTCAGTACTATGTTATATGATCTGTAGTTTTTGTATTATATTTCTATTAAATGCCCAACTCTTGGATTAGTAACTAAATTCCAATAGAATGATTTATTTTTTTTTCAGGCACATAAACATTTTTCCTTTTAATATTATTTCTACCCAAAATATTTCATTCAAAATTTAAATCTATGATTTATTCTTAAATTTTCAAATTCTTGGTGTTGAATAGGCATGGGCTGCTCTTGTGTATATATATATTAATATTTTATTCATGATAGAGAAAAATGTTAATCCCCTTTATTCATTAATATTACATCTTTATTGTTTTTTTGTTGGAAACATATTGAATTTTATGAATTTTCTTGTAACATTCTCTGCTGTTCTGAAGCACTATTTTAAAAAAAAACAACTGAGGTCATCTGCAAAATCTAGATGATATAAATACTTTGTTTATTTTTATTCTTCTTGATTTTTTTAGTTATCAAATAGGATTTGGAGAAATGGAATCCTCTATCGTATTGTTTCCATTTTTTAATCCATTGTTAGTTTTTTATTATTATCATGTAATCCAATCTCAGTATTATAATTTCATACATGTTTTTTTTTATATTTTCCAATGTCCTGGATCTTTAATGTGATGTCTCAAAATTGCAATCATAATGTAAGTGCTTGTCAAACTCACTGCCACTCAACTTCTCAATTAAACCAAATGAAGAAACACTTTTTATTCTAGCTGAAGAAGATTGAACATTCAGAAGTTTTTCAATAACTGAATACTAAATTAACTTTTTCATGTGCATTTTTTAGGGTTCTTAAATTATTCCATAAATTAGCATTTGCAACATCACATATTAATTGAAAAATGATTTCTGGAATAATGAAGCTTGTGTTCGCTTATTAATAACAGCAGAAAATTTGACTCTCACTTTGAGCTTATAAAATTGAGCCCCAGTTTTTCATCTTCATTTAATTGAAAGTCACATTAATGATATGCTTTGAATCAAACCTTATGCAAACAAGAAAATGAGCTGGAAGTTAAAGGATGTTACATTCTCATTATGTATCATATATTTAATATACATTTTTAAAGTTAATTTTATCAATGCACCATATAAGCAATTGAATTCAAATTTCTTGTGTGCTTCATACAGATTTTCAGTGATATGCTTCAAAATATAAATCATTTCTTGAATATTCATCTCAAGCTTTAATATTTCCAATTTTTGCTTTCATTATTATTAATTTTGATATGATTATTATTGCATATTTTTAAAAGTGTAGGCCACCAGCCTTTAAAGTAATATTCAGACATTTCATCAACTTCTTACAATGATTTTTCACTGTCATCATAAATTTTAAAGTAATCATCTGAAGAGGGCATTTTAAAAATAGTTATTCCAAAAATATTTAGCTGCACTGATAAATTTTCTTTCAGCTAAGAGATTAAAAAAATGTCTATAGATTATTATGTCCATGTTTTTATAATTTTTAACCATATCATGCATTCATGAAAAATGCACAAAATATTTCAACTTTTCTTTACATTTTTGATGCTATTAGATTCCATCACCACATGATATTTTGATGTATGTGGATCTTGTGGTTCACAGTGTATACCAACTACCTATTTCTTGTTACAGTTATTACTATTACCACATTACTAGTTCATTATGATATTTGATCAATCACTAATTCCTACACAAACAATTTTATTTTTAACACTGAAAAAGCAATTGCTTTTTTCTTCTTTCTAAACTAAACCCAATAAATAAGGTCCCAATTTTTTTATATGTGGGAGATTAAAATGAAGATACAGTTGGTGCATTAGCTAGATATATTACGGGTATCTTCCATGTTATGAAATTTATTTTTGGTATCATGCACAAATTGAGTTTGTAAATAATGAAACTTAGTATTCAGATATAATTTTCATAACAAATAAATACAATGAAAATGTAATGTTTTTTTTTGCTTGATGAATGCATTGGTAATACTCCAGTTTTGTAAACTTGGTGCTTATAAATTAGATGCTTTCTGAAAATAAAACTAGAAAAAATATCCACAATATATAAACTTATATATTTTATCTTGTAGAATAATGTTTTAAAAAACACTAACTACATACACCATCATCTTATTTTGTTAAAAATTTATTGATCTATATAAAAAGTAATATTGTTTTGATATGAGTAGAAGATTGAAGTAACACTTAATTAGGACTTAATGAAATTCTTATTATAAATATATATACACAAACATAATGGCCACCAAATTGAACATAGACATATAGTTACAATTTAGAAATTATCATAACCGTTCAATGAAAAAGAATTTGCATTCATTATTTCAAACAATTCACTGTTAATATTTTTTTTAAAAAAAAAATCCATAATAGTTATTTTATTCTGTGTATCCATTCACTTAATGGTTGTAGCATGCACAAAAATGAAATGCAAAATTAAATGCATACTTTATATTGACTTTGTATTACAAGCTAAAGAACTATAGAAGGTGGACACCTGTACACTATATTAACTTGTCATTGCTCAGTGATCATTTTGTCTCTGCTAAAAGCATAAATAGCAATAAATATGTCTTTTTTGAAAAATGCAATTTAAAAGTGAAATTTCCATATCAAGCTAAATCTGCAAACAGTCATGCAGGTCATTGGGAAACCACAGCCATTGATTCACAGGATATTGCAAATAAATTCAATTTTGAGAAGAGAATGTAATATGAGAGATCAAACAAAGTTTTATAAATGCTACAAAATCCATAACACAATGTATAAAGCTTTATTCCAAATTGTGCATGCAAGATTAGTAAATCACCTTGGAGTTTTGCTATCTGTATGGCTTTTAGAAAAACAATTATCAAGGATATTCATTCAGAAAAAGGTGAAGGATAAAGAAATATAATAAACACAAAATAGGTTAAGACTATATATACAGTAATGTCTGCTATAATGACTAAATTGGTTAACACTTTTTCTCAGTAAATTAGGATTTATACAACAAATACATACACCAGAAGACTTTTAGTTTGTTTAATAATTTTAGCTTTGATAACCAAAAACACAGTATTTGAAAGCTGATTACTATTAAAACAAGTTTTTTTAAAAAATAAACTTAACAGTAAAATCTAAATGCTAATTATGGAATCATTAAAATAGAAAATACCATTGACTCAAATAGCTAATGTTACAATGAGCACTATTGGATGATTAAACAACTAAATATCGAAACCTTTTAGAGTATTTCAGCTTTGAGTAAAGTGGGGGACATCTTTATCATGTTTTGAAATTTTATTACTTTGTAGTTTTCTTCTGCAATTTAATCTTTATTATGTACAAATTAACTTTATCAGTCAGTCAGAAAAATAATCAATTGATCAATATTGTAGTGAAAAAAAAGTCATTTCTGTAATAGAAAGTAATATCAATGATAATTTTCATCATTTTAAATAATAAAGATGCACAGATATTGGAATAATTTCCAAACTGAGTAGTTTATGTTGTAACATCACAGTAAATAAAGTATCTTTTGCTAAAGTGGTCAATCAAAAGCAAATTGCAGCTGTAGCTATTACTGAGGTGATAATTTGTAAAAAAAGGCAAACAGTTGTTTGATGAACTTTTGCTATGGCTTATAACATGATTCTTCTAAAGGAGTTTATTATCAATGAAGTATGGGTCACAAGATTAAGAAAAAATAATTGGATTGCATAGTATTTAAGGCATGGTGAGACTCTTGGTGTAGTTCACATTACAGCAGAGTGTTATTTTGAGGAATTTACAAAAAAAAAATCACACTAGAATATAGAAGTTCTGAAATCAAGGATCTGTGAAATTTTATTTATTTGGATATATGCTCTTAAAAGTTCAAGTTTGGTTTTCATTAAAATATGATCATATAGTTTGTATATCAACTGAGTTTATGCATATTTTTACATTTGTAATTTTTAATTTTGAATCATTTTTTCTACTTTAAACAAACAGTTGTTTGAATAATAACTTTGAACCAAATCTTAGATCTTGAATATATTTCTTTTAAACACATATATTTGATATAATAAATGGTCTTATAAAACTAATTTATTGTTGTACCAGATCTCATTGTATTGGTATTTTAATATCTTGCAATATTATATTATCTTCAATGGTGAAAGTAACTTTTTTTCCCCCATGTGTCATAGCATCAGCCGGGAAGCGAACCCGCCAACTCAAGACAACTGCTTGTAAAGCAGCTGTCGCTGACCTCTCGACCACCAATGCTTGACCGAAAGTAACTTTAACAGTTAAATGGTCTAATTCCTGAAATTATCAAAAAATATATAAATCTATTTTTTCCCCCTAGTTTTAAGCTTTTTTTTGCATGTGTCCATTATTTTTGTTTGTCTATTTCCTCATTATGGATTTGTGACCATAAGTGCCTACTTTACTCAATGCCCCAGGAGCAGTTATACTCCAAAAACTTTTATTAATCTTGAATACAAAATTTGTAATTGAGTAAAACTAATTTTCTTTTATCACTCTCATGTATATGGTTTACAAATATCTACCTTCTTTATTTCAGGATCTTTTTTTAAATTAAATTTAGCTGCGATTCTTTTAGATTGTTGGATGTGAGTTTACCAATAATCTAGTCATGATTTAAGTTTAATATGAAAATTTCATTATTGAACTGACAGAACAATTTCTGAGTAATAAGTTAATTTAGTGTATATCCCCTTTGTATACTTTGTTATCTTAAAATATGATGTCAATGTGAAGTATATTTTTAATTTTGTATATCAAATGAATGGACATGTCAAATAAAATATCTATTATTGTTTTTTACCCCTTTTTTTAATACTGTTTGGAATCTCAGTAGAAGACTGTTTGAAATAATGAATGCATTTTGTAAGTAAATATTTTTTTTGAGCAATTAGTTACAGCTTATAAAATTTAATTACATGTATACATTCAATTTTGATAGCATATAAAAGAAAATTATTGTAAATACTTTTAATACAGTTTTTCCAGCTGCTACTATAATTTCTGTTAAAAGTTAAATAGATAATCAATACAACTAAAGGAAATGTAATTTTATGAAGGATTTAGAATTTTTCACATAAGTGAATTTTATGAACTGTAAAAGTTATCTTAGCAAAAGGTTTTTAGGAGTTTCAAAACCATAGCTTCATCATTACTGTTGGCTTTTTTTTAAAAAATATTGTTGTTATTCTGCGTGTTTGATTTCCAATTCATATTTTTTTGCACCACAATTGACAGTGGAATTCTCTTGTGATAGGCAAACTTCTGTACATAAGAATATGTACTATATGAATAAATAAGTAGGAAATGAAGTATCAAATCAAAATGCAATTAAGATGTATGGTTGTCCACTTAAATAATAATTACTCTAAAAAAGTGGGGGAGGGGAATAAAGCAAATTGTTTTGGTTGAACTTAATTGCTGGATTTATTTTTGAATGGCATTACTTGTGCTGTAAAATAAACTGATTTTGATATTGACTACATATCTAGCAAAGAACAACTAATAAATTGTTAATGTGTTCAATTCAAACAGTTATTGTTGTTATATTAATAGGGATTGGAAATAGTAATAATAGTAGCACTCTTTAAAATGTGATTAATAAAAAAAAAAAAATTAAATAGAGGAAAGTTTTTTTTTTAAAAAAAAAATTATTTGGTTTAACTGTTTTGCAGGCCTTGGCACCATACTGAATTTTTAAAAAACTGTCTTGAGACACAATTTTCACAATAACTTCAGTTTTAATAATGTTAGAGCAAAAAGTTTTACATTGATAGAAATCAGGACAACTAAGGAAAACAATAAGGCTAAGATAAATAGTGATAATCATTTAAAAAAATTGAGGGAAAAAAAAGAAATTTCAACATCTGACATAATTATTACTTTATTGTTTGTTCATAATTTCTAATTTATCATTAACTAAGTTTAAATTACATCTTCATTGATAATTTATTTGTATTCCTGACAAAAGTATCTTTCAACCCTTATATAATAGCTCTTACCTGAGATAATCCATAGCTTCAGAATCTCCAAAAATATTCACATAAGAATTCTTCATTTTTATCTTGTACCCCAAAGGTGACAAATCTCAAAGGCATCTATAGGAAAAAGATTCATCCTAATAAAAGATATAAAACAAATCATTTCCAGAAGATGGATATGCATTTGTCATCATAGCAATTGGCTTCTTGTCTATCTAAAACTAGAAATTGTAGGTTACTGTCTGTATCACTAATAAAATGAGTTTCATCTCTTCATTTTATATTTTTTATGTATATCAGTGATGTTTATATTCTTTATGCACACTAGTGATGTTATCTTGTTATATTTATTGTCCCACAGAGATATAATTTATTTTCATATATCTCATTTGCTAGCTATAGAATTGAAAATAATGTGATGTAAGATGTGGCAAAACTACTGACTCCACAGCATGAGTACCAAGGTATAGGCAAGAGTCAGAATTTGATTCTTTGCCTGCATACGATTTCATGTGGTATATACATAACTATTGTGGTTATCTCCACACATACACCATTTGAAATCTCTCTTTTTGGTTTTAAGGGTTTATATTTTCACATGGTACTATGCCCAATAAATTTTGTGATCACCTTGTCAATTGCAAAATTTCTGTATATTTGATAATCAGTCCTAAAATTTACATTGTACTGCTCTATAATACCTTAATTTTATATATATAGAAATTACTTGTTATATAAACACAAACCTGCAATTGCAAACACAAAGACAGTAATATAAATATAGTAATAAACATAGTATAAATTATTAAACCTTTTGAGAATCATTATGTCTAGAAAATAAGATTGCCCAAACTTAGATCTGAGCCCCAAAATTACATAAACTACTTTTGTTGTATTTGAATACAAATGTTTAAATTTATATACATATAATAAAGATCATAAATGATATATAATTTATATACTACACAGACACCAATACGAATACAAACATACCATTTATCAAATAATTTTTTAAAATTTACTATTCAAATAATTAAAAAATAAAAATTTTTAATACTTACAATCCGATATTTTGATTACATTTTGAAGTCCTTGAAATGTGAATTATCAGCACATTTTTAATCTGTTTTAGTAGGCTCTTTGGCCATTTAAAAATTTCTGCCTTTATCTTCTCCATGAAAACTAGTAAACTGAGGAAAAAATTAAATGAACCAGGTCAGCATGACTGCCTTACAAGCAGTTGCCCGGGTTGCGGGTTCGCGTCCAGGCTGATGCTATGACACTTGAAAAAAAAAAATCCATTTTTTTTTTCAGATTTTAACATAATGGATGCCATTAGAAAGAAAATTGAAAAATGCAATGAATGCTGGGATTTCTGTTGACTTTATGCTTATAGTTTTCACATAATTTTAAAAAGAACACAAAATTTCAATGAACCATTCAACTCAGGTTTTTTTTTTTTTTTAATAAAGTAAACTATTACCATACTGTTGATTTTTTTCAGATCTGATTCATTTTCTGAATTAATAGTTACAATGTGATTATATGTTAATGCTAGAATTGGTATCTAAAACTTATAAGAAAAAAAAAAATCTGATATAATTATGGTTCCAGATTTGATTCTTTTAAATTATAAGCATTATTTACAATTGATGTAATAAAAGAAAATGTAATCATAATGGAAAAATAAAATTACTCTCATTTATACGATACCTAATTGGTATGTGTTTATTGTGTTTTTTAAGTAAAATTACGATCTGATATTATGATGAAATAAATTTGATTTTACTTATTACAAGCATTATTTTTTAATATCACAAATAATGACAATGCCATCAACAAAAAAGAATCCTGCGTCACCCTCTCTAACAAGTGGGTCATATAGAACAACTCATTTACATATAATTTACATACAAGTTATATAGCATTTATATCACATCCCTTTTCTACACTCACAGATGCATCACTGTGATTGTGATGTAACTTACAAGATATTGAAAGCATGCTTAATGGAGTACATTAAGGGTATAAATAAAATTTAAAAATCCCATCTTGAGGGAGTTTGTATATCTCACTTCCCAGTAAACAATTTTGAAGCTTTTTTTAATTTGTGCCTCCAAGTGCTTATATCTAATAAGTATTATAATATTTGTATGCCATATTTTGCAATATATATATATAAAATGAAATAAAATTACATTTAGACTATTCTGTATGAGATATCTAACCCTCCAAAAATATCATAAAACTTATACTATGTCAGCAAAATTCAAGCTAATTTTATTTTTTACAAATACAGATACCCCTATTAAGATACCGAAATGGATAACTATTAAGTTTAAAAATTCTATGAAATTAAGGCAATATGAAAATGTCTTGATGCATCTTATACCAGTTGTAGTCATTGCGGATTAAATTGTTTAGAATGTTTTTGAAGTTAATAAATGTGAATTACTACTAAAATCTTTCTTTTCAGCTTTGATATACCTAATTCATATCTTCTTAATCATAATTACTTTCTTTATTGACTGCAATAAGCATTTTGCACTGTATGCAGGCTTGAAATATGTTTTTTATTAGTCAAAATATAAGCCAACTCTGCTGTAGCTTATTTTTGTTAAAAAAGAGTTCTTCAATAGTTAATGTTTTTTTAGTCTTTATGATTATCAGAATTATCTATTACTAAAACATCATTTTAATTCTTGCATTAAAATTTCAGATTATAATTTTAAAATATTTTTTATTGTTTCAAAATATTTTCTATATAAAAGTCCTCAATTCTTTATCTGAATGAGAACTTGCCATAGATCCAATCTGTATTTGATAACTAATATTCTTATTCTAACAAATATATCATCTACTCTTTACTGTTTTGTCCCCCCCCCCCCGTTTTTTTTATGTACAATGAATGCTTGTAATTTCTTATTTATATCTATATGTCCTCTTTTCAAATCATTTTTTATTTTTACTTTTCTGTCATTAATATTTCCACTTGCTCTTCCATTCTCATATGCCAACATTACTTAGACTAGAAAAATAACTGTGTGTGAATTTAAGGAATCTGGAGTAGATGTATATGCATACAAATCAAGTTCTAACGTCTATATAATAAATACATTTTCTGGCAAAAACATTATTTTTCTGCTATTCTTAAATATTTAACATTTTTTACTCTTTGTTTGATAAATATGAGTTATCAAATTTTTTTAAAATTTTTTTAAAATGCAAAAAATAGTTCCAAAAAAAAAAAAAAAAAGAAACAACAATTGAACATTATTTTTATTTAAAACAGATTTAATAATATCATATGTAAATATAGTAGTCAATCAATTGTGAGATAAATTATCTATCAAAACATAATTTTGTCAGTAAAAATGATATATGAACGTAGGCTCTTGTATCTGAAAAAAATGGTTCTATTTATGAATCTACATCTAATAGAAAGGCACACAAAGACATGGAGATTGTGTACTGTCTAATGAATTATGAATTGATGCATGTTGGATTAATACAGATGGAAACATTATGTTGTCAGTAAAAATGATATAAGAAAGTAGGTTCGTGCATCTGAAAAAATGGTTCTATTTATGAATCTATATCTAATAGAAAAACATACAAAGACATCAAGACTGCATACTGTCTAATGAATTATGAAGTGGTGCATGTTGGAATTGAATAGAATGGATTGGATCAGAATATATGAAGAGAGAGGAAGCAATCCAATAAAAATTATATACTCATCTAATTAAATTGTAGCTTATAATTTTTATTATATGTAATGAATGTAATATGTAATTGTTGTTGTAGTTACTATGACAAAATTGTTATAAAAGAACATGAATGCTTTTTATGTTTAAACTGAATCCTAAGATATTTAAAAAACCTAAAATGATATACTTAGGAGATGAATGGATAAGTGATGTGGAGAAGAAAAGTTATAAATTGGAGAGGCTTTTTGGTTGCTATGGTGATTGTACTTTTAAATGAAAATCTTGGAATGGTGAATTATATATATAATAAAGAAAAATTGAGATAAATATAATTGCTTATCAGAACTTAAAGCTATCAGCATTTCCTGCCTTTTTATTTCTAAATCCATAAGAACTGCTTTATTTTTCTTTTCAAAAACATAGGTTATATATTTTACACATTATTTCTATCAGAATTTTAATTCTTTGACTGATTTTATCTATTATGCTTTCGTCTGAATTTAATAATCTAACCAAGATATTACTATTTTTTAAAAATAATATATAAATATAAAAACTGTAAATACAAGTTATACATTATATATATAATGCATTTAAAATTGCTTAATTTTAAAATTAAATACAACTAAAATAGTGTTTAGACATATGTAATATGATATAAATATAAAATTAGTATAAAAAATCAAATTTGAATTAAATTAATTTTTGTAATTGTTAATATATATATATAAATATTTATTTTGGAAGTTTGTTGTGATAGAGAACTTATATATAATGTATGTCACAACTTTGAAGAATGTAGTTGTACTGTTGAAACTATCAGCTAATTTTAGAAGTGTGCAATAATAAAATAAAATATTGCTATTACATTGTGTAATGTGCATATAATAATATGTTACTGTTTGTTTATAATAGTATTAATTAATACTAATAGCTGCTAACTTCAAACTTATTACTCTCATTTTTCACATTCTCCATTTTATATATTTTAACATATAAGTTTAGTCCTAATTTTCTTGCTTGTATCTAATAGCTTTTGTATCGTTTTGTTAAAGCTCTGAAGCATTATTTGTGAAAACAACTACATTATATCTGGAAAATTTAGATAATGTGTTATCTTCATTCATTTTTATTTCCTTCTTATTTTAATTCAGAAAATTAAACCTTTGAAAAGATGGAATCACTCTGTCATACTTTTCTATTAAGAATAGTAGTACTCTTAGAGTTATCATGCAATCCAATCAATATATCTGCATTTTTGAATTTCACTGACCTGTGTGACTGTCTTCTTTTAAAGTTTTAATAATCAATTAGATTATAAGCTTGGAAAATATAATATTTAATTTAATTTTATATTTTGCTTCATAGGTGACGCCTTAGAATATGCATAATACCTGTGTTGCATCATTATTTTTAACCATCAATCCATTGCAGGACGAAAATTTATTCAAGTTCAAACCAGTTTTTCATATCCATAATCTTTTTTCCACATCACACTAACAAATTTCCTTATAGCATCCATCCATTTTACAAATGTTCTTCTTGTAATCTTTTATGATCTCTTTGGATCCAATTTAAAATTTCTACTGTTCATCTATTATCATCTCTTCTACCAATATTTTCAGCCCAACTCTCTTTTAATCTCTTAATTTTTTCAATGATGTCAGTGGTATCCCTTTGTTCTCTCACCATGTATTACATTTTTGATTCCTTCTTGTTAGTTCAAACTCCTTCGTTTTCAATAACATAGACATTTTTCTTTTAATAGTGTTATTTCTACCAAAGTGCATCACTCAAATTTAATTCTAGGATTAATTTTATCCATTGTTTTTTTAATTTGACCAAGATATTTGTAATTGTTAACTTTCTATAATTCATGATTATCAATCTTTTTTTTTGTTTTTAGGTTTTATTTTTAATTCTATTTTTTACTTTCATAAATAAATTCCATTTACTTTTTCCCTATTATCTTCTCATTTTAATCCCCGAAGTACTCATTGTAATCTTTTTTTTGTAAAAAAATTTGGAGTTATGTAGTCACCTTGATTTACATCTTTCTCAATGTTAACCTTCTTAGTATCACCATGTGATCTAATCATTTCTGATGCATTTTGATAAATATTTTTCTGAATAATATCTTTGGGTTTATATCTTGATGATTCAAACCTTTAATCACCATGGTAATTAATCTATATAGAATCAAATGTCTTTTTATAATCTACAAATCCAAAGCCTAATGGCAATTCACATCTATTTGTCCTTTCTTTCAACTTGTTTGTTTGGTTGGAGTCCAAAGTTCATTGTAGACAAGTTATAAATATTTTGTTAAATATTTTATATAGAATTGATATGACTGATAGGTGTGTAATTTTTAATATTACTATTGCATTCTTACAATCATCTGGTTTGCCATTATTATTATTATTTTCTTCACCTACTGCTTTTAAAATATCAACAATAATTTCACTATTTTCGGAAATTTTTCCTTTTTTCATAGATTTAGTTGCATGTCTCACCCCTTCATTTAAAATACTTAGCAATCCAGATGTACTAATTAAATTAATTAATTATTAATGTTTTCTTCTTTATTTCTACATAATTCTTTATAAAATTCCCCCACACATTTTATGACACTGTCAGTTTTCATTTTAGTGATAATTACTTTTTTTTTTTGTCCTTTTGCTCAAACAACTCTTCTTCAATACCAAGATATTGTTCTCTAATATAGTTTTCCTTGCCACCTCACAATTATATTTTTTAATATAATTATTAACTATATTTTGTACTATTTTACAAAACTCTAGATATTCAATTTTTTTTAATGTATCCTTTTTATAAAATTTCATATTCATTTTTTTCATACATTGTTTTGTTTCAGTCGAAAATTTACTGGTAAATCACTAGGCTTTTTTTAACCATTTATTTGTGTATCTGTTTCAAATAAAGTATCAGTTATTTTCTTATTGATTTCAATTAAATCTAAACTATCTTCAAAATAATGTTTATATTTGAAAATGATGTAAAATGTAAACTTATTGGAATATTTCTGAACATTAGGAATATTGACTGTTAATATTTTCTGTGTTAATAATTTTCATCTCTTTTGTTTTGCATTAACACGTATGTTACATCTCTCAATAATCACTTCCTGTGTTGAATCTTTTAAGAATGTTATAATCTTGAAATATATTTTCTGTTAGTCAAAATATAATCCAATTCGGCTGTACCTTTATTTGAATGCTTCTATGTTCATTTTTATTTAGCATTTTTCTCAAAGAAATAATTTATAATATATATTTTTTCTTTTTTGTGTGAACTTCACAAGTTAGTGATCCCTTTTATTTCTACACTTTCATCTTTCAGTCATTTAATACTTCTAGCATCAAGTCCCCATGACAATTTTAAAATGTTGTTTAGTTTTTATATCCATAAAAAAATGTCTACTTCTTTACTACAATGAGAACTTGTTGAGGGCTTGATTTATTTCATTTCAGTAACTAATTTTCCCACTCTGTCCGATATATTATTTGTTGTTCTTCCACTTTTTATGTTTATTAAATTTTTCTTCACTTATGCATTCAATATTTGTGCCTTCATAGTAAAGTACTTAAATGCTTTTTAAATCAATTTTCTCTTCATTTTCTAATTAACTCCATAAAGTTGAACCATATCCTATTAAATGTAATTTTATATTGGAATATTTCCGTCATCTAATAAGTGTATTGAATGTCTTTAGAAAAATTTAACTTTATTTAAATATTCCAAATACATTCAACTATTAGTCAATAGCACATCAAACAGGTTAGTATATGCATGTTTCAAGAGGTATTATTCTCCTCTCTTCTTCAGGAGTTGCTGACCCTGACCAGTGATAGTACTAGCATGGGATTAGAACCTGGACCCTTAGATTCTTGAGTATTGAATTTTAAAGTAATGCTCTAACCATATTAGACTATTCTTCCAATCATTCACTAATAAAATATCATCATTGAATGACTTCTATACCTGGGGGGGGGGGTTAGCACTTGCTTTCAGTTACCAACTGTTGCCTAAGCTGGTAGCTTTACCACCTCCTATATCATAATTGAAAAAGAAAACAACCATTGACATACATATTTCTCATACCTTATAAGAAAACTCAATTGATATTTAAATTAAGAACTGTTTATTATCTGTCAATTGAAGAGGAAGGTCATTGTTTCTTGGTCTTAAATTCAGATGGAAAAGCCACAAAACTCACTATATAAACTAATGTGTGAACAGCTCATCCACTGCATTGACAAAAACATATGAAGCCATTATTAGAAACTTGCCCTCCTCCGTTTCTTTAAGGCCTTAAAGTGGAGCAAAAGGTCCCTTTCAGTTGGTATGAAAACTTTTCTGTATTTATCTATTTACACCATACATATATTCATGTTTACTTATAAATGTTTATATTACGGTGTTACATAAAATTACTACATATTTTTATTTTCTAATTTAGATTTTAGTTATAAATATTAATTATTTGAATACGTTAACTGTAATATTTCATAAATATAATGCATATTTATATACATAATATAATCAATTTTTGATATTTTGTTTTTGTTGTTGACAGGTCACTTAATATTGAACAAGAAGCCAAAGAAAAAGAAAAAGAAAAAAATAGTTTAGGAGGTTCCAGTCAAGCAGAAAGCAGTAAGATTGTATATTTATTTTTTTACTATGTTTGAACTGCCTTTATTTTATATAAATTTTGTGTTCTGTTTAAAATACATTTATTCTCCCTACTTAATAGTAAAGTTAACTTCTGATTAAATGCTAGAAATAGATTATTTTATATTTAATGAGATTAAATACTACCAAAGTATAAACCATATGGCTGTTCTAAGTGTTACATCTGTTATCGAAGAACATTTAAATGTATTCAGTTAAATATATTGCTTTTGGCATGGGTTACTAGATAGCCAGTAAAAACAGATGTAAGTTTTAGCTGGAGGAAATACTTGATCTTTTTCTTGTTGTTAAGGTTTTACTATTGTTAAATATTAAATAAGCAAACTAAAAAAAAAAATGTTTAAATTATTATTATTTTATTTTGGAATGAGAAACCATATATATATATAATTTGAAATATTAACATGTATTAAAACAAAATTATAAATCTTCGAGAGTAATATGAAATCTGTTCGTTTATGTGGCACCCAATGGATTATGATTCTGCTCCAACTTTTTATGCATTCCTGAAAAGTAAACTATTCTATTATATTTTATCTATGTGATTGCAAAATTTGGAGAAAAGAAAAACATAGTAACTTTAAAGCTATAAATATTTTTTATCAGATTTCTTCATTTGTGAATATGTACTGATTGTAATATCAAGAAAATTAAGAAAGAAACCTTTCGGATGATGTCAAAAATGTTTGCATATTTTATAAAGAACAAATCTACTTTAAGTGAATCTCTCCTGGGTATTATGATAAGTTATCAAGGTTTTTATCTTGTGATATTTCTAAATTTTTGAAAAGAACCATAAAATAAAATTTTTTATAAACTTAAGAAAGTCGTGGAATGGGATAATTTAATAAATGGAATATGGAGCATTATGAAAAAAAATTAATAAAAACATATATATTCAACATTATATAACTGATTGTTAATTATATGTTTATGAGATTAGATGATTAATTGCTTGGTAAATCGTATGACCTTCAACCACCGTAGTGGCAGTTTGGACATGGCAATTTCAGTCATTTAACTTAATTGAGATTCTTTTTATTTATTTCTATAGCTCAGTTATAAAGTTATAATAGTTTGCTACTCAACTAGTTCACTATATTGAACAGGGCATGTCTCATCTATAATGTTATCTAACCTTTAAACACTGAAGTACTACTTCTATATATATCTTATAAATGTATGTAACTATATCATAACAACTTTATTCATTATTTTTAAAAAGATATACCTAACTTATAATTTAGGCTAAAGCAGTAAAAGATCAGCAATAAAGTTTCCATCATATTTCAGTGATTCAGACTTCAGGCTCTTTATCCATCAAAAGATCTTGGGATTCATTGGGTGAGCAATATGGAAGGCTAGCTGTGTTGGCCACACTGGTTTCATTATTTTGAATTTACTGAGAAATCTTAAATGATCTCAATCACTCGGATCCACTTTAGATTTGAATCATAGGCATGCATTAATAACTGCAACATAAGATCCTTTATTTGTGTGTGTGTGTGCGTATATATGTAGCATGAATTTGCCTGATGTTAAATTTTCCAAATGTGAGACAGGTAACTGACAGAAGATTTAATATTAAGTGAGTACATGCTTTTCTATATTTGATTTCAGCATTATATTATTTGTTGATTAATTTTCTTATATATATATCTGATGAATCAAATTAATTTTTTGGCATGATGCCAAAGACAGGATTAACTACCAGACAAATAAATATACTCCTTTTATTATCAATGATAATTTAGCAGTTCATTGCATTTATTTAGAATTATGTCTAAAAATGCATTAATAAGATATGTTGTTTAATATTAAATCATAAAATAATATCTTTTTGCATCTTATAGTAACAGTAACAAAAATAATTATAATTATTGAAACATCTTAATGGCCTTTTGACCATGACCGTTTTAATTTTTATTATTTATATTATTCAGCAGAAAATCTCAAAAACGTTTAGCTCTAAGTCTATCACTCTGCATTTTAGTAAACTATAAAGGGCAATTACAATTCTAAATGTATACTAAGAGAAAATAAAAATATGAATAAATAATTATAAAAGAGAATTTTGTGAAAATCTGTAGAGGTATGAATATGAGAATCATAATGGTCTGATTTGTAGAATTATTTATTTTTTGTTTTTCACTTCTTAAGTTTATGAATACTATGGAAATATGTGATAAAGTAAGAGATTGATGGCTAAAATAGCAGAAATAATAGTAATTACAGAATTATAGCTTCAGAAAATTCAGCATTTTGAATTTTTTTTTTTATGAATGTAGAAATAGTTTAAAATAAAAGTTTTAAATATAAAGCTGTATTCAATGCTTGTTCCATTTATTTATTTACTTATTTTTATCTTTGAATATGTAGTTATATTACAATGAATGTTGATTATGAAATACTATAATAACTTTTTAAGACTTGTTAAAATATGTGTTATCACTGAAATTGGTCAGGTAGTTGTATTGCTTTATTATAATATTTGCCAAAATAAACTCTTTTGAATCATAAAACATAATTTTCAGCAGACACTTAACATGAATATAGTATGTTATTAATTTCTATTTAACATTGTTGTATTTCTAACAAATGAGTAAAGATATTGCTAAAAGGCAAATGACCCTCAAAGTACATTCTTGCTGGACCAGTTATCATCAAACTCTGAGCATCAAGCCCCTCTTAACTTTTTGTCATTTATTCATCATATTATTTTATGATGATCTATTAGTGTACAACTCTTGTCCAGCCTTATTGATGATTACTATCTTTTGATAAACACATCTGCTTTATTAATAATTCTTTATTAGGCTATATATAGTGGCCAAGGATAATTTATGATGCTGGTTTGCTAGAAATATATGTTAAAGATCATTTGCCTTTGCATAATGCTTTTTTCATTTGTTTAAAATGTGTTGGTGTTAAATAGTAGTTTTTAATATATATATTTAATTTACACATATTTTATGGAAAAATGAGAGTTAAAATAATTCTTTGGGTGTAGTTTATAATAAAAAATATTTTTGATTCTTTAAATTTAAAAGTTATATTTAGACTTATAATGTAACAATCTCTAGCTTCATAAATAATTATTAATAAAAATTGATGTATTTGTTTCAAAAGATGGCAATCATCCATAAAATTGCATAGAAGATATATGCATGTAGTAGAAGTCTGAAGTATAATGTGATGGGTAATTAATTTAATGGTAATAAGGTACTTAAGAGAGATTGATGAACACAGCCAACTGATAATAGTGGTTTATTAGAAATGCATTTTGAGAGTCTTTTGCTTTTTTTTATATAAAATATCATTATTCAGATAAGTTTTGAATACATATATTAATTAACCTATTTATGAAATAGACCAAATCTGAAAATATTATTACAGAAGCCAGATCCACAAAGAATCATTTAAATGAACTTGTAAATAATGCCCATTTTTCTTATTTAAATCCCCCAAAGAATCATTTAAATGGCTTTACAAATAATTCATATTTTTTTTTATATCAATGCCAATACTTTGGAAGATAAATAGATAGATAGTGATATAAGAAAAATGGGCATTATTTGCAAGTTTATTTAAATGATTCTTTGTAGATCTGGCTTCTGAATTATCATAGTGATGTTTGCCGATTTGTTTCGTGAGTAGCTTTATGTTGTCAGCATTACATATTGTTAAGTCATAAGATATTTATAGGCTTATTAAAATTGTTAGAATATTTAATGGATGCATTTGTGGTGACTTTTAATATAATATTTTGCATGAGCATAGGCAATAATGATATTTAGCTGTTACATACCAAATAGTGGGGAAATCTTCAAACTTTTAAAAGCTTCTATAATGTTTGTTAAATATTTCTACAAATGGATGTACTTATTATTTTTAGTATATATTTAATATTTCTTTTTGGAAATATAAACTTCAAATATGAGAATAAAGTCTTATAGATTAAATTGTAGTAGTTTATTACTTATATGTGATGTGTAGCAGCCAATAGTGTGATCCTAATGTAATTCATTGTATTTCTTGACATCAAACACTTTCAATAATGTGAAGCTTCCATGCCATCCCAATTAAGTAAGATACTTGGAATTTAGGGCAATCAAAGTATATTTGAATCTACCCAGCAGTTTGTTATATATGAGTTTTGTTTTGAAGATTAAAATTGACAAACAATGGCTGCATAATCATGTATAATATTATGTTCCAGTTTATTTTCTGTTAATTTATAGTTAATTTTGTAATTTTCATTCCTGTATTCATAAATATTTTCTGTGTTATTATGCTATATGAATAAGTTAAAGCCAGTGATAGAGATATTGTTTCTAAATAAGGAATTGTTTTTTCTATAGCATTTTTGTATTTAAAATTCTCAGTAATAAAAATTTAAAGACTATGATTTCTGGTTTATTTTTTTCTTATATAATAAGTGGGGGTAAATATAGCAATCCATTTGATAAATATTTTGTATATCATCAATGCTTGTATAGTCATAATAAACATTATGTTTGATCTTTAAAGTTTCAAGTCTATATACAGGTTAAATAATATAGCAGTATCTCCCTAATATCAATTAATAATAAAATCGATGTTTATTTAAGAAAATAGTATCATGAGGAGTTATAATTATAAGTGCACAGGAAGTATATATAAATACTTTTAAGATATATTATAACCTGTATCAAATGCACCTTGAAATTTATAATAGTCAAGCAATATCTTTATTTTACCGATAGAGGGACCTCTCAAACAATGACACAAGATAACAACTTTTATAAAGATAAGAGTGGTCATCTTATCTTTATGGAAGTCACTATGTTTGAAAGGTCCCTCTATCGGTAAAATAAAGATATTACTTGACTTTTATAAATTTCAAGGCACATTTAATACAAGTTATAGACTGTTTTAAAAGTAATCATTGTGCAGGATATGTAGCTTTAGATTAAATTATAAAATATATGTATATGTTCTAATAACGATTTCTACAATTAAAAAATTAAATTTAAAAATATATTTTTATTTATTTTTTGTTGTTTTTATTATTAGAATAATGCATTCTCCAATCCTTTTTCTACTATACGAGCTTGAACCATTAAATAAAATAAATAATGGAATGGTTATTTGCTTGAAAGGTCATATGACGTTGAGTACCAAAAGTGATAAATTGAGGTTTAATTGTTAATATTTTTTAGATAGTCTTAAAAAAAAAAAAATTTTTCCAAATCAAAAAAACATTAATTAATTATAATATTGAATTTCAAAAATTTTACACTTTTCAAGGAAAGTTATATGTTTCATGGACTGATATTATTGAGCAAAGATAATTTTTGGAGACTCTTATTGCAATGATCATATATCATCCTCATTTAATCTTTTTAATAATTCACTTTGTAATTTTTGATATGTGGAGTCTACTTTGCAACATGTCTGCTAATTTATTTTTGTGTTATCTTCTCTTGGTTTGGACATTAGTTTTTAAACAGCTTCTGTTTGATTTTCTGTGAATAGAATTTTGAATTTATGCATTATTTTTGTGATCCTGGATGGACTTCATGGACCTAATGCATATTTCATTATATCTAGGGTTGAATTATTCTAGGTATTTGAAAAATTCATGGTCATATATCACCATTACCTTCATGATGTAGCTAATATAGCACCCAATCTGTTAAACAATAATTCAGAAAAGCTGCTGTTAAATTTGCCTAAATTGGGATACACAAAGAATGGAATATAAAATAGATATCTTGAATCATTATAGAAATGTTGTTGAATAAATTTGTAGAGGGTATCCCAAATATTTTTGATACATATTTAGTGATTATTTTTTTACAGATTTTATTTACGACATTTACCATATTGTTTTTTTTTTTTTACAGTTAGTATACTTCAATATTGTAGATTCACTTTTCAAACATTTATAGTGTTAAAACTAATTTCATTATGGATATACTTTGAACTAGGCTATATACAGTATTGCAGGAGAAACTTTCAATTCTTTTGCAGCACTATATATGCATTTTTTAAAATCTTATATATATAAAACTTGGATTTATATAACACTGCCTTCAACAAGATTTGATTTCCACTACTTTTTTGTCTAAAACACTTCCACTTTAGAAAACTTAGTATAGAAATCTCTTTGTACTTGAACAATAGATTTTATTTCCAAAAACTAACGTACTCAGATTGATTATTTGAAAGGATGAGACATATTCTCAATAAATGTCATTGTTTTTGGTGCTTTAGTTTATTGCAATTCTATTAAAATAAAGCAAAAAAAACCTCTTGAGTAGTAATAATAATGTTAAATCACCAAACTTTGCAACTTAAACAATATAAAATCAGCACTCTATCCTAGCACCATATAGCATAAACATGGATAATTGGTGATTACCAGATGGATGTAAAATCTCTATTCTTGGTATTTAAATACTCATTCTGAGATTCATTTCTGGCTTGGAATTCAAATTTATGTAACTGTCTAAGGTGATTGACTTAGAAAGTTAGATTGATTTGAGTTTAAATTTTCAACTTTTCAAATAAAAGAGAGTTAAATATGGTTGCCATCTACACGACTACATTATTCCAGTTTTAAGTAATAATCCGCATTGAAAAAGTCAAAAGCCATGAATAGTCAAGTTGGGGGTTTAAATACTAAGATTTTATATGCATTTAATAAATACTGATTATTTGGGTATATGCCCTTATCTACATTTTGTTTTTATATATATAGTTTATTTACATGTAGTTTCTGAATTATTCTGTACTTATTTGTATATTTAAAAACAACAGTATAAATTTATATTTTTAACATATGATTTACTCTAATTTGTATATTGAAAGTCACCATCTTGATATATGGGAGGGGGACTGACGTTAATTTCCAATTTACCTTATGAAGATTCTTGATCCTGTAAGAAATACTGCATAGTGATAAAATGATTATTGCTTTTTTCTATGCATTGAAGTTGCATGTGGTTTCATTATCTAATTTTATTATATATTTATTATATATAATCACATGCTAAAAGAAAGACAATATATATATACATCATGCATTCACACATATTTGCAAAAAATATTTATAAAGTAAAATAATAATTGTAGGTATAATATAATTTGATTAAAACAAATTATTTTTTAATTTGAATTTGTTCCAGACTGCATTTTTTCCAAATGAGAAATGTTAGAAAACAATTTGATTAATGGAAATTTTATTCTAATTATATAACTATGGAATTGCAAATAGAAAAAGTTTAGTTTTTTTTTTTTTTTTAAAAAAAAAACCCAACATAAAAATATTGTTATATGTTGTACTTTTATTTAATTTCTTTCCTTTCTCATAAAATATTATAAAAGTTCACTAGTAAATTTTTAGTTTTCATTATTATTTATATCTGTTACAATTCAATTTACTAATTCAATATTACTTGATGGCACTCATTTTGAGTCATCATCTAGAATAAGTATTAAAGATTGTGATGTTGTTGATATATATGATCAAGGATCCCTGGCCAACTGATGAAGATTAATTCTGCCACAAATGCATCTTGAATGTTATTTGTTTTTATGTCTTTATCTATATGTTTTAATGGTTTCTTAAGTTTAGAGATTTTATGTATAATATCGTTTTCACAGATTTGACTGTATTTTCACAAGTAGGATAAAAATTCAAAGATATTTCTGATAATGATAATCGGGAATTTTCAACAAAATTATATATTATTAAAATATAAATAGGTTTCCTCTTTGTTTAGATAGAAAAAGATGTTGAATAAAGTTGATGAGGTTTAAGACAAATAGAAGCCTAATTAATATATATAAATGTTACCTATCTTTGTCTTATGGTCATGGTTAATTTTATTAATACTTTTCCTATGAATTCTGACTTTTAAGGATTCAAATCTATTTATTCTATTGCAGTTGTGTTGACTTATTTAAGCTTGATTAATCAATAGATGCCCCATGTTAGCACTTCATAAATTCCTATCTGATGCTGGTTTATCTATATCCCCAGACTTCTTTTTAGCTTATGACTTTTATCAGTGGAACTTTTGCATATGGATCTAGTGGAACTGTATTTTTTTTTTTTATAGATCTAATAACCCCTCTCCCCCAGCAGACCTCTTCCTATTTAGCTATGAAATGACATTAATTATTAAATTTTTCATAATACTGTACAATTTAATTATTTTCAATTAAAAATTTATAATAATTATCCATAGGCTGCAGAAAGGAGTTTATTGTTAACTGAAAGGAGATCCTTTGATTCCTCTTGAAGGCCTTGAAGAAACCGAACAGGGAAAATTCCTAATGTCCACTCCACATGTTCTTGTTGTTGCAGTTGTTATTACTATGTGATTGTTCCTATAGTATACAATCTTTGATGGTCTACTCACCATCATGCATTAACCAGCATCATGAGTTTATTGTTTTTTTATCTCTGAGTTTAAGATCAGGAAACACCATGATCTTTTTTCTCAGATGCCTGTTAAAGTAGAATGAATGTGTGTGTGAATGAAAAAAATTTTTCTAATAGATATATACGATTATAACAGACCAAAATAAATCATTGTCTTTATTCTCAGGAGTCTGTAAAGTCACCAACCAAGGCAGAAGTTGGTGGTTGAAGGTGGAAGGTGCTAAGAAGATCCTGATTGTGGACCAAGCCTGCCATTTGATGATGACTTTTTATTTAGGTACTTACAACTGTTGATCACTTTCAAGTACAGGAAGATTGCAAGAATTGGAAGAACTGTCTTATATTAAATGGTGCATTATTGGACTTTAGAAAATTAGAATAAAAGGTGAAGAGACAGTTGATTTAAAAAGTGGACATGTACTCTACTACAAAGGCACAAATATTGGAAGAACAAGTGAAGGAGGATTCATTATAAATAAAAAGTGGAAGAATAACATTGTAAAGATTGATGGTGCACTGTACAGAGTGGCAAGATTAGTTATTCAACTTAATAGTAGATACCAAATGCAGATAATTCAGATTTATGCCCCAATAAGTTCTCATAACAATGAAGTAGTAGAAGATTTTTATATGGATATACAAAAGGCTTTTGATCAGACTAAACAATATTTTAAAATTGTTATGGGAGACTTTAATGTTAGAATTGATAAAAAAAAAAAAAAAAAGAAAGATGGAAGTGCTTTAGATAAATTTGGTTGTGGTAATAGAATTGAGAGAGAACATAGACTTGTGAAGTTTGCAGAAAAATAAAACTTTATATTATGAATTTTTTTTTTGAGAAAAATGTTAAAAGGAAATGGACATGGACTCATCCAAATGAAGATACAGCAGAATTGGATATATTTTGACTAACAGAAAATGCATATTTCAAGGTTGTAATGTTCTTAATAAATTCAACACAGTAAAATGTAAGATATAAGTTAAAGCAAAACTAGAGCGACAAAAATTATTAAGAAAAACAATATTTACAATTGATATTATTAATCTTCAGAAACATTCTAATGAATTTAAATTAGAATTTGCAAATTGTTTTCAAGTATTAATAGATTTTGAACGTGATTCAGATTTGAATGAAATTAATAGGAAAATAACTGATACACTTTTAAAAATGGTAATAAAGAACTGGTGAAATAAATAAAATTTTTACTGAGACTAGGGAATTTGTTAAAAAAGAATGAATATGAAGATATATAAAAATGATGCATTAAAAAGGATTGAAGGTCTCAAATTTTCTAAAATGTTGCAAAAAAGAGTTGATAGTGATATAAGAATGTGTAATTGTGAACTAACTAGAAAATCTGTGGAAGAGGATAAAAGTCTTAAAAGTGTAAAATAACATTTTGGTATTGGTAGAAAACTTATATCTGTAATAAAAAAAGATGGAACTATTACTAAAAAGAGAGATGACATGAAATGGGTAGAAAAGTTCTATGAAGAATGTATATTAATAAAGAACAAGTACCTCCTATATCTATTATATTTTCTGAATTGTCCAGGATGTTAAATGAAAAAGTTATATACCAAATGTTTCTAAATGATAAAGATGTACCAGATGATTGGAAGAATGCAGTATTAATATTAATATTTAAAAAATGTGATAAAGAAGATATTAGAAATTACAAATCTATCAGCCTTTTATCAGTTTTATACAAAATTTTTACCAAGATAATTACAACTCATCTATAGAGATCATCGGATTTCAACCAGTTAAATGAACAAGCTGGATTTAAAAGTGATTTTAGTACAATAAGTACTAAGAGAAGTTATAGAAAAGGGACAAATGAATATGAGTTGTCATTATGCTTTGGATTTGTAGATTATGAAAAGGCATTTGATTCTGTAAGCATTTCTTCAGTGATTAAAGCATTGGATCATCAAGCTCTATACCCAGGATATTATTATATTCTGAAGAATATTTATAAAAATGCAACCACAACAGTTAGATTGCATAATGTTACTAAGAGTGTAAGATACAATGACTCCATATCTCCAAAACTTTTTACAGCAGTTTTGCAAGAAGTATTTTGTGGATTAAAATGTAAAGCTTCCTGTTGCCAGTTGGAGCAGTTGACTGTTCACTGGCACCAGAAGAATGAGACTCATTATGCTTTCAAGTTTGAGTTTATGGGGAAAAAAGTTTGCCAAGATGTAGGTGAGTACTTGTTTTATCATTTCATCACCTTTACAAGAAATTTTAAATCAGTTTTCACTCTAAAGTATTTGAAATTATCAATCGTATCATTCTATGCAAATGGCTGCCATTAAAAAAGGCAAAAGCCAGTACAAGGAAATCTTAGAATCATTTGAGCAAGAATAAAACTAAGGAAAAAGATTTTAAAACGAAACCAAATAAATAAATAAAAAAGTTACTAGAAATCCTAAGCTTAATGATAGGATCAATTGAGATATAGTTGGCGGGTCAAATTTTATTGAAAACGTTGAAAAAAAAAAAAAAAAAAAGCTTAATAAAGATAGTCTAAAGAATTTCACAATAGCATCAGATATAGCAAGATTCTACGGCTAATAAACAAATCAGGAAAAACAGGAAATAGACCAAGAAACAAACTAGACACAAAAGTAATCATAAACCTATGGAAATTACAAAAAAAAAAAGAAGAAATCCCAGCGTTAATTCGTTCATAAGAAAAAAGTTATGATATCGTGACTGAATGCGGTAAAACAGTGCAGGAGGGGAAAATTATTTTAAATATGAATTCGATCTCAATTTTAGAATCAAACATTATAGATTATGTTTTAAGCCATCTCGCTGCACAAGAATTAATTTTTTCTGATGATTAGATCAAAGTTACTGGGGCACCACAAAAAGAATAGAAAACTTTCAAATTGACACAGAATTAGAACGAAGTGTTTCCTGAGCCAAAAAAACAATGATTTAAAGATAAAAACAAGTTCAAATGATGGAATAGACCCAAACAAAGATATTGAAGCTGCAATTCACCCGAACTCCTTTAATCCAAAAATGATTAGGAATAATCCAAAGATTACAAACTTTTACACTACACAATTGAAACGTTGGTTACTAATCAAGACCTAGATTTCAATTAAGATAAGCAGAATTCAAATAGGATCAATACAAGAGTCCCAGTTGGAATCCTACTACAATCAAGTTCACAACATGGTTACAGAAACTAGTTACTATAACAGGTTGGTTGCCATTCAGCTCTACTGTACAACCAAACAATAAGCAAGAATTCTACAATGCTAATCACTCTGTTCATAATTGGAATAACCAAATGGAAATATATAAACTAGATCATAATCCCTGGAGAACTTTGCAGTCAGATGAGTTGAACTAGTATTTAGAATATATGACACGTATCAAGAGTTAACAACAATGAAGCAGACTTCGGAGGCTGTTTCAACCCCCTGATGGCTTGTTTATTATGGCAGTGTTGATTTGACCTAATCATTTTTTTTCTTTGGTTAACTTTAAAATTAGAGAGTTTGTAAGGTGGTTGGTCTGATTTGGGCCACCTCCAAATTTTGTAATTTTGATGGAGGCTTTGCTGCAATAATTTTTCGGGTATGGGTCTGCACTCCTCTTTTCTTCCTCGGGGGTGGCGGCGGTCGTTAGGAGGCTGGTTCTTTGGTGCAGACTGTTGACAATTATTGCCGCTACCTGGAAAACCTGCTGGGAGGGTACCTGGTCAAAGTCTCAACACCATTCCTGCTCTGGTTGGCTACTGTGCCCCCTTGATAGGTTGGTTTTAGGCAGTGCAGATCTGTGTTCGCTATGTGTTAGTTTTTCTTAGTTGGCTTTCCCATTTTGGGCAAGTAGACCGAATGTGGTCCTTGCACATTTGGACTGTTGATTGGGAGACAGAGGCATCTGAATGGTCTTGACATGGCTCGGCTGCAGGTCGAGAATTTATTATTCAATTGACTTGAGTCTTGGACCTCGCTGCCTGTTGTGGTGGTTGGCGCAATGCTGGACTTGTCCACCTATTCAGCTGAAGCATTTGGGTCTTCGCTTTGGGGCCCCAGGGGTGGGATCATTGGGTGATGGATGGCTTCTTGGTAGCTGGGCCATGTAGATCCATGTATAGATACTCATGTTCCGATACACATTAATATCAACATTATAGCAACTCTTTAATGGACATTACCTTGTTTGTCACATTGAACACTTTGTAATTCTCAATGGGTAAGTGTACCCAAAATTTTTGTAATCCTTTTACTAATAAAGGTTACTTTTGAAAGAGAAAATGTAAAGCTAAAGAAGTCAAAGTAAATGGAGATTATTTAAGTTCATTTAGATTTTGAAGATGTAGTTGTTTTTGCAAATAATGCCTTAGAACTTCAGAAAATGTTGCAAGAGTTATCAGATGAAAGTAAGAAAGTTGGACTAAAGGTAAATGTTAAAAAGTCTAAAGTAATGTTCAGTGGATTTTCTCAAAAGATGAAAGAAAAGAAAGATTGATTATGATGAGTTAGAAAAAGTTAACAACTACAAATACTTGGGTCAGATTATTACTACAGATGGAAACATAATGGATGAAATTAATCATAGAATTAAACTTGGTTGCAATAATTTTGGTAGGAATAACTTAATATTAAAAAAAATGGCTATGTGTTTGAAAAGGACGTTTTTTAATAAATGTGTTTTACTAGTTCGTACTTATGGATCTAAGACTTGGACACTTAATAGAAGAGCAATGCAGAGGCTTCAGACCACTCAAAGAAATTGAGAGATGCATGTTAGGAGTGACAACCACTCAAAGGAATTGAGAGATGCAGGTTATAAGTAACAAGAAGAGATTGAAAATGCAATATATGGATAAGAGATCATTGAAAGAATTAAAAAACTGAAGAGGAGTTGGACTGGAAATATTGCTAGAAAAGCTGATAATAGATGGACAATTGAAACCTTATGGATTTCAAGAGATTGTAAAAGACACAGAAAGAGACCACAAATGAGATAAATGATGAAATAGGAAAGTGGGCAGGGATGATGTGGAGAAGAGAGGCTAGAGATCGGAAAAGTTGGATTGAACTTGGAGAGATCTTCATCCTGCAGTGGATTGATAATGGTTGATAATTATGATGATAAATCATCCATATTTTATAATCTCAGCATTTAATAGAAATAATCTATCATATTGTACTTTTTTTTTAAAAAAAAAATGTTATAACTACTACTTGCATACATAAACACTTGTCCATTGTAAATTTCTAAAAAATACTTCAAATTGGGTGAATAGGTGTTGATTAATAAATAATTATAAGATCTAAACAATTATTAAAACTTTATTTTTTAAAAAATGTGGTAACTACAACCATTGACTATTTCTTTTCGCAATGATCTTCAGCATTGAGATATTTGTTTCAATATTTCAACACCAGGATGATGATAACATAGTACCAGATATATGATTAAAGATTAATAAATTGAACCATATCTTCAGATAAAACCTTGAAAATATTAAAAATGACATTAATGCATTTTGTTGCTGAACATAGTTTGTATATAACATTTTGAAGGTTTTCTCTGAATATACAGTATTAGTATTTCTTGCAATTTATTACATTTAAGAGATGGAATTATCATAGTTGGTTATAAGACTAAGGATTACTAAATATTTTTTGATTTTGACTTGGTCTTCTGTTACTGCCATTTCAAAGACCCAAAGAAAGTAGCATTCTGAAATAGAAGTCTTGAATTATCAAAAATGTTCATTTATCCTTAATCATATCCCCATTATTGTTTTCACATCATCTTCACAAGCATCTTTTATTTTCATTTATACCATGAGCTTTCTATCATTTATATTTTCAAATAATTATTAACATATTGTAAGCAGTAGCCACTCCCATCTTGTTATTATCTCACGCTATCAATTGTAGTGAAATTGGTGATGTGCCTTTTTAAGCATCTTTGTTTAAACACCTCTGCATAACCTTGGAGATAGTCACCATTTGTAGGTGAATATTGAGATTGTCTTTTCACATAAAAGTCTGTTATCATTATTATTGTTTTATAGTGTCAAATCTGCAAAATTTACTTATTGAACTATCTCTCATACATTTACTAATTACATCTCATATCAGAAAAGTAAACTTTAGGATGTGATAAATATAGTTTATTTCTTTCAGTTTTTTGACAAAATCAAATAGATGGAACAATGATATTGATAGCTTACAGAAAAGGAAACCATTTGCATTGTTCTATATTTGATTTCATAATGCTGTAGTTATTAGTCATGTTCTATATACAATCGAATTATTTTAGCAGTTAAATATAATAACTGAAAATATCAATAAAACTCAATTCTATTAGAATTGTTTTTCTACTTTAAATAATTTATTATAATCTAATATTTATTATAATCTAAAAATATCCATCAATCATTGCAAAAAAATCGTGAAAATCGCAAGACGCACTCGCGGTTGCGCTTACCGGTTGAGACCGAAGAAAGTATGACTACACTAACTCTTTTACTTCAACTGGCAATTATTTTAAACTTTAATAAAATTATAAATATTTAATACATGAATTTATCAACGTTTTGTAATATTAATACTTAATAAGAATAATAATTTTCTCAGGGTTTTATAACAATAATATATATAGTCTTATTCTTTCTTTTAATAACAAAATCTCTGCAACTAACATTTCCTATTTCAAACTTTAACTAAGTATAATGTAATATATGTGTTAAAATATGGCTGGCAAAAATTAAATAAAATGTTGAATAATAATTTTATTTCAGGGTTAAACTAATAAATGCATGGTTATCTAATATGTTTACGAATTCCTGGATAAGATAATATAAAATGGGTTTTATGTGCACTACTTTATCAATAAATAATATTTCACGTTTTAGATAGCTTTACTACAATAATCATGTATTCACTCCAGTTGAATTTTACAAGCAAATTTATATTTCAAATATGATCTTTAATATAGTAAATGTAAATGAAATGACGATGTTTATTAAAAAAGAAAGACAAAGAAAAATATTAAAATTAATAGTAATTATATTGCATAAGATATAAACACAAATAATAACAATAACAAAAATTAACGCATTTAATAGAATGTTAATGTCTATTTCCTAAACTACTTTGAAATCTGGATCTGTCAAGCTTTTTTTATTTTTATCATACTGTGTTGTGAAGACAATCAGATTTAGGAGAAAGGGTTGCATCAAACTTTCATAAAATAATCCTCAATTTAATATTGGAGGACAAAGATTATTATAATCAGAAAAGTTAAATGTCTCATGAATGTTCTTAATTGGTTTATTGTACCAACCAATCAAATAATGGAGAAATTTTCCACTCTACTAACATAGGCAAGTATAAAATCACTGTTTTGCAGATCTAAATGACAATTTATCACAGTGGGTGTATTTATATTTTTGCCTTTAGATGGATTCGATTTCAGGTTTAATAATTAAGAGGTGCTATTTCATCAATACAAAATACAATTAAATCATTAGGCTGCCAAATATATAAATAAGATAATAATAAAAAATAATATTAGCAAATATGAATGATAGATAAAATATCTCTTATAGACTTTCATGCCCATATAAGGATAACTCCATTTAATTTGAGGTTAAAGAATTAAGAACTCATAAGAATCTAAATATTGGCAAGAACCATTTAATTCAAATTTAATAGCTACTACATCTTCACAACCCAAATCTTTACATTAAATTACATTTAGTCCCATTCAGTCTTAATACTAATTATAATGTTAAAAAAAATATTACCTGTATACTAAAATATCTGACAATTTTTATTTACATTTTTGCAAAAAACATTATAACATGACTAAAGTAATAAAGTAGAAAGCAGATCAAATAATCCATTTGATTTACAGGACAGTTTATTTCAATTTTTATATTATCCATTTTAAAATAGCATAAAATAATAAATTTCACTTGATGCGGTCATTAATCTAAAATAAATCTATTTTAAAATCACTGATAAACTGGTAGTCCATTATATTCTTTATTTATTTGGGAGAATCTGTAATTTATAAGTAGCATTCAAAAAATTTTGTAATTCATTATTCTTTTAAGGATTTTATACACATTATGCATGGTTAATCCTTCACGTAAGTATTTCAAATATTGAAAAACACATTAGTAATTTTTGTCATATGTAGTGGTGTAATTCTTTAAACAGATTTTAGTTTTATCCAAAAATTTTGATTTTCAGCACTTTTAATTCCAAGTATAAGATTAATCCATTCATCTTTTGATCTTTAATCCTTTAAGTAAATAATGATGATCATGTCACTAATAAAGCAAAGTTTATTATCCAAGCCAGACAATTTTTATCATTTTATAGATCAAAGTCCATTTCATTAGTAGCAAATTGATATAAAGCATATTTGATTTTAAAAAATATTATTTAAAAATTAAGTTTCTTTTTATAATTGAAGATGAGATCAAATTTATTTTCATGAGACTTTAAAAAAAATTATCCTTTCATGAAGTGAAGAGACTAAACATATTTATAATATAAAAAATATATATTTAGCAAACTTATTTAAAATTTAGAAATATATTTCTTTCAAAATGTATCAAATGTTACTAATTAATATTCCATTGAAGAAAGTCCGGCAATTTAGTCATAAATGAGGCATCAATTCCAACAGTCAGTTTGTCTGTTATATTTTAGCAGTTAACTTAAACAAATGAGATTTCTTGAAAGAAATATTTTATGAATTGAATCACTGATGATTTTTGGTTATATTGTTGTGGTTTAACTCTCCAAAAAGAAGTCAGATGCCAAAAAAAGATACCTGCCCAGATTATTCGCTCAACCTGCCATCAGGTAGTTGAAGAACAAAATTACTGTTTAAAATTTAGGTCTAATTGAAGTCCTATTAGCAATGAAAAAATTTCCACGTCTGATTTTTGTTGAATCTTGTTATTATACTGGTGATCTCATGATGTCTAGGTTATAACATTTTCCATCATGCACTGGAGTTTCTGGGTTTTTCCAGGAAGATTTCCATAGATTGTGCCACTCAAAATTGAAGTTAAGATTTTTAAAACAAAAGTGGTAAAGACCTTTATTTCCAGATTAGAAGACAAAACAATTTCATAAAGATTTATATATATATAAATGAATCATAGAATCCTGAATCTCTCTGATATTTATTTCATATATTAAATTGACTTTTAATAAATAACTTATTATCTAATAAGTATTTTTTTAACAAGCAAAAATCATATTTCTTTAAATAAAATCTAAATTGATTAATTTTTATTATATTTAAATATATAAGCACTTATACACACAGGCACACAACATATAAAATGCAATGACTGTTGGTTTTTCATATAATTAAGATATAATGTTGTATTTTATAATCCTATTCTCTATTTCTAGTTCTAAATTATTATTTGTGGGTGTAACATTTCTTTTTGCTTTATATAAATATAATCGACACTTTTTGAAAGCATATATGTGATTATGTAAAAAAGAAATATCTTGAAAAAAGTCTATTAAGGAATGAAAGCTGGGTTGATGTATTAAATATTTTATTTATTTATAGTGAATTGTCTGCTTTAATTTTGTTTTAAAATGATTGTTTTTAATTTTATATGTAGAAGGCAACATTATGGACAAATTTTAACATTGAATTTTGATCATTTAAAATATGTATTTTCTTTATACAAAATTTAGAAGTTTCTTATAAAAATCAGTTTATAAAACCATTAAAAATATTATAAATATTGATATGAGAGATTATGGAAATATGATAATAATTATATTTTATACTCTTTAACAAAATGAAATTGACAATTACATTTGCTTAATTATAAAAATAAATTAATCAAAGCCAAAAATTTTTTATAATCTCTAAATCCAAAATAGCCAAATTTTCAGTATAACTATAATATTACCTTATTTATTAAACATTTTATTTGAAACTATTATTTTTAGTATAAAATTGTCATTTAGATGAAAAAATACTTTATCTTCTGTAGTAAACGCTTTAATTAACTTCTGATATTTTTTTATTTGCAAAAAAAAACTAAAGATCCCTTAATATTGAAACTTTTTTGATTGTAATTACATTTATTTAGGTAGGAAATGTTGGGATTGTTGAAATTTACAGAGAGATAGTAATATGTTAATGATAAGTGTATGGATTACAAAAAAATTATGAGCATGCTCAGGATATTATGTTGATATATTTAACATTTTTATTTTAAAGTACACTATTAAACAAGCTTTGCTTAGTATACATGTATGTATTTATTTTTTGAAAAAAGGTATTAATGAATAAAAAAAATTGTTGACAAACTAATATTGAAGAGATGACAGAAGAGGTGGTTCTTTAGTGAAAGGAATAGTCTTGTAGATTTTTTTTTTCATGTGTCATAGCATCGGCCGGGAAGCGAACTCGCTACCCTGGGACAACTGCTTGTAAGGCAGTTGTGCTGACCTCTCGACCACCAACGTTTGACTAGTCTTGTAGATTAATGCAAGAACTATAACATTATTATATATAAAACCACAAAAAGATTATTTATCATAAGAAATATAATGATCTTTTTACATTTCAGTTATATTTCCAAAAAATTACTGCATTATTAAAAAAAAGTGTATTACCATTATTATCATATACTGTATTTGTAACAGAATTATATTGTGAAATGTACTTTTGATTTGAAGAATTTGCTTTAAATTTGTTTACTGTATAAATCAGTAATTAAAAATACGTTAAGCATTAGTGGTCTGCACAGCCACCTTACAAGTAGTTGTCCCGGGTTAGTGGGTTCGCTTCCTGGCCGATGCTATGACACATCAAAAAAAGAGACCCAAATACAATTGCAAGCAATGTGGATTTCAGTGACGTCTCCACTGTAATTTCAATGGAGCAGCAGTTAATTTGACTATAAATTATGAAAGCTTTTCTCTAAGGTTTCTTAAAATGTATTTAATGATAAAATTATTCTTACTTTAGAGCATTTATATAAATTTTTCAATAGTCTTAAGAATATCAATTTAATGTTGCTGGATTTTTTTTATATTTTAATTCCTTCATAATCAATGATATAATAGTAATAAATTGCATATAACTCTTTTAAAACAAAAATGCCTTTTTGTTTATTTTTCTATCAGCAAAATATAATATAAAAAAACATTTCAAAGTACTTGAATTTTGAAGGGAAAATTGGCATTACTTTTTATTTATTATTAAATTGTGAGCAAATTACCAATTTTATACATTTAAGAGATGAAAAAGAAACAGTATTTAAATATATTTTAATAATAATTATATTTAGAGTATAAATAAGTGAAATTATTCTTATTTCCTATGCTGGCTACAGATAACAAAAGTCTATTTGTGTTAATAAAGAAACATAGAAATGTATATATTTCAGACAAAAACATTCTATCAAAGTTTGTCATTAAGAATAAAATAGAAGTCCACTTATTCATGGGATTATTTTCCAATGTGATGAACAGGTGATATTAACATTGATTGTTTGTGAGTTTCATGACATGTTGCATATAACCCAAGATTTTGAAGTATGAGAAAGACATGGATCTTTTTATAACATCACTATCTTCATTCAATGCTTACATATTAAAATGGTAATAAATCATTTTGTATTCTTATTTAATTGAATTTGCATTCAGTTTGAAATACATTCTGTTGAACATGTCATACAGTATGATTTTGAATAGCTCAGAATATTTTTACCACACTGTATATTCCTGTATAGTGTGTTTTAAGTAATCAGATTTAGAAAAAAAACAAACCCCACACACCAAAACCCCACTCCACCCAAAAAAAAAAATAAATGTTTTAAAAATGGTTTAAAAAAAAAACCCCTCTTCTTTCCCCCCCACCCAACAACCCCCCATCAATTTTTTTTTTGGTGCACCCCCACAATGAGGGAGGAGGGTTGGGAAAAGACCCCCCCACATAGTTATAAGAAATAAAACCCCCCCCCCACCACCCTCTTAATCACCCTTTTTAAAAAAAAAAGGATTTTTTTTTTTTTTTTTTTAAAAATATTTTGGGGTAAAGAGAGGGGGTAATGTGATGTTTGATAATCAGATTTAGATAATTCACTTCAAATTTTAATAATAAATCACTTGGACATAGTATTCAAGCTAATTTTTCCAGTCTACTTTTAGACAGAGAATTTAAAATATATTCATTACAAAGAAATTGCTTTTTTAAAATGTTTTTTACATAGAGCAACCCAAATTGTATGCCAACTTCTCAGCATATTTTGTTTGAATGGATCAAATTAGAGTTTTATCATATATGCTCATGAATATAAATGCTCAAATTACTATTTTATCAAAATTATACAGTTATACTATTGGAGTAATATGTGGCTTGGATGTGACATTATGATTGTTAGGGATAAATCCATGTTGCAATTGAAATATGTAACAGGCACATACGCCGTTACATTATTTATTTTAAAAAATTAGACATTGAAAAGTTCGCATATAAAAACTTCTTTTTTTTTTTAAGAGTTAAAAATTGAAAATTAAAAGTCATTTAAACTTTATATATATATAAAATTGCACAGATGAAAAAAAATTATTAAAAGAAAACTTTATTTAAAAAGGGAAAAAGTTTTAAAACTAAATATTAAGAAAAAGACTTGAAAGATTTAAAGATAAAAGAATGTACAATAAATTAATTAATGTTATTGTAAAATGGAAATGATTATTAATTAGTCCAAGTGAACTAGCCCTTGGGCATTTCAAAATATATAAGAAAAGGTCAGATAGGAGAGAAAAAACAATAGAAACTAATAGTCAATAAAAGAAATCCCTTAGGAAACGGGCCAGAACGAAAAGATCATCATCGTCATGATGTAATGCCCACTGAATCCAAAATTCTAGTATAAAAGAAAAAGTTTGGAAATAAAAGAAAGTAATTAGAGAAGATAGAGATGTGAAAGCAGAGGCGTGCTAGAGTTGAATGTGATGTTGATGTGATGTATTTGGCTTCTTCTTAAACAAAGTCAAGAATATCTCAGCAATTATGCCCAGATAAACCTGTTAGCCATTTCATTCTCCATTCCCCACTCCTAAGTCTTCCCATCCACCCCATTTCCACAACATAAACTTTGTCAACTCTATGGCCTTTATATCTAAATCCCCCTTATCTCTTTGCAAACCCATCATAAAAACTAATAAGTCACTTTCTATATAGTCACTTTGTTCATGTCTATTCTCCCATAACTTCATTATCTGTACCCTTTCTGCTTTCAAGCATTTACATTCAATCAACAGATGCCTAATATTTTCTATACCTTCCTTACACAATTTGCACACTAAATTATCCATGGTTTTCCATTTACATGTATATTTTCTTGTTGCTAAAGATCCCATTCAAGCCGTAAATAATAAACTACTTTCCTTACTATTATCATAAATTAACTCGCATCCAATATTCCATTTACTTCTATATATATTTAAACTCTTCTTACCCTCCATACTAGTTCTCCATCTCTCCAACTCCCTATTTTTTATTAATGCTTCTATTCTTTTATCCCATTCCTTACCACTATAACCCTCAACAATCCTCCTAACACAATCATCACACCTTTTATACAAGTATACTGATATAAATTCTTTATCCAAATCTTTCACTTACCGCATTACCTTTCTCACCCATCTTGTTACCTGCCCTTTACTCATAACCCAATTGAACACTATTTTTGCTATTCTTTTACTATCCATAAACTGCAACCTACCAAACATTTTCATTTTACTTTTTGCATCTCTCATATAAAAACTTGACCATCCCATTTCTCCTTGAATTGCCTCCTTTGCTGTCCACATCTCTGCATATCTAATGCATGTCTTCCTACTTCCCTTTGTACTTTCTCTAAATAATCTAAAACCCTTTTACTAACACATAATGCATCATTACCATATGTTAACCCTGCTACTGCAACTTCCTTCCCATACTATTCTAGCTACATCATATTTATTATATGAAAATACTGTTAGTTTCTTTACCAAACCCTTTCTTTTCTTTGCTTCATTTACCAATTTTTTCTCCCATTCATCCAAGCAATTTTCCTGATTACATAAGATGATTCCCAAATACCTATATCTATCCACCACACTTAACTTTATATCCCCCAATAAAAATTCTACATCTTCTCTTTCCCCAGTATTAACCATCATTATATTTGATTTTTCTTCACTAAATTTAATCCCCATCTCTTTACCCACCCTTGCATATGTCCTCAACATAATTTCCATATCTTCTCTTCTTTCTGCACAGAAAAAGATATCATCTGCAAAAAAAAAAGACCCCACAAAATATATACTCCCTTGCCACCTATTAATGGTATCTCTACCCCTCTTCCTAGTCTTTCTATTGCTTTCTCCATTTCACTCAAAAACAACAAAAACAAAATAGGTGACATAGGGCATCCCACCCCATTTTAACTTTAACTGATTCTATGTCCCCTAACTGGTCAAGTATAATAATTATTTTCATATAATTTCTTAATAATATTTACTAAAGCTTCATCCATTCCCAAATTGGCTAACCTTACCCATAATCTATTTCTATTTACTCTATCATATGCTTTCTCTATATCTATAAAACTCATATATAATGATCTACCTGAATTCCTACTCATCTCCATAAGTTGTGTAACTACAAACAAACTATCTCTTATATGCCTATCTGACCTAAAACCTCCTTGCATTTCCTCCACTACATTATTCTCTTCCATCCATTTTACAACTCTTCCAGCTACCATATATGAGAAAACTTTATATAAAACTGAAGAAGGGATTGGAAAGACACACTCTTCCGTCCCTTCAGTTTTGCTTGAAAAAAAAGAAAGAAAGAGAAATGACCAATCGGTTTTGTATACTGCGGACCACAGGACATCAGAGGAATTAACGCTGGATCCCAAATGGCAAGCAATGGATAAAGATGAAATTTTTAAAAACCATAAGAACTTTATGAACATTTTCAAAACAATAACTCTAAATTCTAAACCTTTCAGTAAATAATACAAATAGAATCCTATCTGACCAAACATAAATTAATATTAATAATGTTATTTGATGAATTTTTTTTAAAATCATTTCCATTTTTTTTTTTTCTGTTTTGAGTTTTTATTATGATTCTTTTTTTTTTTGTTTAACAACTTTTATTAAATGTTAAATTTAAGTCAGGTGTGAATGGCTGCATAGATTTGTAAAGTTATATATGTTAGTTTAAGGGAGGGTAATCTTAGGTTATTTGTTTCGTAGTTAAATTGGGTCAATGGATTGGATATATTGGTGTAATTAGTAGATGTAGTATGAGATTCGCTATGGGCAGGATCGTATCATACGCCACAACCCCCCTTTTGCCTATGGAATGGGATCATAAGTCGACAAAAAGGACCGCAATCCCTTCCTATGGAGTTTTTTTTTATTGTTCTTCTTGCCAAACAGATGTGACATTCCTGTACTGGATGAGAAACAATTTCTTCTCTTAACCATGCTGTTCAGATGTGCATTCCTGACAGTATGGTATTGTGCTGTCGTATTCGTGCTGCATTGAATATATCGATATATCAGATAGATTGGCGTTGGTTTGACTGCGAACTTTTGGCCTAAGGTTAAATAAGGGATAGAATATTTTCTTTTCAAATGCAATCTATGTAGTCTATTCATACTTGACACTCTAATAAAATTAAACTCATCTGTGCAAACTTTTAAAATAAAATAAAAACAGTTAAATTTTATATTAAAATCTAAAGTAAAATAAGTTATAATGTTTTGTAAAAAAATAAAAGTTAGATTAAAATAATAATGCTAAATTTTATTTATATGTGCGTAAATAAATGTTTGTGTGTTAATTACTGGCAGTGTCTTATTTCATTTTTTTTTTATTAAATATTAATATACTTCTTTTAAGCAATTTTTATATTAAATCTCTGCATCTCACTGAGCTAGTGGTGTTGGGCTGACGGTCTGAATAAAACATGTAAAATATGAATCTTAACTTACGTATCTGCCTACTATATAAATTTTCTAGGTTCTAATAGCCTAGTGGTGCTCTGTAGTGTAGATACGGTAAAACTAGAAACTTCTCTGATTCTATCTGACCATTATACTTATAATAGCTAATTTCTGATTTATTCGTTTATTGTTTTTATTTTTTTGTAGATATATATACATTAATTTCAAATATGAATTTAGAATGGATTTGAATTCAGATTTTCAAGTTCCCTACAGGTATCCACTCCATCTCCACATACATATGAAAAAGATGAGTGATCTCCAATATATGTATTTTGTGCTGTGCCATCAATCATCAGTTGGTCCAGACAATCATCTTCCATATATATATAATCAATTCTCAATTTATATTAAGATAGCAAATCTTCAAACTTTTAATGGACAGGGATTATTTTTCTCCACTGTCCAACTCTTCAGCCATCAATACCATTAAAAATCTGATGACAGAATGCTCAAAGCCCTTGTTGGTACAAATATTATTGTCATACCCATTTATCATTTATCTTTTTCACATATATTTGGTCATGTGTATCGGTTGCACAAGGTGGAATGGAAAGCTGAAGGGATCTTGAAAATTCGAGTTCAAATTCCTTTTAATTACATTACATTCAGTATAGATAATATACTTGTATTTAAATATTGAATATAAATTTAGTAAATTATAAAATGTCCAATGACATCAAATTTATCAACTATTATTGCATCTCTCTTTTGTATTTTATATCATGCTGTTTAATTTATTGTTGTAGTCTTATTTTAAAATTATTAAAGGAATAATATTAGATCTTGTATTTGGCATTATGTATTTTAAAAAGATTATTATGTATCAAAATTTAAATAATTAAATGTTAATATGATTTTTTTTAAATTATTCTAATTAGTAGCATTTATAAAGGATTTACTTCTGATATGTGTGATATCTTTGATGACTCAAAATACATTAAGGCATGTGAACGATACTATTGCATTAAAAATTTTAAAAATTGCGTTACAAGCTATTTATTTACAAAAAGTGTACATATATTAATTTCTTAAAAGAAAGTTCCAAACAACAACAAACTACAGGGAGCCAAGGACTCCAGTTAACAATGTTTCTGTCTCCCTGTTTCGTACCCTTTTTTCTAGTTCAGGGAATTAAATTTCTCTAAAACTATCCCTATTAAAAAGAGGAGTTTTTTAGCTCTCTTTTCATATACAAGCTATATCAACAATGTAATCTCAAGTAAGCATAATTTCAACTTTTATAAAAACGCTATGTAAATATATGGCAGCCACTGAAATTACAAACTATTTCTACAGAAATGTTACCTTTTAATGAAAATTTTCATTTCACTTAATTTTGTTGAATGACTGAGAGAGTCCAGTTGTTAGGAGGACTTTCAGGGGTCTAAATCCTAGTTCTTTTGAGGGAGGGGTCTGGTATGAGGGCGCTATGATCGTTACCAACGTTGGTTTTCTCATTCACAACATAGAAAAAATAACGTTATTTATGGTGACTCTTTAACGTTATCGTTATGAATTATTTTATCCATGTATTATTGCAAAATAGGTCACAGTTTGGCCTCATGATTCTAATTGCAAGTGATCCACCTTATTTGATTTTATTCCAATGTTGCTATTGATAGGGCTGGCCTTTTGCTATTCATGTGATTTTTATGATGGATTATAATGGTTTTCAGCAGAGACATTTTGAAGCTTGGATTTTTTTCCCTTGTTCTCCATAGGTTTTCCATAATTTTTCCAAAGTATTCAGGATTGCACTCTTGTGAAGATATTCAAGGCCATTTGGAAGAACTGAACAGTAGATTGATTTAGTCCATATTTTATGTTATCTCCAAGTGTTTTCCTATTTCTCAACTTTCCCAATATTGTACTCTTAAAAGACTATTCATATTTGATTTCTAAACTTTACAAATAATTCCTAATTGTAACATTCATTTGTCATTAATGGTTAATACAAATCCTTTCCACATCCCTTTCCCTTTTCATATGTATCATTCCCCCTTCACTATGTTGCTCCAGAATTTCATTTTTACCATTCTTTGTAAATCTCTTATTTAACTATATTTGTACCTTTTTTTGATGAATAAACTTTCATCAGTGAGAAAAAAAAAAGTTCTAAACATAATCTTAAACTATAATAAATTTATTGTCTTTCTGAAAAGTTTAAATATCTTTATAAAGAAACAATATGAACTAATCGATTTAAAAAATTGACTTCGTAAAAAAAGTTTCTTCTCACTTGCAATGCTTGCTATGTATGTATATGTAAATACTTCATTATCTAATATTCGGTAAATAAAATAAATATACAAATTATTGTACTTATCCCTCTTTCTTTTTTTAAAATTTTGAATCTTAGTCTGTATGAATTTTTTTATTTCTCTCTCTTTTTTTAACATTTTTGTTTCAAATTGTGATTTTTTAATTTTTTCATTTCAATCCTAATTAGTTAAGAAAAAAATTATCACAGTTGTGGTCATTATCTTTCATTTACCAAATCTAAATTCATTAGTGAATAAAATAACAGCAATATTATAATTTTAAATGTGCTTTCATTATCTACATTCTACTTTAGAGCCATCTTGTATCAGCTTGAGTAATGATTAAACACTAGGTGGTATAATATTATAAAATCTCCATTTCCAGATTGACCAATTATGTTTTTTGTCTTCATCAGTGATGACTCACTTTTATTATAGATGGCTCTAGAGTAGAGTGAAAATAACTACTATTGGAAATGAAAAGAATATTTTGCACAAACATACATATGGCTTTTTATTTTTAATTATGATAAAATTTAATTTTACCATGAGAAAATATTAGTAAAGAATTAAAAATTTCTAGATATTTTATAGTTGTTTTTTTCGATTATAAAAATAAGATTTGTAAATGTGAGATTAAAATTATAAATTACACTTATGAAAAATTTGCATTGCCATCACCTAGTTTATCATCATCATTTTCAACTATTATCGATCCACTGCAGGATGAAGTTCTCTCTAAGTTTAATCCATCTTTTTCGATTTCTAGCTTCTCTTCTTCACATCACCCGAGCGCACTTCGTTATTTCGTCCATCCATCTCACGTGAGATCTTTTTCTAGGTCTTTTACAATCTCTTGGAATCCAGTATATAGTTAGTATCTAATATTTATAAAACGAAATGCTGGCTTGGTATTTTTAGATCTAATGTCTGAAACTACCCTAGCATCTCTCTGAGGAGTGCCAAAGCACAAACTATGATCAGAGGTGGGGGGTGGTTCCTGACAGAGATATTTTAAATGCTTTCTCTGACTAAGCATTTATCACAAAGATTGTTGAGAAATTGGCAATGCTTATTGTTTATATCATGTGATCTATGACTCTTATTTTGACTATTTATAGTCTCTGCCTTAAGTCTTATGCGATATTATATTGCTAAGACTACTAATATATGGTATGGCTGAAGATCTCTCAGCCCCATGTAGCTATTTGAGTTGGATAGCTGGGGTTGAAGACATGTAGGTGTCTGAATATTCGTAAAAATGTTCTAGTGCTTTTTTTATCTTCCTTTATCTCATTGAAATCAATATAGGTAAATCATAATTCACAGTTTTGTCTGTATAAAAATCCTCTTCAGGGCTTTGTTGTTGAAAAGTACCCTTTTTTAAAACAAGAAAGTCAAAATTACAAGTCCATGGAAATAAATACATAAATAATTGATCTGTATGTATATATTTGAATATATATATCAAGATTATTACACACTTAATATCAGAATTACATGGCAGAATTTTTATTTTACATGCAATTAGCATTTTATGTTTGTTTTTTAATACTCTTTTTCTCATATTCTGTTTACAATTTTGTTTTTTAAAAAGAAAAAAATAGAAATGGTTTTATTGCTAACTTTGCTAGAGTTAAAAGACTCAAAGGAGACTATACAAAGTGAATTGGGTTAATGATTATAATATCTGAATTTAATTGTCTCATATCGTAAATTGAAATATCATCATACTGATCATTTCAGATTATTTTTTTTGAGAAATGCATACTATTTTTATATTTGTGACAGAAACATTAATAAATTTAAAGTAAATTTTACTCAGGTAAATATTGTTGTGAGGACAGATACGAAGCATTTTTTTAAATACATGTGTAGTCCAGTGCTGTTTGGAAAAGTAGTAGAGTGATACTAATTTTAAGAACTAAAACTTTTTGAATGAAGATTCAGTATTTTTCCTTGCACAATTAACCTTGAATTATTTGCTTTTTAGTACATATGTGCAGCAATTACCCTTTATTTTTTTTATTATTTTTATGGGGGGAAAGAATGACATTAATAAATAACGTAAGTTACAAAATGGTTTTACCTTTATGAATCATCATCATCATCAGCCACTTGCTGTTGATCTTGGACATTCCAATTCCAAGAGAAAAAAAAAGGACTGAAAATAGTAATACATTAGAATTTTGTAATGATTAAACAAATGAATCTGTGAATCACAAATACCTCCATATGTAGAACATGCTGGTTCATTATTCTGTTTATTTGATATTTTGTGATGCTGATTTTTAACTTTCTGCAGCAAACTTTTCTTTCTAAAATACTTCAACATCACATTTAATAGTAGCTCTGTAATATATTTTATTTTCTGACCTTATCTTCCCAATGGAAACAATTGGCATTGCACTTAATGTAAATAATTATGAATAATACAGAACTATTTCAGTTCTAATCAATAAAAAAAAAAATTCAAATTAATGTCAATATCCATGGTCTGTAATCCCATTGTTCTGATCATAAACAAATATCCTAGCATATTTTCAACTGGAGGGAATGGATGCAAATAGCTAAATATGAGAGAGTTATTCTTAAATAAAAACTTCATCAAAGTTATTGATTCATTTTTGGCATTATTAATTTTTCCTATGCTTATTTAGTAATTAGATTGGATAGAGATCCAAAGGAGTCTTCATTTAACTTTTTTTTTTTTTTTTTGGCATGATAAATTTAAAGGCACACCATAATTATGCAACATAAAGAAATCAACCCAGTGCTTTCACATTTTGATGACTAACATATTCAGTGTTTATACCATTTACGACTTTCTTAAACGCTTTAACAATGCTATTTTTTATATCAAACCTTTATTTTAACAGTTTAGACTGTATAATATGTAAAAATAGAAATCAGTACATAAGAAAAGGAAGAAGAAGAAAATTATTTTCCATGTTTAACGGGTTGGATTTTTAATAGAAATTGTTTATGCAATTCAAATCAGACTAGCTAATGTATTGAATTCTTGCTTTCAAATTAGTTGATAATTCTGGCAAATATCGAGGGTAATTGTTAATTGAGATTAGAGAATTGCAAATATTACAAAACTGTCTTAAAAACAGTTTCTCGTTGTAATTAATTTTTAACTGATTGTTTAAGTAATATTATTTGCTATATAATAGTTATGCCAATAAAATACTGTAATAAAATACTTTATCGCCATTGTTTTTTATTTTATTTGTTGATCTTTAAAAATAATTTATTTAATATTTTGTATGTTTGAGTATATACATATAAACATTTTGATTATTTTGATATAGAGACATGTAAAAATATAAAATTTCAAAGCTTAAATTTGTATATTTATTCGTGTGTGCATTCTTTGTATGTCTTTCTTTATACAACGTGTATCTGAATGTTTATGATAGTGTCATTTTAATTAATTATTTGTCAGACTATTTTCACCATCTAATTTTAATTGTTAAATGTTTTTGAAAAAATTTAAACTTTTCTTTAAACTTTTTATATATATTAAATTATTAATAATAGTTCGCAGGTTAATTTATAGCATATTTTAAGTGGCATTATTCTTCTCTTTTTTATATGTTGCTTGCCTGACTAGTGAGAGTATTAACCTAAGAATCAAACTTGTAGACTTTAAATTTATAAGTACGTATTGAATTTAAAATGACACTCTAACTAGGAATTGACTTTTTCCCGGGATTATTATAGATGGAATTAAAACTGAAAATTTTACTGCATTTTATTTATTTGTACATATAAACTACAAATTGAAACGAATTTAAAACTTACTTTTTAATATATTGTACAGGCTTACACCTGCATTTATATATGTAATATATTTTTAGAAAATTAACATTTTCTTTTTAAACCATGACATACTATTTTTTTTTTTTTAAAAAAAAAAGATTCCACTTTAGTTTATTTTGAGACTGATTTTGCAATTGACATAAGAAACACAGGTAATTTACACGTTTATCACCGAGAATGAAAACTTTTTAAACATTTCGAAAAGCTTTCTACAGATTCATCCCATGCAGAAGTTGCAATCATTTGCTAATGTAGGCTTTTCAATAGAATGTTTAGTTTTTAAATGCTGAAGCAACCACTTGTAGAAAAATCTCTACATTTGAGCATTGCACCACAATGACTACACTTTGGTTCTTCATTATTATTACATTTAATGAAGTATTGTCAGATGAATATTTTTGATCTCTCCATCATCGCAAAATATTAATAAAATAAAATATATAGAAAGCGATTTAACTGCAAAAGGATCTTTCAAGGAAAAATGGTATATATAATCGTGAACGTATTTAAGCTCGAATCAACTCAGTTGAGAGAAATTTCAAGTCGAGAAATGACGATGACATTACAGAGATAGAGATATGTAAGAAAGGGCTTGCCTTTCGTTTTCTGTTATATATATATATATATATATTGCAAATGAAATGTAGGAAAATAAATATTTTTCTAAATTAAAATAATATCCATCTTTATTGCTGATGATCTCAAATTATGAAGAAATTATTTATCGTCCCAGCGCACGATGATCGCATATATATATAATGTATGTGTAAGACTAAGTATTGATTATTTAAGTTAGTAATTCAGAGTGGGATTCCAGTATTACTGGAAACATTCACTAACTCTAATTAAGGTATTTCATCAAAGGCAACAGTCAACAGGAATTTATATATTTTTATCTATGAGGATTCTCTGGTTTTATTCACTAACATCTGAGAAAGGAATACTACTTTTCATAACATTGCATTATTTATTATTATGTATCATTACTAACGACTGAATGTATTTGAAATGTTTAAATAAAATATGATTTTTTTAAAAAAAACATTTAACAATTAAAATAAGGTGATAGAAATAATCTAATATATAACTAAAATTATCTGTACACACTTGATATTTTTTAATGCACTTGAATATGTGTGTTTTGTATTTTTTGCATTTTTTTTTTTTTTTTTTAAATTATCATGAAATCAATTCAGGAAAGGATTTGTATATGATAATTTATAATAGAAATCTTAAATAAGGAAATCAATTTATTTGAATTATATTAATATTATCACATTAGTTTTTTTTAATATAACTCAGTCCAGATATTTTAGCTCATATTTTATATCCAAGATCAAAAAATAAAATATAAACATAAGTGTAAAAACTTATGAAATTATAAGCAATATAAAATAATAGTTATTATATGGTTTTGCATATATCAATAATAAATGTACTATTTTAAATGCAATACAGATGTCAAGTTTGCCAAGGTTACTGATTAGCTCTTGTAGTTTCTCATTTTCAAAGTCCATTCATTCTTTTATTGTTATAGATTCCATAAAATATATAAATAATTTTTATTTAGTTCAAGATATTATGGAAACTTTCCATTGTTTATATACTTTTATCTTCCAGTATTGAGATTATCCTGTTATTGAATTTTGTTTACAAAATCTAAATCAGTTTTGTTATGAACTGATCTATATTAATAACAACTATTTAACTAAATTATTTTTCCCATTTTACTTCAAATTTATAACTCAGAGCTCCTATTTATCTTTAAATAATTAAATTTCTATTCCATACAAAGGAATAAGCTTAAAAAAATCATTAATAACTAACAAAAAAAAAATCAGTGAATCACTTTTCTTCACCCAAGTGCACAAAAAGTAAAAAAAAAAAAGAAAGCACTATAGAATAAAAAATAAATTTACTTTATTTTCATTATTAGGCTACCAAAATAAAAGAAGGTGTTACTCATATTAAGAAATATTCTTCAACTATTTCTGAATATGAGTATCATACACTTTTATTTTAATTACATAATATCAAGAATATCGTGAAAGCTGAAAAATATTGTTTTTTTACTTTTTAATGGATTTGTATTAATAAAAGTGTTTCTTTAAATATTTGTATATTTTATTTTCTACTTTGTAGATTTATAATTTTTTAAAACCTTTAACAAATTAAAAAAGATAAATTTAAAGTATTTTTAATGCAAAAATAACTTTTTTAAATACATCTATTTAATAAACAAATGTAAAATTCATTAAGTAAAATTAATATTTAAAAAATAGTTTAATTTAAAGAGTTGAAAATCTTTCCATAAGTCATAAATTTAAAATGGTATCGTTTTCATTCTAGGTTAGTGTTTTTCTAAGTCATATTATGCCATATTTAATGATATTAAAATTACATTAATAAAATTTTGAAGTCTCAACAAAGTTTAGAATTTTATGAGTAATGTAGATATATCATTTATTTATTTATTTTTGCAATTTTTTGTTGTTGTAATTGTCTGAACAGAGAAGTCAGTTTCATTAAAAGATCAATATTATAGTTATCTTTTTTTCTTTGAGATTTACTCCTCTTAGTTATCATTTTGTGTAGGAAACTAATTTTGATTTATAGAATAGTGGGTAGTATTCTGTTTTAATACACCCCCCTCTTTATTTACTATTCTTATTTTTGTAAGCAAATATAAAAAATAATTAATATGAAAGTTCTTAGCAATCATATAATAAAAATGAATAATATGGAGGTTCACATGATCTTTTAAATATTTGAGATTTTCTTTTGGACATTCAGTGGGGCACTGCACTGGGATGGAATCTTCTGTTAGAAGTATTATCCTGTTGCCTTTTTTTTTTGGCTCTTGTACTCTCATTAGGCTGCTGGGTGTATTCTGATGCCTTCTTTCTTGGCTCTTGAATTTGGTCTGACTGAACAGATTTATATTTTGGGGGGATTTGTAGTATAAGACTGCTATTGTTCTCTAAAATATATATTTAATTAATAAATTTCTAAATAACATTATCTTTGATTAGAAAAAAATCCAATTACAGATGTAATTAGTTTGTCTTTATTCCTTAAAATTTGTACTCCCTGGGGAATTTTTTAATTTGACAGATTAAAATTATTTTAACATTTTAAACTTATACATTTTTTTTAAAAACTAAAATGTGTATATATAGCGATACTAATACCATTTGATAACAGGACCATAAAGAGTACTCGATCTTATATAAAACTAAAAATTTAATTTTTTATTTTTTGGCTAAAATTATTTAAAACTCTAAAGAAATGTTTTGTCATTGGGAATAAATATGTATTATGAAAAAATAAAAGTTGAAATTCAAGACTTTATTTGTGCTGAAAGCGACAATAGAAAAAGAACATATAAGGAGGCTTGGGCAATTACAAAACATCCAAATACAATCAACAGGAAGAATTCATATGTTCCATTGTTGAAAAAATGAAACATTTAAATGCCACATTTAGGTATAATTTTCAAACTGCTAAATTAATACAGCACTATGATTTTGGCAGTGGTCTGCTGAAAGCATGCTTAGTGCATTATAAAAGTCTTGAATTTCAACTTTTACATTTTCTTAATACTAGATTATAATAAATTTATAAGAATTACGTTAATTAAAAAAAGAGAATTAAATATTTAGAATTATGAATATATATATATGCAAAATACATCAGAATTTAAGAAATATGTAAAAACTGAGTTATAAGATTTCACAGACAGAAAAATCAAGGAAGTTAATATTTGTTTTTTAAAAAGAACATTTTGGGCAATTGTATGGGGCTATTATGCCCAGTTTTGTTACTTGCATACTTGAATATTACAAAATGTTCTGTCAGCTGTTCTAATGTTTCTATATTTTTACTTCTGATTTTTTTAAAGATAAGATAATTCATTCAAAAAGTTATATTAATAAATAATAAAACCCACAAATGAGAAATTATTAAATGCAGGGCACAATACATTAACAAAAAGAGTAAATATATACTCAACAATTTTTATATGCATCTATTATTTGAATGTACAGTATAGCTGCAAACCTGCATTTAATGTGTATAGTGTGCAATGGCTCATATTTTATTTATAAACAATGAGTCTTGCATTGGTGGTTGAGAGGTCAGCATGACTGCCTTACAAGCAGTTGCCCGGGTTGCGGGTTCGCGTCCCGGCCGATGCTATGACACTTAAAAAAAAACAATGATTACAATAGAATATTTATTGTTTATTGTTCTGCAAATGTAAATTAATTTTTAACTTGCACACGTATATATAACATGGACATTTTCATTTTTATAGTAATAATACACATCAAGATTATAGTATAAACAAAAGTTTAACAATAATGTGCAGGGAGCGACATAAGGTGAGGAGAAAAATCAAAGAGGCCTACTTTATTAATTTGGATGCTAACTCAATAAACAAAAGAGATAACGTTTTATGCCATCTCTAAGAAATGGCAAACCTGATTTGCATAACTTTGCATCTTTTACATTAAACATTCTCAGAACTGTCTACAGCTTCGAAAGCACTAGCTACAGTAAAGAAATAAATAGAATTGTGGAAGTGTTAGAATTAAGTGTGGAAATAATATTATCGCAAAATATCAGAACATTATATATATATACCACACATATTTAATAGTTTAGTAGTTATTAATATTAAATTGAGGGAATACATTTGTATTTCTTTTACTGAGTGCTTTTCACTCATGCATTCACTGAAGCAATAAGAATGAGAAAGGAAAACTAATTACTGTATTATTATTTTTAAAATAAAAGAAATAGCAAAATGTCTGACTTTCATATCTATCAAATACGCTTTAGGCAATATTCTTTTTTTTTCTCTCTCTAACTTTTTTTCTCTTGTAGAAATATAAATTATTTTGTTGTTTTTAAAACAGTAACAACTTTTAGTATGTTCTAAAATTTTGTAAAATTCTTAATGTTATGCTCAGAAAATATTATGCAAAATATAGCTCATCAAATTCAAAAAGAATAATAAAAGAATAACTTTCAGCATACGCTGAATAAATTTGATGAATAGATATAATCATGTACAACAGAGAAGGAAAAATGGCTGTGAATATCATAAAATTTGAGAATTTTAATAGTTTTTGTGTTTGTTTTATTTGTTTACATTTTCTTTGGATAGCATATAATTGAAATTCTGTAGTTATATGCAGCATAGTTCTCAGCTGCATTGTATATGCTAAATAGAATTTAACAATTTTAATATTCGTACTTAAATATTTCTTAAATATCAGTTAAGATTATCTTCACTATCTATACAGCTGTGTCAACATTATAATGAAAGTCAAGGCAAAATAACATTGATCACTCATTTCATAAAACTTCTTTTTACAGTGCTTTTAATTATATGTAAATCTTCATTTTTACTTTGCTTTTAATTATATATAATTACACAAAACTTGTTTTTTTTTTTTTTTTCAAATAATCTATGTGTTAATTCAAACAATAATCATGTTAATCATTTTAAAAACCTATTTTACTTTGCAATTTTGTTTCTACTTTTTTTTTGTGGAAGCCAATTTTTAAACGTCTTCTGTTCTAGTTTGAAGAATCTTTTTTTTTAAATATATATATATTAAAGTTCATAGAATCCTACCTTGTGTGAGAGTGGTATAGTGAAAATTATATTACTGAAATATTATTCGTTATTGGATAATCTCCAGTCTAATGAATGACTAATAAAAATTATGTTTTATCAAGAAATCTGTAATAACATGCTATTTTGGGGATCTATCGAAGTGAACAATTGTATACTGCTATTAATCCCGATGCCAATTATCCTAACAAAATCATGGTTATCCTTAACGGTTCATTGCCCTCTTATTTTATTGTCTTAGTATGGATTAGCATTAGTTTCAGTAATCACTTTCGTTTAATATTGAAATATACAAGAGGCACACATTAAAGAAAATAAAATAAATTTTTATAATAAGATAATAACTTCAGATTTTCAATTGGATGGATGGTTGAAGAGTTGGAGTATGGAGTGGATTGAAGCCTGTCCATTAAAGTATGAAGATTGGCTATCTTAATATATATCTGAGCACTTATTGCATATAAGTCTAGAGATGATAATCTGGACCAACTGATGATTGCTGGTTTAGCATGAAATACGTATATTGGTGATTATTTTATTTTTTCGACTTATATGTGTTCAAGTGTATCAGTGTTATGAGATTGAGTGGAGAGTGGTGGATCGTGTGAAAGTCTGTGCTCATATACCCTATATATAATGAGGTAATAATACATATATGTTGTTGAAAAATAAATAAAAACATAATAAATATTATATATTTCTGGTACTTTAATTTCTTATGAATTCCTACCCTACGCGGTTTGCCTTGGCGCAGTTGGTAGGTCGATTCTGGTGGTAGAACTTTTTATGAACTCCCGAGCCATAAAGCCATATGTGTTTTATTTTATTTTATGAACTCCTGAGGCAATAAACTATTTCAATTTATTATTTTTAACTGATATGACTAATTGTTAAAATTGTGAGCTTTGTTTTTTTTTTTTCATCTTATTTTTGACAGCTTTAATTAATTTATCATTTTGAAAATACAGCGCCGGAATAACTTAAATAAAGAATTGCTGTATAAAGATGATGTGAATAGCTATAGAAGGGCAGGAACAAATCAATGAATAAGCTGAGCTGTATTTTGAACAAGGAAATGAAAAGGAAAATAAATTAATCAATATTGCAAATTATTATTCTGATTGCAGCGATATAAAAAGATTTAATTAGTTATTAAAATGAACTTGCTGCCATACTTTTATTACTTTAAAACTTAAAAAAAAAAAACGTTTTTAAAAGAAAGAGAAAGCTTTTGATCCCTACTGTATAAATACAGAAGTATTATATTGTTAATAATAAAACAATTTTTTATTATGATAAAATTTTTTTTTTAGATAAGTATGTACTCCTCTGCATATTTTTGAAATATAGGTGCCAAAGCACGAAAACATTGGTTATAGGTTTGGAGGGGTAGGGGAGTTCCTGACAGAGATATTTTAAAGGCTTTCTCTGGCTAAGCTTGTTGAGCAATTGGCATTGCCCATTCTTTATATCTTACAAGCTTAAAAGAATGGGGTCATGTGATCTATGGCTATTTTTTATTTGACTATTTATGAATAAATACATCTATAAAAGACAGATGACCTCCAAAATGTATTTCATGCAAAGAAACATTTTTTATTTGGCACAATCTTTTTTTCTGTCTTTATCATTTGTTTAATATTTATCAATGCTAAATTGTTACGCTGATTTATACCTGTCAAATTTTTCGCACTCACAAATTTAACACCAACCATTTCAAATAAATACATTAATATTTAATATAATTTTCTTCTTCTTCCTCCTCCTTTCCTTATGTATTGATTTCTATATTTATCATACCATTTGTAACATTTTTATACACTTAACAATACTATTCTTTACACCAAAACATTTCTCTTACAGTTTCGACTGTCCTGCAGTCATCATCAGGGCTACAATATCCAAATATATAATCATACAATTAATACATTATAATTATATTCATATAATTATGATGTAATTGTATATTTATATATTTGGATATTATAACTCTGATGATGACTGTCAGACAATCAAAACTGTAAAAGTAATGCTTTGGTGTAAAAAAAATAGTATTGTTAAGTGTATAAGAAGGTTGGAAATGGTATGATACATTAATGTTTATTAGTAATCATTTAATAAATTAAAGATTAGTATAGAATAATTCAACCTCATCTTTCTTTTTCCGTATATAATATTATTTTTTCAAATATACTTAAAATTTCCATTCCATCACACATTCTTGTAAGTATATGAATAAAGCCACCAAAAAAAGAACAAATGTTGCTCAAGATACATTTCAAGCTGAATCTATATTCTTTATCTTACACTTCGTCAGCATTTGTTCAATATTTACCAATACCAAATTATAATTTGATTTACAAATGCCAAATTTTCTGCATTCATAACTTTGACACCAACATTTCAGATAAATGCATTATTATTAACTAGAGATTATCTCTAACTCAAATATAAACTATAAAGCTCTGTAAAAAAATAATAAATCTGGTTTTTAATAAAACTTAAGTACATGGATTAATTCAACCTCATCTCTTTTTCCCATGTGCAGTAGTGTTTTCAGATCCATTTCACCACTCCACTTTTGAAACATATGAATGAAGATATTTGAAAAAGACAATAACTCAAATTAATATTTAAATTTTCAACAGAGTATTAGTCCTTTTAAAAAAATGGAAGCAGTATAATGAGAAAGTATGAGGTATATATTTGTTTGCCAAAATGGAAAATTTGAAAATCTAGATATTCCAATTAATACTGGAAATAAGGATCTTTTCTTCATAAAGTATAAATGTTTGTAACATCTATGTAAAGATCTTCAAAGTCTGGATGCCATCTTAAATTGATCAATTTTATGTATCATCATGATGAATAAGATCTGCATACAGTTTTTCAAACAGTATCATCATGTTACTACTTTCTAGAATTAGTTAAAGATGTGAATTTTTTAGATTTTTAGAATGTCTTTAATGAAAGGAATCAGTAGTTCTACTATAATATTTTTTTCGTGAATATTTGATATTATTCATTTTTTGAAAAATAAGTTAACATTATATTGTTGTTGTTTTTTTAAATCTTTACAAGAATTAAATTGTATTTTTAAAAGAACTTCTGACATTGTTTATTTTCAAGCATCACTGATCCACTGCAAAATAAAGATCTCTCCAAATTTAATACAATTTCTCTGATTCATAGCCTCATTTCTCCATATTGCATCAGCATATTTTCATATTTCATCTATTATCCATTTTACATGCAATCTTTTACAATCTTTCAAGATCCAGTTAAAATTGACTATAATCTCTTCAATCAATATGTCAATTCTAACTCCATTTCAGTCTCTTAATTTTTTAATAATGTTAATGATACCTGTTTATTCTCACACTCATGTATTTCACCTTCAATTTCTTTTTGTTACTCCCAACATATATCTCTCCATATTGAAGCGGAAAATATATTGCACATATTTTTGCTTCACTGTCTGGTGATTCAAAACATTGAATCATAGGTTTAAACTCATCTATATATGTGTGAAATCACTAGAGAGTGAAAAGGATGCACATACAAGTTTTAAAACCCTCCATTATTATTTTTGTTATGGTTTTAAACTAAGCATTATTAGTATAAAAGAATATTTAATAATTTTAAGTTTGAAATATTTAAATTTCCATGCCCATTTAACAGTTATGTATGTGTGTGCAATATTATTAGAAATATGTTTTCCGTAATTAAATATGTATATTTATTTTATAGTTATGTATATTTTATTTAGTTCGTGTATTTTATTTTCTGATGCAATACTAAAGAAAGTTCTAGAGAGTAATTAAAATAACTCTGAAACGTAAATTTATAAATAAAAGAATATTCTAAGATTTGTTTTAAAAAAGTAATTATTAAGTTAAAATCCCTTAGCAAACTTAAATGTTAAAATTAGACAATAGGTGTATTTCAGCCACATAATGGACATCGGGGCCATATCAACCGGAAACAGAGAACATTCTAGAAGGTTTTTACGAGTATAAATAGAGCCGAAATTTTAGGCTAAGTCTCTTGATTCGCCATCTTAATAGCTTTGCAGAATGACCCACGTCCGTTTAATTTTTAAAATATGACTCCAGAGTAGAGGGGCTAAATTTGCTTCCTCGTTCTTCTCCAAAATCATTTCCACTTTGCTATGTTAACTTGCCATCTCAATTTATGGATTGCTTAATTTAAATGCTATCATAATTACCTCAAGATGCCAACCATTATTTGTCAGAACTTTGCCTTGCTTAACCGTGTTCTCTTTGTTTATAATTCTACACATTCAAATCCAGATGTACGTGAAGACATCAAGGTTTGGAAGATAAATTACAAGCTTGCCACTAATATGAACTTTTTAAAACTTTCATTTTCAAACATCTAACTTATTTGTAAAATTCTCTTTTATCAAAATAATGTAATATTAATTGTAAACGTTCTAGAAGGTAGTGATTTTCTCTCTGTTCTAAAAGATAATGCACGAATCTAAAACTATTATTTATATATTTCTCTATGGGTTTTACATTTTCTTGTTTCTAATATTCAAATGCAGCACGCTTTTATTTTATTTTATAAATGTCATGTTGTTTAATTTGATATGCTAATAGTTCAATCCAGCGAATCGATACTAAATTTTGTTAATAACTATCCTTGAAATTATGGGATATCTTATCTTAAATGTAAGCTTTCTTACGTAATTAAAAGCTCGCTTGATTGAAAATATTTTGAATTTACCCTATTTGCTTAGTGGCAGCTTATTCACTGCTACATTTATATGTTTCATTAATGCCATATTTGATGCTATTGATTTTATTTTTAAATTATACTATAAAGTAAATTTATTGACCTATCTTTATTATGTGTTGTATATTTTCAATACTTGGCTTATCACGCCATTTTAATTTGAGGGTCTTTTATAAAAGTAATTGCTGGTTGGCATATTAATATTTATTTAATGAAGGGAACAATAATCCCTCCTTTTTATGTATGGCATTCTAATGAATCGTAAAGGTCATTTATATACCCTTCGAGAGGGATTAATTTATGTCATTTCATCACGCTAGATCCTATTAAATTATAAGGGCTTTAATTCATATATCAGTGTGATTAAGAACGTTATTTAGTGTTGCTGTACTTACATAACGTTATGAAATTTCCTTTTGCTTTATCAAATATAAAACCAGATAAACTGGATTCTTTCTTATGGCGTATCGAGGTTTGGAAGCACCGACTCTTGAATATCGTCAAAGTGGCCAGTAAGCTCTGCATACGATAATACTGGAAAACAGGCTATGGAATTCTTACACGTTACCACCTCCTTTTTTCAAATGCTGACCTGTCCCACATACCAGGCACATTTTTCATTTTCATATTATTGATGAAGCATTCGTCCTAAAATGGATTTCACCATTTCTAATGTTATTACTTCAGTCAGCACCGCGATTCTCGTTAATATTTTTTATATTTGCCCATTCTAAATCTGCAAGACATAATGCTATGATCTCTGAATCTGTCTCATGTTTTCGTTTCTATTTAAAGTTAATGTCATTTTAAAGCTTGTTTAAGCTACCCACCCTCTCATTACGAAAGTGTGAGTGCGCCAGCGAGTAATATTAAGTAAATCTTTTCTAATAAGAAAAAGAGAATCAAATAAATCTAGATAACTATACTGTTTAAACATATTAAACTCCTATGATTATTGAAATAAATGATTCAGATTAATAAATATTTTCATATGTAGTTCAAATGAACTTTAATAAAGTGATGTGTATCATATTCCATCTATCTATTTAAGGTCAATAAGTTTTCATAAAAATAATCATAGCATATAATATGGTAAAATGTATATCTCTTCTGTTAGCATATCAAGCTGCATCTCTTGAATATCTGTACCTTGTTTGAAGTATAAAATACAATTGCAGATTTGTGCATCATTTAATTTGTAACTTATATTCTTTTTATTATGTAACTCCTTTAATGTGCAAATCAGCCTTAACAAAAGTGAAATCCATAGTTAAATTAGTGTAGACTCTATATATAAATAGGTTCGCAATTTTGTCAAATTCCAATGTTTATTCATTATTTTATTAATATTAATAAATTATGAACTATAATTATTATTAAACCTGCTTTGCCTCATTATTTATGCATACCCATTGTTAATTAGATTGCATTACATATAGCTGATTTTCATTGACCTAGGCCAATCCCTAGCTTTATTAATAAACACTATAAAGGGTATAATTATAATACTTTTGCTATTTCTCTATGTTTGGGAATTGGAGTTCGAAGCCTAGTAGCATTGTAATTCCCTGTAAATATCTTGTTTCTACGCTGTTGCTTCTGGACGGGTATGAATGAAATTTTCTTTGTTATCATCAGAAATGTTGTTCATAATGTGATAGATCTGGAAAATAAGCAAGAGGGCAGAGTTCATGATTGTTCCTGACTTATGTATTTTGCACATGATTGGATTCGAGGTACTTTTGCCTAGATGCTAGCTCTTGTTAGATGAACAGACAATTCTGACTGGTACAATATATTATTAAATGGTTTAAAACTTTTGTTGCTGTTCTGTTGAATGTCCTGGTCTCAGATTCATATCTAAAAACTGATACATCTTTTTGAAACCTTCCTTTTCCATTGCATAGATATATAATTTTAATATTAAAATACCTTTTCCATGACTAAATTCATCAATGTTTAATTCTATGATTAATTTCATTCAATATATTTTCATTTGCACTGATAATCTGACCAAAGTATTTGTAATTTTTTTCCTAATTCATGGTTATCAGTCTATTTTCTTTTGTAGAAATCAGTCAAACTTTATTTTAGTTAACATTTATATTTAATCCTACTTTTTTACTTTTGTCTGCTATAACTCTTGCAGCATTTTCTGAAGTTCTACAGCATTATTTGTATAAATGGTACTTACGGATAATTCAACCGATGATGTTTTTGACTTACCGATTTCCCTTCTGGTAGACATCGACGTTTTTTGCATGACAACGTTGTCATGGTAACCAAGTGACTGGCGTGATTAATCCATCAGAGAGTCAATTTTTTTTTTTTTTTTCACCCGCGAGATTTAAAATTCGTAGAGAGGTTTGGGAAATTTTTTGATTTTTCTGTCTATTGCGATTTTGCTATCCACGGCATCACAGTTACTTTTTTGAGCTGTTAATTCGGGTAAAGTGTTTTATTTATCTGTTTATTTTAAATTTACAAATATTTTTTGTTAATATTTCTACAATTCTCAAACTTGCATTGAATTACGTTTAATGTGTAAATAATTTATTCCGGTAAACTGTTTTTTATTTATCTGCTTATTTTAAATTTACAAAAATTATTTTGACCATGCATGTACATTTTTTTTTTTACTATTTGCCTGACCTGCATCAGATTTTTTTAATTTTTGAATAGTTTTTATTACGTGACCTAGATAATTCAACTGATGACGTAATACCCTGAAAGCATATCAGTCTAATCTTGCGATTTTTAACGTACCGTGTTCACATGATCTGCGGACACATTTTAGCGATTACATGTGTCCGCAGATCACTTGGAGACGTTATCTTAAAAATCGCAAGATTAGATGATATGCCTTCAGGGTAAACGTCATCGGTTGAATTATCCGTAACTACCGTATAAACATTCATATCATCTGCAAAATGAATCTATGTATTTTTATTCCTTGGGCTCCCATTTAATCCACAGAATCCTTCTTGTTAAACTGCTGCAAAAATTGAGATATGGAATCACTCTATCATCCACCTTTTTCAGTGATAATCTTCTTAATATCATGATGTAATTTAATACTTGCATTGCATTTTTAAATATTTTTGAAAATGTAACAGTATCACAGATCTATATCTTGATGATCCAGTATTTTAATTACTATAGAAAGACTTATAGAATTAAATGTCTTTTTATAATTTATAAATCAAAAGCATATTGGCACCTCAAATTCATTGGCCCTTTTTATAATTTCTCTTAATGCTTGACTGTAATATATCCTGCTAAAACCACTTTTAGATTAAAATTATTCTTTTGATTGGTTTGAGTCCAAAATTCTCTGAAGACCAATTGTAATCTTCTTGGTAACAATTTTGTGTAGAACTTCTTATATAAGACTGATAGGTTTGTAATTTCTAATATGTTCTTTATCATTCTTGTTAAATGTCAATCTTACTACAATATTCCTTTAATCATCTGGTGTATCACTATTATTTAATCATTTGTAATTCAAATTTGCATGTGTTTGTTTGTCTATGTAACAAAGTGGTTCTTTTTTTATAATCTGAGTGCCCTTTTGATAAAGTTCACCATAATCATTTAATCATTTGATATAAAATTTTACCAACAATTCTTTTATTTCTCTTTTTTAAGATAATAATAATTATTCCATCATTTCTTATAATTTTTATATTGTTAATAAATTTAATTGAATAATCATTTTTCATTTAAAATGTTAGGCAGTTTTAGATGTTGTAATTGTAGACATTACTTTGTTTTCTTATTCTTTATTATTATATAATTCTTTGAAAAACTCTTCTTCACATTTTATTATATCATTCCTCTTTTTAATAATAGTTCTACCTTTTTTTTTCTATTGTGGAAACAGTATTCCTCTTAGCACATATTGTTTTGAGAATTTATTCTCTTCTACGCATGTCTTTGCCAATTCACAGTTATATTTTCTATGGGGTGATTTTAAAACCATTAAATGTAAGAGGCAATAAGAACAGCAGCAATGATACTAATGTCAGGATTGTCCAACTTGCAGCCTCAAGCCACATGTAGTCCAGAATGGCTAAGAATGCCACTCAGTGCAAAATCATAAATTTATTTATAACATGAGATTTTTTTGTGATTATGTGTTACAGTGACTTAAAATAAACATACATACATAGTCAAATACAATGCCAAGTATCTAACTAGTTTGATTTCCCTCTATTATAATATAAAAAAAAAAACATCAATGATATGTTATTTTATAGATATGTACATTTTTAATATTAGTGATCATAAATTTGGTATCTGCTTGTCAATTTTAAAAGGCTTTCTGGATAGATTATTGCATAATTACAATTATTATTTAAGGATCTCCTTGGTGGTGGATATCACGAAAATTGTGCAAGGATCTTTTTTTTTTTTTTGCTTATTAGCTTTCAGTAATGTTTGTATATTTAATATGTCATCCAAGACAACTATTTTTTCCCCAGTGAGGTTCAGAGAGGCCAAAAGGTTGGATACTCTGAAGTACTTATTAGGAGTTTGCCCTGCTTGGGTCCTTTAAGGCATTAAAGAGAAATCAGGAAGCCTTTTGTTTAATAGGAAACCGTTTTCTGCAACCATTGCTTAGTATTAGTTAAATATAAATATTGACTAAACATGGATTTTAAAAAAGAGCCAAATACTGATACTCCTTTCTCTTAATCTAGGCTTCAGTTTATGCCTCATTATATTAAACTTCTTTTTTTGACTATCTTTTGATAATAAAAAAAAGACACTTTTCCTATATTTGGAATTGGATAGCTATGATCAAAATAATTATTTATTAATCAATATTAATTGGGTATGGAATAGATAACCGAGAACATCTCAAACTTATTTGGTACTTTTTTTTATCTATTTAACAAATTCCAATTAGACTTGAACTCCAATATATATGTATGCATAACGTATGTTCATTTATATACCTTTATGCATAAACTTGCAGGTATTTTCTTTTAAATAGCTGATAACTTCAGCACTATTGTAATATTGTAGACAGGCCAATTCTGGCCATGTATGTTTATAAATAAATATTATTTCCCATTTTAACTTCTCATATGTGTTTTTAATAATAACAACAACAGTAATAATAATGTTTTTTCCTACAAAATGATATGAAAATTTTAGACATTTTCTTTAGGTAATATCAGTAAAGTCGATATTACAATGAAATTTAAATAGTCGTAAAATAGAGAAAAAAGTATAAAATAAAATAATTTCTTTTATTCTGTCTCTTCATTTTAAATATCTATCAGTTTCAGTTTTAAAAAATAGTAGTAAGATATTTTTTTTCTCTTTGTAAATTATTGTAAAGTCTTAATTTTAACTTTAAAAAAATCATAAGGAAGGTTTTGTTTACTTTTATTCCTTATCTCCAAACCAAAAAGCAATGGTTTTCAAATCAATATAATTAACTGATTATCTTGTTTTTGTTTTGGCATATAAGAGAAAAGTAATTGCAGAGGATTTTTTTTATGATTGGAATTTTTTTTTTTTATCTTTGACATATTTTGCAATTTAATTTTGATGGAGGAAAATAAGCTTTTACAAAAATAAAACCAATTGGCCAGGATTAAATTTTCTCAAGTTGGAAATAAGATTGTGATTGAATAGTTGCAGGATTGTTCCAAAAAATAATATTGAGGATATAGTAAATCAGTAGACTTCAGTGTTCTCTAAAAAAGTGTCAGACCTGATTTAGTTATTGGAGCAAAGAAGCAGAAGTTTAGCTGTGAGAAAAAAAGATTTTTTAAAATGGAATTAAACAAAACCTTATGCTAAGTTTTAGCAAGAAGCTGAACATCATCAAATCTCATCAAGCAACCTGCTCACTAGAAAAATATAAAGAAGAATACATCTAACTGCAGAGCCTTGTTTCTATCCAAGAGCATGACTCTTTGTCTTTTTTATGGTTAAACTGGACTGGAAATTGATAGATAAAAAATGGATAAATTCATTCTTTGTAGAAGCCTGAATCTATTCTATTGCAACAATGGAGAAATTTGATTGTGTACATTATTCTGAAAATGTGTGTTAGTGGAAAAGCTTACAATGGAAGCTAACAAGGAAAAAAAACTGAGAATTACAACTAACAAAGAAGGACTCAATGGAAAAACAAAACCATGGTAAAAAGCTATTTAATGTCAAATAATATCATTTATAGATTTAAAATGTTTATAGAAATAACTGGTAATAATGAATAATTTTATTAATTTAACATTTTCTTTTGAAACATGTTTTTTTTTATTTCATTTAATTTTTCTTCACAATTATAAAAATGATTTCTAGCTAATTTAAAGTTTTCTTATCTTTTATTGTGAAAAGTTATCATTCAGCTTTTAGTTATTGCAAAGTTAATGTAATTAACAAAAATCAATTGGTTAATGATATTTGTTACATTTTTTGATAAAATGTATTTAAGATTGAATTGTCATATCATGGAAATTTTTTTAAATTACTGACCAGTTAGTTTATTGAATAATTCTTTTAAAAAATAAACTTTAATATTTTTTATTCCTCCAGCTATCTGTTCTATGAATGGGCTGAGGGTGTGACTAAATTATAGATTTTTAAATTATTCCAGTAGAATAAGTCTATAAAGTTTTACTTTTTTTTGTTCATATTCAGTCTCTAGGTTTTTGTGATCTTGAGCTAGCTCTAGATAGCAATAATGATTCAGTTCTTTACATGTGGGGATTTATATTTGTTTGGACATTCAAATTATTGTCTAGAAGGTGCAAAGGTATCACCTTTAAAATCCATTCTCTCCATTTGATTTTTTGGTAGAGAAAATTTAGGTTATAGTTGACCTGTATACTTATGGTACTATTTGGATAGAGCATTGATGATGATTATGTATCAGTATCTTTATTTTTTTTTATAATTGATAGATTAGAACTTAAGTATGTGCATTCAAATAATGATTGTATATCTTGCCCTAAGTTTGGCATTGACTAGACAATTAGCCTGTTTATAATATATCTTTTAAATCCAGTCATAGGAAATGCTTGTTGATTGATGAGTTAATTATTATTGTGTAAGGCTGGTGATGCAACTTATAACTTGTTATTGTTATAACTACTTATATCTATATTGTTTGTCCATGCTGACTCTCATTCACCTTATATATTTATTTATTTTCTTTTATATTTATCCAATTTATATTAATTCTTATATATTTGTGACTATTCTATGGGGATGATGGTAATTTTCCTTCTCCCCATATTATGCCTATAATTCCATATCATTACACTACATTGTAATAAATTAGTCAATACTAATACTGTATGTTTAATGAAAATCTTGGAAATATTAAATACAAATGTAGGTGTGTGGATGGCATTTTACTTAAAATTGTTTGATTCAACCCTCTCCCCCCATCATCTAGTTTTAATGTTACAATTTTTAGAAAAATTCAAACTGTATTTAAACTTTTTCAAATACATTTAAATGTTAGTAATAACACACAAATTGGTATATTATACAATAATTTGAATATTATTCTCAACTTTTCTTGACCAATGATAATATGAGAATTGAATCTGTAAATTAGAATTTGAATATAAAATGATGCTTTAACCTCCAAGATTATGCTATCAAAAGCAATCATTATTAGAATTTTATATTGTTATTTGGGAGAGCCTTTCTCATTTTTGATATTACTTAAAATTGACAACAAAGAAACATCAAAAGAGAAACCAGTTTTAAACAATGTAGTGTATTATACATACAAGAGATAGCAGACAAATTAAAGAAACTCTGTATTCAATATATGAACAACTTCCCAAAATTTTAAAACTTTGCAGGGATCCAAAATTCTAATTTCGTCAAAATCTACACATTAAATTCTAAAAAACAAAAATTGTATCTATCAAATACTATGTGAATGTGGGAAAATCATATATCCAGAAAATTCAATACCCTATTGGAAAACAATAAGAAAAAAGAGATGTAGCCTAATGTAGCAGGCTATGTGTCAGTAAACATTTTGACTGAGAAAAACCAAGAATATTGGATAGATAGGAAAAAATAAACATATAATTAAAGAAGCTTGTCTTGCGTTGTTAGCCGAGAGGTATCGCAGCCGCCAAGCAAGCAAGTAGTTGGTTGCAGACGGGTGTGGGTTCGCGTCCCGGCAGATGCTATGACATATGGAAAAAAAAATTAAAGAAGCTAATTTCGTGGTAATGATAAATAATCCCATGAGTCAATCTAGTGTGATGGTCAATATTGTTTGTGTAATCTATTCATTAAGCTTGGCCTTAATGAACAGAGAAATCATGAGGATTATCATAGATAAGTATATAAAATATCTACTGTGAGTTGCCTTTGATAGAATAGCCTAATTACCTAATCCATTATTCATGATTCCCATGCTAATACTCTCAGTCATTTGATCAGCAAAAGAATAATACCATTTGAAACATTTTGTTTTTACTGACAATTGAATTTGTTTGATTAGTTTAAAGAATTTTTCTTAAAAACATTTAATATTTAAAATATTTGATAAATTTTATAAGGCTGCGTTTTAGATTGTAACAGACTATAGAAAATAATCATCCTTCCCTCACAATCGCCTTTAAAGAGTATCATTGCCGATTGAACACCACTGTCTAACGGCGCTTGCGAGGAAAGAATGATTACTTTCTATAGTTTGTTAATATTTAAAACCAAATAATCAACATAGTCCAACATAATAATAAATACAACCTTAAATGCATTTTTAGTTGCCTTTGATAAGGGTGCGAAGTACGAAAAAATCATTAAGATTGTATTTAATTTTTTGAAGATTTTTTTCTAAATACATAGTATTGTTTTTAATTTATTTGATATTCCGTTTGTGGAATTTTTTTTATTTTTTTAACAAGACGTAAATAATTTAAATTCTTACAAATAATTTAAATTCTTACGCTGTTGTGATTTTATAATTCAATACTAAGAATAGAAAAAAAATATATAAATTAAATAAAAGATAAGATAAAAGAAAGCAGACTTGTCTAGATATAAAATTAATTTTTCATATTCGTAATTGAAAATTATTATCATTTGTGTGATTGTAAAAAAAAAAAAAAAATGAAAAAGAAAGGATAAGGAAAATGAAATCCGAAATTGAATAATTAAATTATTATTATTATGTAATCATTTTTTATTGAATAAATATTATTCGCTTTTTTTATATCCACACACATTCCCTATGTATTTATAATTAAAGCAGCCTTTAAATAACCTACTGCTTGATAAAGTTCTCTTCAACAACCCCTTCTCACATAGAAAAACAGTAGAGATAGCACTCTTTACAGGGTTTGCCAATTGCTGAGTACTGAGTGTTTGAGTATTTTCCCATTTTGTTATCTTTTAATTTAGAATACACTATAGTTGTAAACTAATCTTGTATTGTTTGGCAATGGATCAACAATTGTTGAAAGAAAAAAAAAACTAAGTCTGATTAGAAGCTGATACAATTTCCAGATTTGTTGGCTTAAATGAAAACTCCAAGTTAGGATATGGAGATTGATGACTATGACATTAGGGCCATATATATATTGTGCTCAAAGAAGATTTATATGATCATAGTTTATCACTAATTTTCCAACTTCTAATAAGAATAATTATTTATATTTATCTCATCATCACCAACAGTGCCATTCATTAGCAAATGTGACTGTTGTAACTCCAAAAAAAAAAAAAGATAAAAAGACAAAAATCCTTATTAGAAATTAGTTTTGTAATGGTAATATATTTGTGGATTGCAATAGAATGCTCTAATACATTATCCCCTATATCTGTTATTTTACAATACTGTCTTTTAACTTCTTATACAGCAAAAAAAAAAAAAAATTCTTTCTGAAATATTTTAACACCATGTCTAATTGCAGCTCTCCGGTGTATTTTTCTCTTCTCTAACCCCCCTCCCCCATGAAACATTGCTCTTTTTTTTAATATTCTTGGAATAATCCTTTTAATGATAAATGAGGTTTGTCTTTTCCACAGAAAACTATGCCAAGTTTATCCTAAAATGCTCTTTTAAAAGGTCTTATATTATTTGTTTTATATGTCTAATTCCAGTAAGATGTAATTCTATAATTGTGGTTCCTCTAGTATACCATCCAACAAATTGAAGAATGTATTGGTTGATCTTATGATCTTGCCATCATATATTTGGAATTTTATGGAACACCCTTAAATGAAACTTTTCATGCCTTTATGTTATATTGATTCAGTGTCCATGTCTCACTTCCACATGGAAAATTAGATAAAAATTATAATTCAATTGCAATGGTGTATAACTGAAGTGGAAAATTTTAAGTAATCCATTTTGTAGACAAAAAATGAATCCACTCTTGCTTACCATTTGAGATATATGACAGTAGGTTAGATAATAAATATTTTTAGAATGAATACCAGTATGGATAATTTTGATATATATTAAAAGGCATCACATTAATATGATTAGAGTTTGAAAGTTTATTAATACCATTATTATATAATAATAGTTATTTTTATATATTTCTCACCTTTGATGGATATATAATAAATTTTGAATTCTTTTATCATATTGTGATAATTAAAATTTTTATTAAAATGATTTATTTTCTGTGAAAAATCTTAAATTGAAATCAGACTTCAATAAGAATACTTTTTTTGTCAGAACATTATCATTCCCTTTAATTATATAATAATAATATCTGATGAAAGTTTTTAAAACTAAGGTGAGATTGAACAGCTGTTTCTGGACTCATGTGTCTGCTATCTATCAAATATATAAAATCCAATATGGAATAAAAGTATCATTGAAGTTAGGCATTTGATAATTTTAAAATGCTGTAATTTAAATATATAATCCAGTTATTTTTTAAATTATGATGTTTCTGTTTTCTTTTTTTTTTTCAATGTTAGTCAAGAGACTTTCTGAAAATTAGTTTTATGCCTCAGAGGAGTCTCTTGTCAGATTGCTTATATCTTGATAGAATTTATGACATCCTGTATTAGTAAAGTAATAATAATCTGCTATTGTCTATTATTCTGAATTTCTATGCATCATTTCAAAAATGACCAATATTACATATCATGCATGGAGTCCTTACTGGTCATGCATTTTTTGTCATGAATTTGCAAATTTATCAAATAATTGTAAAAACTTAGAGCAAAATTGTCAAGCGTTGGTGATGGAGAAGCCTTACAAGCAGTTGTCCCGGGTTAGCGGGTTCGCTTCCCAGCCGATGCTATGACACGTGGAAAAAAAAAAACTTAGAGCAAAATTTAAAGTACATACAATGATTATAATAATATAAATTTCAAATAACAAAATCAATATAGTATTTTTTGAATAATATTAATTTGAATAATGGTGATTAAAGTACAGTTGTCTTAAAAATAATTTATATATATAAACTCTTTTAATAGTTTTTATTAAACCATAGTGCCAGATCAGTAGTTAGTCAATTGTGTTAATTTTTTTGTCTTTATTAAATCATAGAATATAAATAATTAGTTGCTTTTCTTTTGCCTTTATTAAACCATAAAATGAATTCAGTAGTTAATTGTTTTTCCATTACATTTTTAGTCTTTATTCAAACCATATGATGCTATAAACAGTTAGCTGCAGCCATTAATTTTTGTTTAACAAACAATTGGGCAATCTTTTATTCTTTTTCTGTAATACACTATTTTGAATTGAATGCTTAGTCTCCCTCTTTGATGTTCAAATATCATTGATCTCCCAAGAAACTAACCATAAATAAAAAAATTGAAATTTTAGTTTTTATATATTTAAGGAAAGAAGATATCGCTTCTTAAGACCCCCATTAACAAACAGAAATCTAAACATATTTATAAATAAATAAAAATGTGTTTAAGAAAAATATTTCCAATACACAAATATATAAGCAAGCAAAAGTCGTTTCAACTGATGGATTTTGTTTTTATCTGTATCAAACTAAATTGTTTTTATACTTTTTTGCCCTAGATAATTTTGCATATTGGTAAAACAATGGATCCAAGAATTAGAATTTTCTGAATTCTAAGCTTAATTTTTTTTACTTCTGCTACTAGAATGTCATGCAACTTCTTGGGAAATTTACTATTCAGTTATTTTTACTTTTTTTTTTAAGTTTATGGTTAACTCCTATTAACATTATTCCTATGAGAATTTGTCTTCCATTGTTATTCTATTTTCAATATTTGTTTTGTTGCTCATCATGAGCAACAAGTATTCCTGTGCTACAAATTAATTTTTACCTAATTACTCCCTGTTTTTCAGTACTTTTATAAATGTAGTTCTACTATTATAAAATAATTTATTAATCAGAAATTTTCTGCTTATTATCCTATTTTTTTCCAGTACTTTTTTAAAAATGCATTTGCAGTCATATGCAACTCCAAATTCTGTCATATAAATTAAACATTTTGTTGACTTTTTAATGAAATTAAATCTTAATACCCTACCATCCTTATCTTTTCTAAGATATAAAAGATTATTGACACAAGTAGATCTGACTTGTTTGTTATGCCATGGAGAAGATGAAATGATAAATCTCATATCAAGTCAGTGTTCTATTGGAATAGAATAGATAATACCCTTTCATCAGTAATTGGGTTAATCTTATTATTACTAATTGATGTTTTTGTTTTCTATTATTTGTTTTATTGCTTTCAGCTCATTTCCCCCCTAATGCACTAGATTATATTTATAGATGTTCAGTATAGGCATTTAAATACTATCATTAATAATTTAAAATCAATAAGAAATTATGATGAAAAACATTGGTCTTCATTGGATTATAATTACACTTGCAACATGGTAAAGTTATGAGGAGGTCTCTTTCTCAGGCATTGGAACAGCGCCTGCCTCCTCCCCATACTTTTCTATTTTGTCAATGTATATTTATTTGATTCACTGAATATGATATACATATATCTTGAACATTTTTTCTGCCACTAACTATATACACTTTTATAAAGTCCAATAAAATTAATTTTGAATGATAAAAGACTTTCAGTACTGTCAGTGTCTTAAGCAAATTATGCAGCAACATGTGATAGTTTTATCAAATATCTTTGTATAAATTAGCAAAATGTAGTTATCTGTCTGGGGTTAGAAGAATATGATGTTATTCTGTGTTATTTTAGCATGCAAGAAAATTTATGTATTTCATTTTCTTGCCTTTTTTGTTTTTTTTTTAAAAAGTATATCAAAAATTTAATTGTTCAATATTAATTATGTTTATGAAGAAAATAATATTGATATTAATTCACTTATTGTTTTAATTTTAAGTATCTTATTATTAAAATGAAGATCAAAAATGTTTATACTGGAAGATAAATAATATATTTATAAATTGTGAAAATATGAAAATTTTAAAATGTAAATGCCATAAAATTAGTTTAACAAAGTAATTAATTTTTGAGTTGATATTTAATACTGATACAGATAGGTTACCACAGGGCTCAGCAACCTAGGGCACGCATGCCAAGCATGGTATGCAGAATGATTATCAATGGCACTCTGATTGAATTGAACCAATAAAAAATTATATTTTAATTACAGCACACGTTTATCGTCAACTACCTACATTTTGGATTTGCAACACATAAATGGAAACTATGATTCGGTTTAATTAACTAATTATTTTGTACAGTAAACATACATTCAATCTTTGCTATTTTCAATAAAATTAAAAGCTAAGTGGGCTGGAAATATTTTTTTTTCTTCTCCAGGGAGGATTAATTTTGCCTAGTTGTTTTTTTTTTTAATGATCAATTCCTCTTTGATACTTTTGTATGCAACTGTATGTTTAGAGTAAATTTATATTCAGACTGAATATTATATCAATTAATTCATTTGAAAAACTTCTATTCATAATTATATAATAATGCATTTTAAGTTTTGGTGCATTTACTTGAAAAACAAAGTTTACAGTCAGTGATAGTCCAGTTAATCCCTAACCCTATCTGATACAAATAAATTCAATTTTTAAAATTTCTTATAAATTATTGTATTATATTGTAATCAAATTGTAGGGCATACTATACTTTTACAGCATAAAAATATAAACGTTAATTATATATTAAAATTTTAGTTTTGAAATAAATATTATGTGTATTATTAACAATATCTAACTATAAATTTACATTGAAAAAATAAATGATGCTCGCCATCTGGTTGAAAAAAAAAATGGTGCCCGCCACCTGGCCAGTATTATAGAATGTGCTCTTAAGTGCAAAAAGGTTGGGGACCCCTGAGTTAATGCATGAACAAAGTCAGCAAATACAAGAGACTTTATCGTTTGAATCCAAAAAAAAAAAATCATTGTTTCTTTTTCTTTTAAGGGTCTATTGTATAATTAAAACAAATTTCTCATAAAGAAAAATTCCAAATGGCCAGTAGTTTTAAGGAAAAGAAGAATATATGAAAAACTTTCAATTTCGAGTTGATTTTTTATATTACAAAAATGAGTTTTTTTAAAAACATTTTTGATGAATGCTAGAAAAATATTTGTTTTATTTTATCAGAGTTCACAAGCTAAATGCATTTTGCCTATTCTGAATCACTGTACATTAATTGGCAATTTTATACACATTTTTTAAGCCCCGATAAGATGAATTTTCTTCATGCCAAAGGAAATTTTAAGCATGTCTTGCAGGAATGCAATATAATTTAACAAAACATACTTTTCAAATATGATCCTATGTATTTTAAAATATTGAATGACCAATAATATAAGATCTGGTTATAATGGACTTCAAAAGTATATAATATATAATTTTGAAGCCCATTATAATCAGACCAATTTTGATAGTATAAGCCCTGGGGTACCATTAATCTGATTACCATTAATTCAAAAATGTCTATTATGCATCAATATTACAAATATTTTTTTGTGATTTGTTGTTTAGTTACTGCTATATAAAAATGTGTTTATACGATTCTATATATATAAACTATATATAGTATACAGAAACAGAATTAGAATTAAAACCAATTCTTTTTTTATGTTGCACTTCAAGTATACAATAGTCAAATATATTTAAAAATACATATATACAAGCAACAAAGATTACAAATTATAAAATTATTATATAAAAGCCTTTTTCGGCAAATTATGTTTTTTTGCCCTTTTCAATATGTCTCCACGATTTAAAGCACATACAGCGACATCTATATCAATACATGAGAGAAGATAGATAAACAAATGGATATTTGACATGATCTATTATGTGATTTTTTCCCCCTCAATTCTACTACAAAATTACTCTGTTATATATATTGAATGGATATATATCCACATATATTAATTAATTAACTATCCATTCTTTATCCATTAACCACTTATTATTTAACTTAATGGATGTTTTGTATATATTCATACAGTTGTTTTTATTATACATGATGTAGTTTGTTTCATATATTTTACGTCTATTAACATTTTTAATATAATCAAGAACACTTATATTATCAATACAATTTATTTTATGTCCATACTGCAAATAATGAACATATAACACAGATCTATCATCTTTCCTAGCAATAGCATCATTGTGTTCTTTAGCTCTTTCTCCCAATTGCTTTGACGTCTGGCCATAGTAAATCATATTACAAAAATTACATCTAATTTTATAAACCATTCCTCTCTTATATTTTATATCGTCTTTCATTCTACAATTAGTTATCAATTTATCCAAATTTTTGCTATTAGCCCATCCCACGTTAATGTTTTTATCTATATAATTTGTACTTTTTTTATTTAATATATTATATACACTAGGCAAATATGAAAAAATCCATCATTTATCCCATTTATAGACAAAGATATAAAGAAGAGGATTATAACAGACATTGAATTGGCACATATTTCATACGGGGAGAAAAAGAAATTACATTGTGTTTTAAATAGACATTTTTACGAACTTAATATTTCTAATAGGGATTATAACTACAGAAAAATAATAAACGAAATTAGATATATATGTAATGGCTCTGGGATTGTAATAAGTAAAGAAGATAAAGGTTGTCGTTTTGTTGTAATGTACGCTAAGGACTATAATGATAGAATAGATAGTGTAATAAAAATGAGGGGTATAGTAGATTATCTAAAGATCCTACAAATAATATAAAAAATAAATATGTAAAATTGTTAAAAAAGATGAAGCTTAATAACATTATAAGTGATAATCAATATTATTCTTTATATCCTAATTCATATGAGAACCCATATATATTTTGTAAGGTAAAAACGCATAAGGAAGATAACCCTTTAAGATTATTATTTAATTTTAGCAATTTCATTTTACATAAATTTTGTAAATATTTAAACAAATGGATAGCTGATATTATTGGTTATGGACAATATTGTATAAAAAATACAGAGGCTATTATTGATAAATTAAATATGATGAATATAAATAGAAACCACAGTATCTTTGTGATGGACATAGAATCGATGTACCCTAGTATCCCTAGAATTAAAAGCATTAGTATCGTCATAAAGGCTTTATCTCTATATATCAATGATAATAGCATAATTAGTATTATAAATGAAGTATTGAACCTAATAAATAATAGTTTATATTTTAAATATAATAATGAATATTGGAGTATAAATAAGGGATGGGTAATGGGATGCGCAATTAGTGGGCTTATGGCATCTATGTTCATTAATGACATGGAAATCAATATTATAAAAGGCAGTATAATTAAAAAAGAAGTACTACATTATTTTAGATACGTAGATGATAGTTTGATAATTGGTAATAAGAGGGCAATATATAAATTATATAAACAATTTAATAATAATGTTGATAATATTAGGTTTACTATGAAAGAAATTGATAATGAAATAAGGTATTTAGATATTGAAATTATTTTAAATCAAAATAATGATATTATAATTAAGCATTTTATTAAAGATTATAAAAAAGGAAAATTATATCAATTGATTCAAAACAACCATGGATACAAAAGATGAGTGTAATTAAGAATTTTAAATATAAGAACGATAGATTTAATACAGATAGAAATATTGCTATGTTACAGAAGGATAAATTTAAACAAACATATATGGGATATGGATATGCAGCGCATAGTATTGACAATATATTTTCACAACATGGAGTAAATAGCACGGATAATAATAGATGTAGGACTAATAAACAAAAGAAGTGGATAAAAATTTCATATTTGCCTAGTGTATATAATATATTAAATAAAAAAAGTACAAATTATATAGATAAAAACATTAACGTGGGATGGGCTAATAGCAAAAATTTGGATAAATTGATAACTAATTGTAGAATGAAAGATGATATAAAATATAAGAGAGGAATGGTTTATAAAATTAGATGTAATTTTTGTAATATGATTTACTATGGCCAGACGTCAAAGCAATTGGGAGAAAGAGCTAAAGAACACAATGATGCTATTGCTAGGAAAGATGATAGATCTGCATTATATGTTCATTATTTGCAGTATGGACATAAAATAAATTGTATTGATAATATAAGTGTTCTTGATTATATTAAAAATGTTAATAGACGTAAAATATATGAAACAAACTACATCATGTATAATAAAAGCAACTGTATGAATATATACAAAACATCCATTAAGTTAAATAATAAGTGGTTAATGGATAAAGAATGGATAGTTAATTAATTAATATATGTGGATATATATCCATTCAATATATATAACAGAGTAATTTTGTAGCAGAATTGAGGGGGAAAAAATCACATAATAGATCATGTCAAATATCCATTTGTTTATCTATCTTCTCTCATGTATTGATATAGATGTCGCTGTATGTGCTTTAAATCGTGGAGACATATTGAAAAGGGCAAAAAAACATAATTTGCCGAAAAAGGCTTTTATATAATAATTTTATAATTTGTAATCTTTGTTGCTTGTATATATGTATTTTTAAACATATTTGACTACTATATATAGTGAAATTAATATTTGTTTTAATTTTCAACAAAGTTTAGCTTTTTAATGAAATAAATAAATGTTTATTATTCAAATTCAATATATTCACAAATAAAATAAAAACTCTGGAACCCCAGATTTAACTATCTGAATTTATATTCTTTGTATATATTTAAATATATATGTAACATTTTAAATTAAAAAATTATACAATATTCAAACAGAATTTGTTATACTCCTTTAAAATCACCAGAAAGAAAATCATATTATTTAACATTCAGGCAAAACTCTCCATATAGTAGTGCCATTCAATGGATGTAGGAAGGTTTGTGCATAAAATCCCTGTCTAGTGCCTACTCATTCATTATCCCCAGACTAGTTTCTAGCTTTTGGCTTTTATCAGTGAGGAACCTTGAATCTGAGAGCAATGTTTTGCCTGGGGGGTAAACAGCTTGTGTAAGTATAAAGAATAGTGATCATATGATGTTTTGATTATTTAACCCTGAGTTTTTCTTAGTAAACTAAAAAAGTTCAATTATTATAGGTGGCGAGTTTTCAATTAATACATTCTTCTTATGTTCATTTAGTTACCTTTTCTATTTGACTATTTAAATTAATATAACATTTCCATGTGATGAATGATATTATTAAATATATTGCTTGTATCAAGAGAAATGATATCAAACAAGATCAAAGAAGCTTGGCATATAACTAACAATACCAACTCCATGAACAAGAAGGAATCCTGCTTCTCCCTTTTGGAAAAATGGGCCAAAATAATTTGAAACATTGGAATAAAGTTTTTGCATATATATATTGTTATGAATATGAGGCCATAAGTAGTCCTCAAAAGCGCTAAGCTGGATTCAAAATGCATTTATGATAAGTTTTTAGCGTTCAAGTGCTCAAAAGTTGAATTTTATATTATATATATACATAAAGTGGTGCCTAATAATTTGGAGATTTCAAGAACAATTTTTAGAAAATAAAAGCTAATAACAACTAAAACTGGCTTCTGTTTTAGAATAATGAATCAAATTGCATTATACTAGTTTAATGATATTATTTTACATTATGTATGACATTAATCAGATTTATATACTTTGCTATGTTTAAATATTTATATAAAATCATTTTAAAATATATATAAAATATTCTCTCTACCCCACATTATTGAAATATATAAACAAAGATACCTAAAGATAATCGATGAATGGAAGTTTTGTGTATATCTAAAACTATATATATAATACATACGGGGGGGGGGGGTTGAGTTAACTATTTCATGTGTATATTTAATTAAAAAGGCAAATATGTTAATCTTTGATTCATTTTAAGTTTTTATATAGGTTATGAATGCCATAATAATCTATCCTAATAAAAGATTAATAATAATCATTAATGTAGCAGTTCCAAAGTGAATGACATCATTGTTATGAGTTCAGAAAAATTGACATTTGTAAATTAAATTTTAATAATTTAATATTAATGAAGATTGTGACCTAAGCCAATTGAAGATTGTTGTTTCTGCATGAAATGCATCTTGGAAATCATTTGTCTTTTAAAGACATTTCTAGTCAAATGTTTTTAAATTTGTAGATGGACATTTTTAAATATATTTAAAAAAGATATGCATGGAAAAAGAGAAATGAAATTGAGTTTTTCTGTGTGTTTATTTAAAAAACGGATATATTAATTTTTAATTGGGTTTATCATTTATATCTAAGCTAGAAATTATATGATAATTTATTCATAATAAATGATTAATAATAATCATTAATATATTACCTGAAGTTACTGGTGTCAAAATTGTTAGTGGCAACAATGTGACACATGTAAATCAAATTTTAGGAATCGTTTTTAACTAAAATTAATTTAATTTAGAATTAAAGGGGACAATGTATTTTTATTACTGTACTTATAAAAATAAAAAAATTGGCTACAACTTATAAATATTTTAACTTTAAGAATGTAAGAAAGATAGTTATAATTTTCTAAGTTCAATCATTCTGCTTAATATATTTAAAATTTAAAAAACTAATTTTACGATTGACTTCTTGTAGTCTAAATAGACTAAAAAGAACCTTCGAGAACATCAAAACTTATAATAAAATCGTTATCTATGTATAAAACTCTTTTTAACAATATAAAAATTATTAAAGAATATAAACATTAATTTATTTCTTGAAAGCATTAATTTTGTATTTCTTTTATTTATTTATTTTAAATATGCAAATAGAAGAGAACTTTATTAAACATATTTAGCAAATATTTTGAAAGGGGAAATTTTTTCTGATATCTGGTTGCATAGTGGAACATTAATCTGAATGTGTGACCTTCTTGTATGTGTGAAGTTTTGTGCATAAATAATTTATTCTTTCTATCACTGCCCCCCTCTTATTATAATTGCTTTATGATCTTGATTTTTGACTGACCTATTGATTTCTTTTGCTCGATTTTTAAAGATAGTTTTCACTGTAACATTTGACACTAGTTTTGATTGTCATTACAGTGCCATCACCATAGCAACCGTATATTTTCAAATATAACTGACTCTGCTCTTATTATCAGTTAAACGTGAAGCGTTTTTGAGTGGTTAAATTACATACACATTCTGATTTCTCCTATCAATCTTATACGACTTTTAAAATCAAAATGTTTGATATTATTATTTTTAGCTACAAATTTTTCTTCTACTTTTAATTAAACATTAATTAATGAGAGAGAATCCTCAGCCTTCTGAATATATATAGTCATTATCATCATCGGCAACAGTCACTAGCAAATGAGAATGGTGATTTTTATCTTCAAGACGATGAAACAAAAGATAGAAAAACAAAATAATGTATTCTATTTAAAAAGTAATGTTTCATTAATCCCAAATGTAGACATGAGCTCTGAAATAAATATGATGTTTAAAACTAAGAAAAATTAAGAAGTAGCATGCTTTGACTGTTATGAGTTATTATCACTTCCTAATTTGGAAGATATAAGTCATGAAGATAATTTGAAACAAATTCTTTTTTAATTTAATTCAAAACTTTAAGTAATAGAAAGAAAACTAATCAATTTAAATTCACACATGCTTTTATATTTGTATTTTTATATTGGACTATTTCCATTATCTTATATGTCTATTGAATGACTTTAGAAAAGTTTAACTTTATTTAAATATTCCAAATACATTCAACTGTTAGTAAATAGCACATCAAACAGGTTAGGTGCACAATGCTTCAAGCAATATTATTCTCCCCTCTTCTTCAGGTGTTGGCCTGACCAGTGATAGTACTAGCATGGGATTTGAACCTGGGTTCTTAGATTCTTGATTTTGCCATCCTGCCAAAGGCAACAATCAGTAGAAATTTCATATACTTATCTATGAGGTTCCTCCTGATTTCTCCACTTTTTTTTCCTAAGAGCAAAGATGATTAGTGGTTTCCATATATTATGTATAGTCACACAAGATTGGCTTATGGGATTTTTTGCCATTGTCATGTGAGCAGCTTCTTTAAATTTTTTTCTTTGTATTTTTTCTTCTCTATCCAATATTTTTGTATTTTCCCAATTGAATATATGTTCATTGGTACATAATGGTTTGCTACCTTAGACACATGTTTTCTCTTTTCTAATCATCAGTTTATGTTCGTGCAAGCCCTTTTCAATGGGACAACTGGTCTCACCAATATGTTTTTCTACATTCACATAGTATTTCATAGATGCATTTTTTTCTTTTCAGCATTTCAAGTTTAAGCTTTGTAGATGTTAGAATTCCTCATAGTGCGGTATGGCTCTGGAAAGCTGTTCTGATGTTATACTGATTGCAGATTATTCTTAATTTGTCTGCTATTTTTGGAATGTATGGGCACATTACAGTACCAATAATTGTCTTTTCTGTTGGTGGTTAATTTGTTGTCTATTTAATGTTTTCTTAATAACATCTGATGGATAACCATTTTTCTTAAGAGTTCTATATAGATCTTTTCTTTTTCCAAATTGCCAGTTTCTGAAAAAACTTCTTTTGCTCTCTTCCACAGTGATAGTATTTTCATGTTTTGTGTTTCTGGTGTGATTAGATGTATAGGCTAGGTATTTTCCTGTATGTGTAGGTTTTTGGTAAACTATAGTTTTGATTTTGCCATGAGGCAGTCTTGTCACAAGAACATCTAAGAATGCCAATTTTTGTTCTTGTTCTGGTTCTATTGTGAATTTAATTGAAGGGAATATGTTGTTGATGTGTTTCCAGACAGTTTGTAGCAGTGCTTCACCATGTGGCCATACAACCAATATAGCATCCACATAGTGAAGCCAAACTTTACGTGGATATGGAGTAGTTTTTATGACTGGTTTCAAGTTCTTCCATGTAAATATTGCTAATCAGGGGAGACACTGATGAGCCCATAGCCATTCTTTATTTGTTGGAAAAATTCTGTGTTATATTGAAAGTAGGTTGTTTTTATACAGAATGTTAATAGTCAGTCAAAAATTGCCTTTAGAAGAAGCAGCAGAATTGCGCTGGAGAATAAAAAGAACACTTGACAAGCAACAAAAATTGAAGTCAAACATTTTATGGGGAGAGGAAAGCAATTAAATCTCTCAAAGTAGATAAATCTATAATTATTCTTCCTGATGACAAAGATAATGCAACAATTATAATGGATACAACTGATTATGACAACAAAATACAAGAACTACTTATAGCAGGCCAATATAAACAAGTGGCGAAACATCCAATACCGAGTATGGAAACAAAGTTACAAGAATTACTCAGAAAGCATCACAGGTACTTCACTGATTCAGAAAAAAGTAAAATATTATATTTCAGCAAAATTCCTCATCTATGGTCTACCTAAAATCCATAAGGATCATGTTCCATTAAGACCTATTGCTAGTTCTAGAGATTCACCTTGCCAAAATTTGGCAAGATTTCTTTCCAAAGTTCTAAGTGTTTTTGGTATAAAAGACCCAGTCCTTTGTCGGTGATGCTAGACACTTTGTAGAATTAATCAAAAACATGAAAATTGAAAGAACTAATTTACTGGTAAGCTTTGATGTGGAAAGTTTATTCATGAATGTACCATATGAAAAAGCATTGTCTGTTGTAAGAAAAAGATTAAATGGTAATAATAGTTTACTAATCAGAACAGCTCTTCCTATTTATAGTATAATGGAACTATTAACATTCTGTATACAAACAATCTACTTTCGATATAACACCTAATTCTTCCAACAAAATCAAGGAATGGCTATGAGCTCACCACTCTCTCCCCTGATTAGCAATATTTACATCAAAGAATTTGAAACCACAGCCATAAAGACTACTCCAAAACCACATCCATAAAGACTTCCATATCCACCTAAAGTTTGGCTTCAGTATGTGGATGATACATTTGTTGTAAGGCCACATGATTTCTGGAAACACATCAATGACATATCCCCTTCAATTAAATTCACAATAGAATTAGAACAAGAACAGAAACTGGCATTCTTAGATATTATTGTGACAAGACTCCCTCATGGCAAAATCAAAACTACAGTTTACCGAAAACTTATACATATAGGAAAATACCTAGCCTATACATCCAATCACACTAGAAACACAAAACATGGAGTTTTATCACTATGGAACAGAGCAAAATAAGTTTGTTTAAAAACCAGTGATTTGAAAAAAGAAAAGATTATATAAAACAAACTCTTATGAAAAGTGGTTATTCATCAACTCTTATTAAAAAAAAACATTAAATACACAACAAAAAGAACAATCAAGAGAAAAGTGAATTATTGGAACTATAATGTACCCATACATTCCAAAAATATCAGACAAATTAAGGAAAATCTACAATCAGTATAAAATCAGAAAAGCTTTCCGAAGCTATATCACCCTATGAGGAATTCTAACATTTACAAAGCCTAAACTTGAAATGTTGAAAAGAAAAAAACTGCATCTATGAAATAACATGTGAATGTGGAAGAACATATATTGGTGAGACCAGTTTTCCCATTGAAAAGTGCTTGTAAGAACATAAACTGATGATTAGAAAAAACAGAGATGTCTAAGGTAGTAGATCATGTGTATAACAATGAACATATGTTCAATTGGGAAAATACACAAATATTGGATAGAGAAGGTACAAAGAAGAAAATTTAAAGAAGCTGTTCACATGACAATGGCAAGAAATCCCATAAGCCAACCTAGTGTTACTATCCATAATGTATGGAAACCAATAATCAATTTTTTTCTTAGGAAAAAGTGGAGAAAACAGGAGGAACCTCATAGATAAATATATGAAATTTTTACTGATTGTTGCCTTTGGCAGGATGGCTCAGTTGATTATAACATTATCTTAAAATTCAGTAATCAAGAATCTAAGGATCCAGGTTTGAATCCCATGCTAGTACTGTCACTGGTCAGGCCAGCAACACCTGAAGAAGAGGGGAGAATAATACCTCTTGAAACATTGTGTATTTACTAATCTATTAACTAACAGTTAAATGTATTGGAGTATTTAAATAAAGTTAAATTTTTCTAAAGACATTCAATATGCATGTTAGATGGTGGTAATAGTCCAATATAAAAATACAACTAAAACATTATCACAAACCTTCATAAAATGCTTTTATATATGTAAATATTAATTTTTTTTTTTAAACTGTGTAAAAGAAACTTACCTTTTTGTAAGGCTACAATAATTAAAATAATTGCACAGGGATTCCTATCGAATAAGAATATAGGGTGAAAAAGGAGACATAACTTTTAGCAGTTTGATGCTAATTTTATTCATTATAATTTTTTGTTTATCAATTCCACATTATTAAATTTTTATAATTATAAATTAAAATATTTTTTTCTTTCATAAATATTAAATAATTAAATTTATTAGAGATGAGTAAAAGAAATGTATTTGTAAACCTACAATGAATAAAGGACCCCTAGCAATAATAGTAATTTTGCAATAACTATACAAACCAGTCTTTGAAACAAAAATATGTTCATATATAGAACATGCCAACCCATTATTCATTTATTTGCTATTTTACAATGCTATTTTTAATTTCTTTTGCAAAAACAACTTTCGAAAGTATTTCAATACTATGTCTAATTATAGCTCTTCAGTGTACCTTTTTTTCTACCATATCTTCTTGAGAAAACAATTCTGTACTTTTTTTTGGAATGTCTTCAAAATAATCTTTTAAACTGGTTCTGCCTTTTTCATGAAGACCATGCTGAATCTCATTATAAAATATTCTTTTAGAAGGTCTTGTATTGTTCATTTGTATCATATACCAAATATATTTTATAAATTTAGCAAAGGTATGTTATTTTATAAGTACATATATTTAGTTAATTAAAATAATCAATTATATCATAACTCGTGGAAGAAATATTAGGCTATTTAAATTTCTTGGCTTATCAGCAAAGGTGATTAGATTCTAAGGCCAAAATATTATCACTTTTTTTTTTTACACAAAATGAAAAAAAGAATTGCATACCTTGTGTATATGCCATATTTTCATTATTATTTTTAAAAAAGCTGAATATAAGGTATAATTTCAAACAGCAAAATCAGTTGGATTCACTTATTCTTAAAAATAAATAAATGAATATAAAAAATTCTAATTACTTTAAACCTAGACATTTAAGATTTTTATAGCTATGCACTCAATCCTGTGCAACTGATCCATATGACCACATACATGTGAAGAAGATAAATGATCTCAAATATACATATTTCATACTGAACCGTCATTTATCAGTTTGGTATAAATCATCATCTCCCATACACATATACAATTAGTGCTCAGTTTATTTTAAGATGACAATTTAACTTATAATGGACAAGCTTCAATCTTCTTTGCACCCCAACTCTTCTGCCGTCTGTATCCTTGAAAATCTGATAATGAAATGCTCAAAGACCTTGTTGATGTTAATATTATGGTCATACTCATGGTGACTAAAGTCACTCTGGCCCCTCACATGTAGGATCTTAATATGTTCATTTAAATGCACAGAGTAGGGTTGGGCAGTATACAGGCTGAATATGTAATATTCAAATATAAGTATATTGTGTATACTAAAACTTAATGTAATTAGAATGGATTTGAACTCGGTTCATTTATCTTTTTCACTTGTATGTGGTCATGTGTATCAGTTATATAAGATTGAGTGCATAGCTGTAAAGAGCTTGCAAGTCTGAGTTCAAATCCATTCTAATTACATTAAGCTTAGTATAGACAATATACTTATATTTGAATATTACATATTCAGCCTGTATTCTACCCATTTTGCTTCTGTGCATTTAAATGGATGTATTAAGAACCTATATGTGAGAGGTCAGAATGACAAAGTCAACATGTGTACAACAATAATATTGGATTTTCAATGATCTGGATGGCTGAAGAGCTTGTCCATTAAAGTTTGAAGATCTACTATCTTAATATAAACTGAGCAGTGATTGTATATATGTGTTGGAGATGGTGATCTGGACCAACTGATGAGTGCTAGTTCAGCACAAAATACTTATATTGAAGATCATTTATTTTTTTCACATCTATCAGTTGAATAAGATTGAGTGCATATCTGTAAAGAGCTTGAAAGTCTGAGTTCAAGTCTATTCTAATTTGATTAATTTTAGTATAGACAACATCCTTATATTTGAATATTAAAAGTAGACTGTAAATATCACACAATTTGAGAATAATTAATTTTTAATTGATCATCTGAAAAATTATGCTTAAGAAGTCTTATCTATTTTTTTTTTAGCTTTTGCAACTTAAATTTTGATTTTCATTTTATTTTAAACCCTAATAAATCTACACCTATTTATATTTAACATGAGTCAAAGCAAGCTGACATAGGAACATGCTAAGTATATCAAGCAGTCCATGAGAAAACAATTATTGTATACTACGAATTTGATTAAGTTTGTATCTGCATTAAAAATATTTTTCAAATATTATTATGTAACTGTGTGAATGTATTTTCATCGCACAATTTTTTATATGAATTAGCACCAGTGATTATTTTTAAATTTTAACTTTGCAATTTGAATTTATTGCTTTATTTTCATCCTATTTTTTTTTTTTGGAATAAGTGAATGTATCTCATGTGTAACTTGAATGTATAAAAAATATGTTTAATATTTGGTAATACCCCCCTCCCCCAATCCTAAATATAATAATCTTCTTGTGAAAGATTTTATGCTATTTATTTTTGCTTTACCATTAAGTAAAATGTATAATTTTCTTAGAGACTGTATATTGTCTGTGCATATATATATATATATATATGAATCTCAATTTTGCTCAAAGCTAAATTTCATTCAGCTCACACTTATTAATACCAAGAATCTTCAATCTGCTATCAAGGCACCTTGACAGCTGATTGAAGATTCTTAATGTTGATAAGTGTGGGTAACTTTTGTAAGATTTAAATATATGAATGTATCTCATGTTTATGCACAAACACACACAAAAAATCCATTTTAAAGTAATAAAATTGCTATTTATAATTTTTCAAAGACAGCAAAATAAAGTTGATTTATATGTACAAGATACTTACCCATATTTACCCTCACATGAAGACTCTTTATATAAGACACCCTAATGATTATCATCATTTTGTACCATTACTTTGAGCAACAACTTTTCGCTATAAACATCTTTTAAAATATTTATTTAAAAAAAAAAAAAAATCATTTTTTTAAAAATGGCTATGATATGATTCATGCCAAGAAAAAATCACAAGTTTTAATCATTATATATATATATATATTTAATTACCACTCCCATATATTAAAAAAGAACAATAAAAATGAATTGAAAATGTTTATATTAAATAAAATGCAAATTACTTATTGATTTTATTCATTTATTTAACATCATAAATAGAATTGCTGCTCATCCAAATGCCTTTCATCATATATATATATATAAAGGAATTTTATTCGTTGATAACATTATAGTTAATAATAGTTGTAGTTTGAGGGAAATAAATTAGCGATAATATTTACATTAAAAAATAAAATTACCTGTATTGTGAGATGGTTGTTCATATAAGAATTATCAGCTTTGAACATATCAATCTATATACTTATTTATATAATATTTAAAAAGGGAAGAAATGAAAGCATTAAAAATATTATAGAACTCTGAAATGCAAAAGAAAGAGTGTGGAAGAGAATGGAGATGTAAAAGGTGAGTAATTATTGGATTAAGAGCCAAAAACAAAGCTCAGTGTTTGAATTACATGAACACATCAGTCTATATACTTTTTCTGGAAACATTGCAATAATAGGTTCATATAATATTAGAATAATTATTTGAGAAAATAAGTCCAGAATAATAGCTGTATTTAAAGTAAAACATAAAATTACCTATAGTTTCAAGTTTTAGTGTGTGTGTGAATTACCAAGTTTGAACTGGACAACTCTTACATTGGTTGCTTAAGATTTTAAAAATTGTTTAAATTCCATGAAAACTTAGAACTTTTTTTTCAGGCTTCCGATCTTTAATCAAACTTTGCTAGCCAGTGTACCTAGTTATTTTTCGCTAGGGAGTACAATTTTTCACCAGTGAGCATTTGCTTAGCTTAGAAGTATATAGTTTTTCTTATTTAGTTATCCATGGAGAATTTCTATAAAGTTTTTTAGCCTGCAAAATTATTTTATCCTTTTGTATATAAAATAAAACACTGTAATTAATTAAATTGAGAGACTGCAAACCTCTTGCGCTTATTACTATTCAACAGCCAATCAGATTGTATTATTTTCAATATACCAATATATAAATAAATACATAATAGTGATAGCTAGCATGAGTGTTATCTTGAATGGTATTTACTGCCATGCCAAAAGTTAAGCATAGCTGCTATTTATTTATATATCCTGTAGTGAAAAGTTAATTCTAGTGTTTTGCTTTATATATTATCGTGTCTGATACTATGTTGTGCGTTTGTACGTGTATATTAAGTTTCATATTTAATAATACAATATAAATTAAAATAATTATTTGGTAAAGATTTAAATTAATTTTATGTCAAAACTGTTCATATGTAATTCTTTTATAAATGGAATTTTTAATGTAAAATAAAAAAAGCTGTCGAATATGATTAATTAATGTGTGCTATTTTTTTTTTTTTAACAATTATTTTTATTTTATAGATTGTAATTAATGGATCACATATCATAGTATATCAAAATTTAATTTCTATTGAATTTCAACAGCCCGTTTTAATATTATAAAAGAATTTACTGTTTTATAATGATATTTCTAAAACAATTAAAATTTATGATGTGACTCTTTGTGTATATATTTTTATTAAATTACAGCAAGAAGATCTCAAGTAGTGGTTGATAAATTATCACAAACAGTAACCAAATATCTTGCTCACAGTAATTTAATGATCTGGTGGGTTTTTTTTAGAGTACTTTATAATACGAATAAAACCTTGTGTTACTGGATTTGCGTTTAGGTTTTTACCATTTACACACGAGCACATATATGATTATGTGCACGTTTGTTTGCTCTTGATCTGGTTTGAATCTAAATAAAATTTAAAAAAAAAAATGTTAAGGTTTCAGGCCAGATAGTTGTTTTTTTCATGTAGTCAATTCTCAGCCAAACTTGTTAGCAATCTAATTTTTGGTCAGTATAAATGAGCATCTTTTTTTTTATTTATTTATTAGCAAGTAAAAAGTCTTAGTCTGTTCAAGTATAATCTTTTCCTTCACTTTTATTCATAGAGGATTTCTGTTAAGATCTTGTCTCTGCAGTCTACTATTTAGAAGTTTTACTCATATATATAGATTTAAGTGATTTTGTTTAACAACTAATCATTACATTGTAAAATGAGAATCATTAGGGACGTAATGACCAATTGCTTATATGTTTACTTACTACAGCTTTCAATTTTAACATTTTTTTTTCATCCATATTAATTTTAAGATAACTTATACTAACATATATTCATCTATATATATAACGTTAAATAACCCCACATGGTTAAGAAATCTAACGCCGACCTCTGTGAAATAAATATATTAGAGTCCGTATTTCAAAATATATATACATATGCTCAACGAAAATGCATTAAGGTTGTACTTAATACTTTCAATATTTTCTACATGTATACAACACCAATATTGCCCTTAATTGGAATTATTATAGTTAATTTTCTAATAAATAATAATGGGATTGCTGAATTATTATAATTTAATTTTTTATTTGTAATAGATTATTTATTTGTTTTATTCAAACTTTTAAAATGATAGTTATGTTTGAGATTTTAAATTAAATAAAACAACTCAAGTGTAAAATTTATGGCAGTATGTTAAATTATATTATGTTAATTTAGAAAAAGAACTAAACATTTGTTAGTAACTTATGTGTTAGATTTCTATTATAGTTCGTTTGAGTTGTTAGAATGCCATCTATCTGCATACACCTTTTGATGTAATAGTTATTTTAGAGCAATTATTTTATTCATAAGCAAATTTGTAAAACATTTACATATAGTAAACTGTTATAAATATATTAAATACCTTCTTCAATGTTTCTTTTTTAATTAATAAATGAAATGGAAAAAAAAAATTCTCTTGTTGATAAACAGTCTTAAAAAATGTATTTATTTATTTTCAAAAAGCAATAAAATACTATATTAAATCAAATTAATTATGTAATATATAAAATTTAATTCATTACACTGCTTGTATTATTTTATTTAAAAATATAAATTGAAATGAAAAGTTTAGAAATGATTCAAGAAGAGAAGATAATCTATATATTATTTTTTATTGATTTATATTCCAATTGGTATTTAAATATTTATGAATTTTAAAATGATAATCCCTACAGAATAAAGATCTCTCACAGATTCCTTTATATAAACTGAAGTAAATAATTTTGTGAGTAGTTTTCTGCTTTTCTTTTTCCTCCTTTTCTCTTCCCACCCACATAGACACATACACACACTTATATATATATATAATATAGATATATTGTAAAACGAGGCAACAAAATTCAAGCACAGTTTATATAAACAGTTGAGTTGTCCTCTAGCTATCATAATTCAGTCAACTTTTTATTGTAAGAAAACTTCTTACAGCATATCCAAGATTTTATCTAGAAAGTTAATAGGTGGAAGAGCAAATGTTAATCAGGTGAAATATTTTAGGCAATTTGATTTAATTGATTGATATTTAAATTTACTAAGCAGAGCTATTTTTACTCATTTTAAAAGCTCTGAAATTAAACATCATGTTATTGTTATTCAAGAAAGCTCTTTCTATATAAAATCTTAGATGTGCAGTAAGAAACAGCTGTTTTTGTAATGTAAAAAGTAATTGTATTATATTAACTAGATGTAAAAAGTAATTGTATTATATTAACTAGATGACAGCACATTTGTTGATAGTAACAGTGCTTGAAATGTGACCATCAATTACTATATATGTTGGGTGCTAGTTTTATAATTAAATAATCTTCACAGCTGCCTAGGATTGCCAAAGTTTGTCGGTTCATTAGTTAACAACAATAAAAAAAAAATACAAAAATTATTTTTTTTAAAAGAAAATTTGAAAATATTTAATAGAAAAAAATTGAAAACAAATATTATAATTTTACATAATTTCATTCCAATATCAGCCTTTCAAGCTAATTGAGCATGCGCCTTTTGAGTGTTAAATAAATGAATACTCTCTTCTTCAATTCAAGATATAGTATTTATGCAGGAATTCTTTTTATTCCTGCATAAATACTATATCTTAGATTGAAGAAGAGAGTATTCATTTATTTAACACTCAAAAGGCGCTGCTCAATTAGCTTTTATTTTTGCATAAATACTATTTCTTGGATTGAAGAAGAGAGTATTCATTTATTTAACACTCAAAAGGTGCGTGCTCAATTAGCTTGAAAGGCTGATATTGGAATGAAATATATTTGCTTAATTTTACATAATGTAAATTTGTAAACTTATTCACAGAAAAATTAGTTATGAATATATTATTATAATAATTCACAAGTAAGATTTCTAAAGAATCATTTCTAATAAATTTTCTAATACTGCTCTGTCTCTCATATCAATGTTAATTTGTTGGACAGATAAAGGATAACCTTATTTACAGGCTTATTAAAATTATTAGAACATGCATGTATAAACATAGTTTGATGATATTTAATACTACATTATAATTCTTTTAAAAATCCATTGATAATTTCTATCTCTTTATTAGTAGTAAACTGTAAATCCATCATTCTTCTAAAAAAGTCATCGTGCAGTTAATTGTTCAAAAGACTAACCACTATTTTTGAGTACTGTGTTATAAATTGAATTTTTAAAAGTTCTGTTAAATTAGTCTGAATTAATTTTTTTTGGTTTTTTACTCAGCCAAGAATTGATACTATGACAGCACTAAATTCACCCCCCCCGCTAAGTTAAACCTCTCAAAATCATGTGACTAATGCATATTCATAAACCTATTGTAGACAGTTCAAAAGTTTTCTCTTTATTGCAAAATTATATGGGAAGTTATACACATGTATGCATTCAAAAATACTTTTATATTAAAAAGAAAAAATACATTAAGAAATAATTATTTTTATTATTTTACATAATTATTTCTAAATTTACTTATTCGTTTTTATATAAAAATAAATTATGACTCAAATACAGGTCATAATATGAAATGGTACAATTACAATGCCAAATTTTGTATATTCAGTCATTAATATATATATACTGTATAAATCTTGTAATTTATTTTTATTTAATAATGAATTTCAAAATATCCATTATCATAGCAATATAAAAATTATATATGCAAAATATATACCTTTTTTGTTCTCAATTACTTACTCTAAATTGATTCATGATTAGAAATATAGATTAAAATATCCTGATTTTGGATTAATTATGATTGAAATTTTATTAAGTTAAAGATTGACAAGTAATATATATATATTACGTGATAGTTTTGTCTGTAGTTTCAGTGGGTATTAGCTCTTATTTTGAGTTCTTTTATTATTATTATTATCATCATCATTATTATTGTTGTTGTTCCCTGCTGCTGCTGCTGTTGTGATGATGATGAGGTTGGTACTAATGGTGTGATTACTTTAAAACATTATTTAGTTATCCAAAATTCAAATGAAATTTAATATATCAAAATGACTTAGGAAAGAAATGTTCAGTTTGACTTTCATTCAATGTTCCAATACATTCTATATCATTATATATATATAACTCAATAAACTTTACTTCTTTCATTATTACTTTGTAATTCAATAAATAAGAATAGTTTAATATATAGGAAAGATTAATAAAATTATAAATAAACTACAGCTTAGCAGTACTTTTGACTGGGCAGATCATATTCATAGCACAAATCTGATTTTGTGCTATGAATATAACCTGCCCCGTCAAAAGCAGTGTTAAGATGTAGTGTATTTATAATTTTATTTATCTTTCCTATACAATGAATTATTCCTATATATATATTTGGTGCTTGTCTTATAGCTAAAGATGCCATTGGATGGTGCCGTTTTCACGCTAAAACTATAAAATATGAACATTCACAGGCCGTTGATTTTAATAATTTTTCTGTGCTTTTTTGTAATGCGAAAATAAAAACAAAACAAAATCGTCTTTTTTAAATATTATTTTTTATTAACGTATACAATTTAAATGATAATAATAAATGTAAAATAAAATAAACAAATTACTATTTGATACGTCTTTTTTATGTTTCTTTATTAGAAAAATAAATTTTGTATCTTGTGTTACGGCTTTTTTTTTATCAATTTTCTATCGTATATTTTTTTACTTGTGCTACGGCTTTTTTTTTTATCAATTTTCTATCGGATATTTTTTTACTTGTGTTACTACTATTTTTGTTGTTATTTAAAAAATAATAATCGTAATAAAAATTAAAATTTCTTAGTCTATTTTTTATTTTCTTAGTCTTGGTTTTACTTTTTATTTTATTTTTTATTAACAGATAAACATATATTATGACTATTTTTTAATTCAAATAAAAAGTAACAGTTGTTATTGTTAGTTTTAGGGTTAGGTTTAGGGTTAGTTTTAGGGATAGGTTTAGTAATATATAAGTCGTAAAGCTTGCAAATAGGACACAGCATTATATTCTGTTGTTGGTAAATCACCGAATCTAACATGTGTGATTTCCTGCATCATATTGTTTATCTCTTGGAATGTTACGAATAGTACGTTACTTGACATGTTACCTAATTGCGACTCACTAAAAACATAGATCTTTAATGTTTTCACGATTAAAACTTAAATACAGCATGTTTTACTAAGTCCTACAATTATTACTTTACAAAATCTGAACATTTTAATCCTTTAAAATTATAAAAAAAAAACTACATTTCCATACAATTCAAATACACACTCTTTCATCAAGTCGTAACTGTTTTATAAACTGTTTGAATTTGGGAAATATATTTGCTTCCCTGCAACACATATTGTGCTGAGATGCGACATAGCGGCCTGCATTCTGTAGCACAACAAAAAAGTTGTATTATAGAAAACGCGGGTTTGAATGTGTCGGCCGCAGAAACAGCATTTTTATTACTTTTAGCGCAAAAACGGCGCCATAGAACGGCGTCTTTAGTTAGAAGATGAGTATCTTTTTTTTAAATGAAATTATATTTATTTTTAACTAAACAACCAAAAATCAGTTTTATATTATTATTAACATTTTTAACAATATTAATTACAGTTGAATTATAAAAATCTTACTTTATTATAGATATTGATCAAGATAGCAGTCAGTTACAAATGAAATTTCAAGAGAGAGAGAGAGAGAGAGAAGAAAAAGATAAATTTACCGCCTCCCAATACTGTATTATAGATATATAATACTTTTAATAGATTCGTATATTGATTTGTATAGTGATTCCAAATATCATACTGTACAAACTAAAATCTGAATCACAAATATATCCATATATAGAACTCCATTGTCCATTATTCTGTTTGATATTTTGCAATGTTATTTTTAACTTCTGCAGAAAATATTTTTTTCTGAAATACTTCAATACTGTCTAATTACAGCTCTTCAATGTAGTATATTATTTGACATGTCTTCCCAATGGAAACAATCAGCACTGCATCTCTTTAGAATGTTTTTGAGATAATCCTCATAATGTAAATGAATTATCTAGTCAAAAAAAAAAAATTAAGTTCACCATAAAATATGTTTTTAGTAAGTCTTATATTCATTCATTCCACTGGTCCTATTTGCTGAAGATGTGACTCTGTAATATCATATCCAGAAAGTTGAAAAACATATATAACCTTGCCATTGCATTTTAAAATGTAATGGAGCATTCCTAAATGAAATCTCAACAGGGTATCCAAATCTCACTTTCATATAATCAATAGTGAATTAACAATTTTATATGCAACTAATTTAGTTGTAGTAGTTATTTCACTATGGTGGAAAATGCTGATCTTTAACTTGGTAGAAATAGCAGCACCTCACTGGAATTTGTACTATGTCTCAGTATCTAAATCTTCTTTCTATTTATAAAGAAACTTACTAAGATACTTAAACTGACTTACATTTTCAAGTTGATAACTATCTAAAGTAAAAGTTGCTGAAGATCAAGATATAAATAGAATAACATCAAAAATATATATTTATTAATTCAATATTGAAATATACTTTATATCAATTTAAATTTTTCCAAAAAGAAATCAAACATTAATTTGAAAAATGTAGATGTGATCATTTCTTTATTCTTTCTGTTGATTTTAACTTTGATTCTAAATTTTATCTGTTAACAAATTATCCAATATTAATACCTAATTATATAATTAAAAGATCACATATTTTTCAATTTTCAACAGAGCATCTCACATCTCAATCACTATTCTCAGACTGTTCGCCAATATAAAAACTCAGATCTCTCTGATTCTACATGCATTGTGCAAGCTATCTTCACCCTTAGGTGAGCTACATGTATCAAAAGTCTGTATCTCAATGCCCATAGTGACAGCTTGATATGCACTTATAAAAAAGAAAGAAAGAAAGAACATATCACATGTTCTTATCACATTATCTCTAATTTATATATTTCACCTTTCATTTTTAAAGGATTATGTTTTATATACATAATCTTTATCATAGTACTGAAAAGATTTTCCATGGTTTTGATATTTATCAAAATTCTTCCTTGATATTCTTTCATAATCAGCCAAATAACTAAAACCATATGCATTAAACTTAATTCCATGCAGCAATAATCAACAGCCTTCCATTTAACATCTAATATTTATTGGGATTCTTTATAGTTTAAACTCTGCACTTATTTATTCATTGCACAAATACCACATCTTACAACATAGCAACAATTTAACTGTTACTTTTTTCATCAACAATCATATTTATAGACTATTGAGTTCATTTTTTTCTCTGTAACATTCCAGAAATTTAACTTTCCCTTACTAATTCACACACTACTTTGATCTGAACATTCTTGCTCTCTTTTATTTTATTTTCTTAGCAGTATTTATCATTTTGTTTGTTGATGCCAGATCTATCATTGGTTTTCCATGTGTTCCAGCTTTAGTCTTTATTCTGTGAAGAATGTTAATGACATATGTTTTAATTAGACAAAAGAAAAACTGAAATATATATATATATGATCAATCTAGTTATTTTTTTCAAAATTTTACAATAGTAATTAAAAACATATCTAGTCAACATTGATTTAATCATTGTACCAAATTTGCAGACAAAAAAATCAAAGCACCAAAGTCATAGTCCATTGGTGGATTCATAAACAAAAAGGTTACCAAATATCTGTTTTATTGTTTTTTCATCTTTAGAATAAATTTTGAAACAGTTTTCATTCAATGACAATTGAAATTATCCATCGTTCAGTTTTATGCAATGGATGCCATTAGAAAGAGACAAAAGCTAGCTTAAATAATTCTTGGAATCATTAAAATATTATAAACCTTTTAAAAATAATTTTAAATGAAACCAAATATTTTTAAAAAGAAAAGACACTAGAAATCCTAATTTTATTAATAGAATAAACAAGAAATTCATTTGCACATCAAATCTCATAGAAAACACGGAATATAATATGTTAGCAATGATGGTTTTAAGAATTTTATCTTTGCATCAGATTTTAGCAGTGTTAAACAAGTTTCAATTATTAATTCGATCTCAATTTTGGAAGTGAACATTATAGAAAATAACCTAAGCTATCGCCCTACTCAAAAATCAAATTTCTCCTCTGATCAGGACAGAAGTTATCACTCCCCTTCCGGTGGATTGCCCCCCCCCCCTAAAAAAATCAATAAATAAAAATTTTTCAAATCAACACATAACTACAATGAAGCGATTCCTGAGCTAAAAAATAATGATCTAAAAACAAAAATGAATACAAATGATATTTTAGACCTAAACAGAAACTTTGAAGCTACAAATTAATCATACTTTTTAAGCAATAATTATAGAGAATTTTCCAAAGTTTAACAACAAACTTTCAGATTATACTTGTATCATTCATTACTAACCAAAACCTAAAATTCAGTCAAAAAAAGCAGAATCCAACTAGTATCAACAAAGAAAAATCATTGTGAACCCTGAAGGACTTTGATTGGTGGGTTTCGCAGCTGCTGTGAACATTTGCAGACACAGGAGTCTGATGATGATCAAGGGCGGATGTTTAGCTCCATTGACCTCAGTGTGCAAGATGATATGGACATATTATTTATTCCCATGGTGTGCGTGTAAATCCGGATTGATTTCAAGACTACACGAATTAAATGTTGTATTGGTGGGTGTGAGTTTGCATTCCTTTTCCTCAAGTGAGGTGATAGTGGTCATGAGGGGCTTGGTTCATTTGGGGGGATGGTTGACGATCATTGTCTAGCCCGGGAAAACCTGACGGGAGGGTGAAAGTCACTACCTTCACATGGACTTCGCCACGAAGGGCTACTGGACCCCTTGATGGATTATTTGATAGGTCAATGTTGATTTGCAATCACTATCATTAAGTTTCATTTGTTAGCTTTAAATTTAGTGCATTTGTAAAGCAGATGGTCTATTTTAAGCCACCACCATTTTTTTTTTTGTAACATGGATGGAGTTCTGTTTTGTGGGCATAAGTCTGCACTCCCCCCTTTTCTTCAGGGGTGGCTGGTTGTAGACATTAGGTATCTGGTTTATGGTGTGGGCTGTTAACAATTTTGCCACTGTCCAGAACACCTGCTGGGGGCTACACAGTCAAAGTTGATGCTATTCCTGCTCTGGTTGGCTGCTGTGTCCCTGATAGGCTGGTTTTGGGCAGTGTCGATCTGGTTCTTTGCTTATTACTTCTTAATTTTTACCCAAGTTGGCTTTCCAATTTTGGGCAGGTAGACCGATTGTGGTCCCTGCTCATTTGGACTGCTAATTGGGAGGCAGAGGTATTCAGAATTGTCTTGACATGGCTCGGCTGTGGTTCGAGAGTCTATTGCTTGGTGAACTTGGGCCTTGGACCTCGCTGCCTGTTGTGGTGGTTGGCACAATGCTGGACTTCACCCATTCAGCTGAAGCATTTGAGTCTTCGCTTCGGGGCCCCAGGGGTGAGACCATTGGGTGATGGTTAATTTCTCAATGGCCAGGCCATGTGGATCCACATACAGATAGACATTAATCACGTTGCAGCAATTTTTATGGATGTAATTATTTTTGAACATTTGTACATTTTACCTTGTTACATTGAATCACTGTGTAATCCTCAAGGGGTAAGTGTACCCAAAATTTTTGTAGTCTTTTATTAATAAAGGTTACTTTGAGAAAAAAAAAAAAATCAAAGCAGTTTTTAACTTTAAAAGTAAATCTGATGTTAATTCTTCATCTGCTATTTGTAGTTTTAATATTTTCAAAACAAAGAAATATGTATTAATAATTTTTATTAGTCATTTATTAGACTAGAGATTATCCAATCTCTAGTCTAATACTTTTATTAAGTAATTTGTGTCAAAGTTGTTAGGTCAGCAATTTTGACATATCAATTAAACTGTAGTAATTTGATATATATACTGAACAATGATAAAGATATGAGATTGGAATTTGGACCAACTGATGAGTATTGCTTTAGCATGAAATATGCATTTTGAGGATCATAGATCTTTTTCATATGTTTTGATCATATGTTTATGATTACATCCTCCACAAAGTGTTAAAATCAGATAGAAACCATTCCCTAACTTACATGAGAATGGAGTAGTGAAAGTATATTATAGAAATATTATTCATTAATGCTGGTGCACCACAATTTTCCATTTACTTAACCCTTATTTTATTCACTCACATTAACATCTTTATGTTTAGGTATAGTAGTCCTTCACTGTCTTCCTATCTGCAGTTTTAGTTATCTGCAATTCAAAAAAAATATTAAATAAACAATTTGAAATTTAATAATATTTTTACACTTAACAAATATAAAGTCTTGTCATATCGTATGATGTTATATTTATTCAGAATAAAAGTATTATTTATCTTTACATATATGACATGTGTCTACTTATTAATAGACTTTTATAAATGAATGAAATATCTCTACTCTCTAAAATTAATACCAGTCCTTTCAAAATAAATTTACATTAAAATATATGATCTGATTTAAAAGTGCTCCCTGATTATTGTTCTGTATAAATAAATATATAAAGGATTTAAAATTCAGTAGGTAATGATCATTTTACTACTGTAAAAATTCATGGTCATGGCAACTAATGGACAATTTAACTATTAAGTATATGTGTGCATGTAGATTTTTCATATTTTCAACATCTATATACAATGTGTACACATGTTTATATATGAGTGTGCTAAAATGCTAATAATATCAACTTTTAAAAATCTTGATGGAATTTTAAATAAAAAACCATCATACTGTGGTAAACTTTTCATTACAAAAAACAAAAATTTAAATGGTGGAGCATTTAACTGTGTGGAGTAGTAGCATATGATCTCCACTTTATTTATATTTAGAGATTCTGAGAAAAATATAATTTTTAAGAAACTTTTTGTAAATGTATTAAGTTGCTTACTGAAGACAGAATCAAAATCAAACTATAAGAGAACCATGGCCGAGTAAGTAAGATATTATTAATATTAATATGACATAGCCTGCTATTCTAGATATACAACTATATTCAAATGCTTATTTTATAAAAGCTCCATCAGAGGTGAAAAATAGAATTTTATAATAATAGATGATTGTTAACAAAAATATGTATTTAGCAAAGAATGACAATTTCGATAGAAGCAAACAAGAATTTCTTAATATCTTAATCAATAGTGTTAATGTACATGTTAATGTGAATATGCAATAACATTCATTAACCTCGAAGCCATAAATTAATCTGCTTCTCTGCTGATAAATTTAATAAACGTATATAGTTTTGTGTTGAATTGGTTATTAATTTAAAAGTCAGCTAGAAAATATTATACTATTATAAAATAGAACAAAAACTTACTAATTAGCAGTGGTGTTAATTAATAATATACATGTTATAGCCTCTTGAATTATTATTTCAAACTTTCAAATATTTAGCATAGTTATATAGATATTTTTAATAATTATAAGCTTGTCTTCATTTTCATTTTTAAGTGAGAATGTTGATTCTATTTTCTCTAAATAATATCTCTTTTTTTAAAAAAAACTAATGCTTAGTTTTATTACTCTCTTATTAAATATGATGAGTAATGCAATTGATGAGTAAAGGGCAAGTAAGTAATGATGTACAAGTCTTGCAATTGATGAATTGATTACTAAATTATGAATTTTCATTAAAAAAAAATTCCCATGATATTTTTTTTTTGGCAATATTTATTTTATTAAATAATAATATTAAAATGGTTTATTTAGTTATATGATAGGAAATTTCAATTATTAAGTGCCCTGCCTAATTTAGTATAATAACAGATTGTGGTGTTTAAAGTCCTTGGATCATTTCCAGTATTGGCACTTCCAAGTCTTCAACTTCTTATGAATTCCCAAGCAATAAATCATTTATTATGTTTATCCTTTCATTTACATTTAATTGTTGGTAATAAACACGGATTAGGATAGAATGCAACATTTTGAGTAGTATTATCCTTTTCTTTTCTTCAGATGTTTCTCACCTGACCACTGACAGTATATTATGGGAAGGATCAAACTGGTGACCTTTAGATTCATAAATATTAAATTTATGGTAATTCTATAATCAATAGGAAATTCTGTCAAAGGTAACAGTCAATAGAATACGAGGATCCTCTTGAATTCTTTTTTTTTTTTAACAACAACATTAATATTTGAAAACCACTCATTAACCTTGCTCTTAAGAAAAATGGAGACATCATGAGACAATTTTCATAAATAAGTATTATCCAGTACTCGAAAGTGAGAGAATTAATCAAAACATTGTGTTATATATTAACTTGTACTGGTTAAATGTATTTGATTAGTTTAAAATAAGTTTAATTAAAACTAAATGATGAAATAGTCTCTAACATATGGTTATATTATAAAATAGATAATTCTACTCATATTTTTATAAGAAGAATTAATTAATTTGATGTAATTATGATAAATTCATTGTAATCGAGTATTAAGAAAAGATAATAGTCAATAATCAAAACTTTTATATTGCATTAAGCATGCTTTTGGCAGATCACTACTTGAATCATAGTGCTATTTGTTTAGCAGTTGAAAATTATGCCTTTATATGGATGTAATTTATTATGTAAAGGTGGAATTTTAAATCTCCATTTTTTTGACAATGGAATGCATGAATCTTTTCTGTTGATTGCATTTTAATCCTTTGCAATCATCCATGCCTCTTTGTATTTTCGTTTTCTATCATCTTTTTTGGTATAAACTCATTTTCACGTTAATAGGACTGAAAGTATGACCCATAGCAAGCTCATAATCAAGGAAGATCAAGTTATATTTATTATTTTATTTTTCTCTGTTGTATAAGTATGTGTGATAGGTGATTCTCATAGATAATTATAGTTAATAAAAAAAAGAGAATTAAATATTGTTTAGAATAACTTGATTTAAGAAAGTTTTAAATTATATATGTACTTCTCAAAAGACACAAACACTATGATAATTTTTTTTTCTAACCTAGGTATGAGCATAAAAATATATTAATTAGTCAAGCATTGTTAGCTGAGAGGTCATCGCAGCTGCCTTGCAAGCAAGTAGTTGGTTGCAGACGGTTGTGGGTTCACGTCCCGGTCGATGCTATGACATATGAGAAAATATATATATTAATTAGCCTTTTGCATAGCATTTAAGGTATCCGCCTATAATGTCATGATCTGAAGCTATAAGTGCAAGTAAAACTTATTATCAGATTTCATAAAAACTTAAGATTTCTCTTTTAGTAGGTGATCCATAATCAATCCAGCTATCATCCAGTTTTTAGTCAGCAAATAAGTGTTTTGGGGTTTTTTTTTTTTAGAAATGTGGAAACTACTTTGCCCTGAAATTATAACAGAGGAATATTTTTATCTAAACACTCAGAAAATTGTTAAATGAAATATATATGTTATATAAATGTCCAGTACATCATAGATAATTGTTATAAATATTACCATTAATAACATTGACACTTCTTCACATCAGCAATTTGTAATAGGAGTATTGAAGTTACCATATCTGTTATATATATATATGTTAATTCTAATGTTTTCACGGATAAAAGATGTCATATTATTATTACTATTTGCGGGATATTCCGTGTAGTGAAAAAGCTAAATGCTGACGTTTCAGTACAATATCAAGTACCTTATCAAGTACCTTCCTGAGGAAGGTACTTGATATTGTACTGAAATGTCAGCATTTAGCTTTTTCACTACACGGAATATCCCGCAAATAGTAATAATAATATGACATATATATATAGGTTAACAGTAGTAGTCATCTGAATATCATATTTACCAAGTATCATGGACATTATTTTTATTATTATAATATCATCTGCATTTATTTCAGAAAATCTTGTTGATTGCCTGTATTCTAAAGGTTTATTAAAATTAATAGCAGATAAAGCAATACACTTTATATCCTAATATAAACAGTTGATCTACCATATAGCCATCATAATTCATTCATCATTCTACAGTAAGAAAACAGCAATTACATACAAAATTATGTAAATATTTTTTGAATCACAACAACTAAATGAGCAAATGGTAAATTTGCTAAGATATTTAAGGCAAATTTATTTGAATCAATTAATATTGAAATTTACAGAACAGAATTGTTATTATTCATTTTAAAAATTCTGCTGATTAAACATTTACTTCTCTAGCTGTTGTGATTCAAGGCATATTTTCAAAAATAATCTTTGGTGCACAATAGTAATATGCCATTTTCATATTATAAAAAGGTATTTGAATTATGATGAGTAAAGACCAGTTGAATTGTTTATATTGTTGGAGTTGAGGTACATCATTACTACAATTTATAGATATCTAATATTTTTATTGAAATAAAAAAAAATTTGAAGCACAAATTGTGAGCATAAGTTAATTTAGCTTGTAGTTAGTAAAGCAATAGCTTAACAATAAAAGATTAAAACTAAGAGTTATTACTTTTAATAAATTAGAGTTGATGTCTAACTTTCAGCATTATTCTTTTAATAAATATTCATTTAATTGGTTGATAAAGTGTTCACTGTGACTTGTGTGGAAAAAATAAAAATGCATGGTAAATATTAATTTACATAGTATTTTCGCCCAATACTATAGGTGTTACTAAAAGCTTCAAGAAATTAAATGATGAGATCCTTAATTAATTATTATCATTTACATAAGATAATTATGAAAATGAGAAAGGTAATTTAGATGACAAAATACTGGCAGTCATATCATTATAGGGCAAAAAAACATCAATTGAAATCATCAGATGACAATATAAAGGACTAAAATTTATCTGTTTGTTTATTTGGTTACTATTTACTAATATAGATATACAACAGAGCAGCAATATCACAATTGTACCCTTAATAATATCTCATGTTTTGATTTCAATGTCTATACTGTTTACACTATTGTTTTGCAGATGCATAGTACTTTTTAATACACACTTATATATATATAACACATAATTTTTTTATGTGTGAAGTATATATATGCAAATTTTATTATAATATAAACATTTAAAAAGTAATATTGAGGTGTTTTTGTGTATGTTTGCTCATTAACATTGCCACCCCATAAAAATATATTTTTAAAATGTTAACTGCATTGTATCTTTATTTATTTATTTTTTAAATAAAATGGCCAGTAAAGTATCAGATTTGATTTTCTGAAGCAAGTGATGTATCAGAACAAATCGTCTCATTATTTCTCCAGTTAATTTAAATCCTTACTGTCTTCAAAATCTTTACAGTTATTTTTACTTACAGATTCACATTCTTGCCTAATTCTTCATATAAATTTGAAACTTTTTATCCAAAGATATTAACCAAAATACTTTTGCCTTTTTTTTCTTGTATTATTAAATTAATATCTTTCATTTTATCACTTAAGGAAATTACTTCATGAATTCACCTAAATAACCCAAAGAAATGTAATTAAAAAATAAATTGTGTAATGCTAAATTGTATATTGGATTCATTGAAGTGCTTCAAAATAAAATAAAACATTTGTCATTGTATTCATAAAAATGTATTAAATTTATGAATTTTATTGTTTTTATTTTTTGTTTATTTATAATAGTTCATACTGATATAACATTATGCCGTTATTGTATATACATATATAGTAGTTTAATCACCATTTTGTATATATATATATATTTGATTCTGATCATTTTTTATAAAAGTCTCTAAATCAAAAAATTGGACCATAAACTAAAGAGCAAGTTAATTTCTTTTTCTTTCTAACATCAGTATTAATTTACTTGGTTTACTGAGATGCTATTTGATTTTTGAGAATACTTAGATATTTCACTATAGTAGGTATTCTAAGGTTGATTTATTGTTTTTATGAATATTTTTTGTAGATTAGTACAATAGAAAGTTTATTCAAATCTCTTTTACTTGAAACATTTTGCCAACTTGGTTATGTATAACTAAGTGAACAGTTGTTTATTTTACAGTTTCTATTATGTGGAAAGAACAAGGAATTGTAAAACACCATACTCTCTGAGTACTCTTATCAAGAATCCATCATATACTAAATACTGTAATAAATCTTTGCTGGAAAAATGTTATTTAGTTTTATCTTTTTAATTCAGTTATAGCGGCCTGTAATGTCACTGGATTTCAGAATGAAAGTCTCTACCAGCAAGATCCTCATTGTGCATTTTAGTATTTACTTCAATATTTTTTTTTCCAACTTCAGAAGTTGCCTAGGGGTAGAATAACCCCCTAATAATAAATATTTTCTGATTAAATTCTGAATAATGATAATTAAAACAAAACAAAAAAACATCTATCATAAGGATGATATCAATCTGAACAAGTCTAGAAATCATAACTAGTTACTGATTTCTCTATGATGTTAAAAAAGCTACTATATTATACATTGCCATGAATCATCAGATGTATTAGGCAAGTCTAAAAGATTGTACTGCCATTATTATTTGCTAAGGTCAGAAAGAGCAATTTACTCTTTAATAGCAGCATGAAAATTATATTCATATTAAAAATCAATGGGGGCGGGGGAGGATTTAGTTTTCTTAGTTTACTTAAGAATAATTAATACATGTCAAAAACTGAACAATGCTTTTAAAAGATATGTTTTGTAATAGATTGAAAGCTGGAGAGCAATCGGATAGGTTAAATAAGTTTACTATTGAATGTTTACTCATTATTCTGGAAATTAATATATTAATAATTTGTCTTTTATATTTAAAATTATTTAATTTGCTATAGTGTAATATTTTATCTTTTAATATTATCCAGTGATTGTGGAACATTATTCTAACAGTATTTTTCAATGCATGTGGTGGAACATTGTTATATTACTGTTTAAAATTTCAGGTAAACATTATACTTGAAGCTCTGTTCATTGCTTATGATGCACTACTATGTTGATAGCATTGTTTTATGTTTCTGGTAAAATATGCCATTAGTGCATTTCAATTCTAATGATTTAAAGTTAGATTAGTAGAATACTTCAATACTAAGGTTGTATCAGTATGCTAGTTGCACTGCTTAATGTATTTGTTGCGACATTATTCCCTGTTCAGTATTTGTAGGTTAACACTATGCTAGTATCTTTTTTTTTTTTTACTAAGAGCATTTTCAGGGTTTCAGGTATAATGTTATGCTAGTAGTATTGTTCATTGTTCATAGTGCAATATCATGCTAGTAGAGTTGTTTATTGCTTACAGTTCAACAATATGCTAATAGCATATTTAATGCTTTTGTTGGAACATTATTCTCCATTCAATGCTTGCAGTGCAACAATATCCTAATAGTACTTCGAAGTGAAACTCTTGTAGTGTTCTTTATGTCAATGTTTATGATTTAACACTCTAATATCACTGTTCAATGCTTGCAAACAATAGTATCCTATTATGCTACTATCATTATTCATTGCCCATTATGGAACATTATACTAGTAAAATTGGTTAGGTTTGTGGTACAGCAGTGTGCTAGTTGATTTTTTTTTTTTTTAGCATTATTTCGCAAACTGTATTGTTTAATGCTTGTTAGGCAACCTTATTCTAGTTGCATTTGTTGCTGGTAAATCTAAAAAAAAATTATATCAAGCTATTTAATGTTTAGGAAAAAACTGAGTACTTGTTTTATAATTTTGTTTTGTTAGTAATTGATATTGTTTTGTTCTTTTACGTTTAGGCTTCTGTTTTATTAATCACCTTTTAGCTTCTTAATAGCACAACTTTTATCAGATCTTTATTCGGAATGAAATTTAAAATTAAAAATTTATCATTTTCATTACAAATATTTTCATTTTTTATTTAATTTTAAATCATATTCTTATTAGTATTTATGAAATAATATTATTTTCAATCTTTTATTTAATTCAATCACTTCATAATTGCAATATCCTGCGCGGTTTGGCGAAATTGGATGAGCATCTGAGTTGGAATCGGGAAGTATCGATTCTGGCGGTCGAACTCCCCCCTTATAGATGCAATAAATATTAACCTTAAAAAAAAAAAAGTTTATATATATATAACTTGCAAACATTTTTTTTTTAAAAAAAACAACAACTAACCGAAAAATATACTAAAAGGAAATTTATCTTTAATAAGTCATAATTTTTTCTTTCTAAAATAGTGCTTTTAATTAATTAATTATTTTTTAAAATATTATTTCTGTCTGCAAAATTAAGCAGTAGTTTAAATGTGAATTTACTTTTGATATATATATTAAAATGCTTTAAAAATTTATAATATATATAATATGCATGTAACATTAAGTTTTGTCAAATAAAACACTAGTAAAAAATGAAAAATGAAATAAATTTTTGAGATGTGTCAAAAATGTCAACTGGGTTGAGTAAATTTTATAAATTCATTGAACCTTTGAATTTCTTCAAAGTAAAAGGACAATCAATATTTTCGAATCGTCTTTTTTTTTTTTTTTTGACGGTTTGTTCTTCGTATTGGAAATGTGGCAAGTTTAATTCAGCATCATAAATAAGGAAAATACTGAAGTGCATGAAACTAATCTTAAAAAATAAATATGATACTAAACAGAAAATGATTATACTTAGATTTATAAAAAGACTTTACTGTTTAAAAAAGGAGAAGGAGATAAAAAATTTGCTGTGATTCTGAATTATAAATTTCAAAGTTTCCTGAATATAAAGTAAATCAGGAAAATAATTTCTTTTATCTAAAAAAATTACTTATGTTTATTCATCCTTAAATATATCTATTGATATCAATTATAGTATTTTTTTTAAAAAGCTAGTTATTATATCCAGTAATACTTTTATTCTCTTCATTTTTCTTTTACCATACTGTTTTCAGTTGCATTAATAGGAAGTTTGGTTATTATGCTATGGGCTAATAACTTCCTCCTGCACTGGCAATAATGTTGAAACTTTGTGTTTGGGCAATCAAATTTTCATTCTTTAATTACAAGTCTTCGTAACTCTAATCGTGTCTTTCCTTGTTTTCTAACATTTTATTCTGTTTTTTCCCTCATCTTTATTGTTTTTATTTGGAAATTGATGAAGTAATAGATAAAAATAACTCCAATAAATACCTTATTTTAAGCCATATTATATTATTAGATATTTCAATAATTTTAGTCATTTTCATTCAGTATTTAAAAGATATTGGAGCTAAAATATAGTCACAGTATACTAAATATCATCCACATAAGTATTATTATGTTATTCACCCTTAAATATGTGTATATTTAGAATTTCTACTCCATACATTCTTAACACATGTGAATAAAAATCTTTTAGAATTTCCAAGATGTATTTCATTCTGAAGTAGTACTTTTCATTTGACTCAGATCACAATCTCTTAGATATGCTAGTACCAAATTATTATACTTGATTTGCTAGGTTCAAACTTTCTGTATTCACAACTTTGACACTAACTACGTAAAGATAAATATATTAATGTTTATCACTAATCATTTATTAAACTAAAGATTATCCTTAACCCAGATGTAAACTGTGTTTGTGTTTACTTAAAATAGCAGGTACTTTTATATTTAAATGGAATTTAGGGTTTATATTTGAGCTAGGGTTAGTCTCTTGATTGATTATTGATGTATTTAGTTATAGTGGTTAGTATATTGTGAAGGTAGAAAGTTTGACATTTGTAACTCAAATTGTAATAATTCAATTAATATATATTAAAGTTGTTGTTTTTTTTGTACCTAGTTACATAGATTATTTAAAAATATTTTATTCACAGAAATTAACTGTTTTTATTTTAAATCAAAAAGAAAAATTGACCCTTTAAGTGATACTGGTTAAAATTATAACAATTCATCTCGTGTTGCTATACTAATGTTTTAAAAACTTTATCTTAATTCTATACATCCATTATAGTGTAGTAGTATAACATTTGTATATCATTCTTATAATGAGTTTAAATTCAGCTAAATAAAGCTTTTTTCAATATCCAGTCAACTTTAGGATTTTTTATGTAGCCATCACAACCAATCATCCTACATTGATTGATAAATGGGATTTTGTTCTTAGCTAAAGGGTAAATAGAGGGTGAAAATTTTTTCACTTTCTCATATTTATCATTAGTAAGTCTAATAAATAATTATTTCTCTGCTTCTCCATAAAGAGTTTAGAGAAGTTTTTGCTTTCTAATGGGCTATTCAAAGCCTTTTTATTTTATGTCATAAAATAAAATGTATATTACTATATATTATTACTATTTTAATAATAATAAAAAAAAGTTGAACTAAAATTTTTTAAAAAAAAAAAAGAGGATTGAACTTTTTTTTTTTTTTTTTTTCAAAAAAAAAATTGTTTACAAAAAGTCGGATTTTATTATAGGGGATTTAAACACAACATTTCAAGCTCCTTCTAGCTATCCATTATATCTCATACAATCAATGCACATGACCACACACATGTGAAAAAGATAAATGATCACCAATAACATATTTCATGCAGAACCAGCACTCATCAGTTGATCCAGATCATCATCTCTCACACATATAATCATTACTTGGTCTTATATTAAGACAGCATATTTTCAAACTTTAATGGACAGACTTTTATCTACTCCACCCTCCAACTCTTCAGCCATCCATACCATTGAAAGTCTGATGATTGAATGCCCAAATCCCTTGTTGATGCCAATATTATCATCATGCCCATGTTGGTTTTAAGTTAAAAATGTGAAGTATTTATAATTTATCCTTGATTTTAATAATCTTCTCCATCCATCCTCTCATTGACGAGAGCTCCCAGAATGATAAATATATTATTCAAAAAATTTTGTGCACAAAGGAATTAGAGCAAAATTAAAACTAAAATTTAGCCTCCTCGGAATAGAGAATCCTTTATGATTATTTTAGAAGAAGTAAACATTCAATAAAAAAGAATTTTTCTGGATAAGTACCAGTTTCATATATAAATGACATAAAGAAAAAACAAATGTCATCAAATACACCCTGCTTTTTAATTTTTTTTTATTCTGGAAAGAACTTGTGGATCACATTTGAAACAGTTACTGTAATTATATTACCATCCAGCGGATATATAACTATAAACATTGTGTGTATATGACATTACACATTTTCTCAAAAGATCAGGCAGTGTAGCAAATTTGAATGCTTTTAACTTCTCATTTGTTTGCCTAACAAATCTTTTGGACATGAAACATTTTGTAATTGCTTTTCGTGAGTTAACATACAGTTGAGTTTTCATATATTTGTACTGGAAATGCTATCACGAAAGCTTTGAAATAGTTTATGTATTACCGCCCCCCCCCCTTATGATGTATATTTTAAACTGCAGAACATTCTTTGATCTCGTTATTGAAGTTTTTTAACTAGTTAGAAAGAGCCTGGAAATATAACAATATTCATTATGTCCCCAACCCTATGCCCGCGGGCTCCATGGTGCCCACAAACCATTTTACGTGTGCCCGCTGCTAATTGAACACGATAAAAAATTATTTATCTGATACAAATAAATTTAATTTTTAAAATTTCTTATAAATTATTGTATTAAATTGTAATCAAATTGAGGGGCATACTATATTTTCACAGCGTAAAAATATAATCGTTAATTATATGTTAAATTTTTATTTTTGAAATAAATATTTTTTTGTACATTATGTGTATTATTAACAATATCCAACTATAAATTTACATTGAAAAAAATAAGTGTTGCCCGCTACCTGGCCGGTATTATAGAATGTGCTCTTAAGTGCAAAAAGGTTGGGGACTCCTGCATTATGTGATAAATTACAGTTAGGTTTAATTTGTGTATTGGAAAAAAACATTGAAAATATTAAATACAAGCTTACTGCATTTTCAGTGCTGATGACTCTTGTCAGAGGCAACCATTAAATTGGGAAAAACAAGTTATATTCAAAGTAACAGTAAACGGAAATAAGAAATTATTCATATTCCAAAATACACTTAACTGAACACTATTAAATTTTCTGTTTTTTACTAATTTTATATTATTAATGAATCAGATCTTTTTAATTTTGTATTTTTTGTTATTATTTTCAGTGCAAACCATAGTCTAAAAATCCTGATAATACTAAAAGATCTATTTTAACCTTATTATAAATATCTGCTGCTTTAATCTCATGTTATCTTTTTATTTATTGTAATAGATATAAATGCATTTTGTTTCTGACATGGTATCTGGGATATTTTATCTTTAGAATTATTGATTAATTAGGTTAATGTAGTTGATGAACAATAACTAACATTATAATCTTTTTCATGTAATTTTTCATTTTTGTTGAAATAGAACTTATATATAAGTATATTAGTAACTTTATTACACTTAAGGTTGTCAACAAATGAACTAACTTTAGCTATGTTTGTGGCCAAGAGATTTTGCCCAAATCAATGTGTTTTTTTTTCTAGTACTGTCATATTTTATACTTTGTTTATACTGACTGCTAGCATATGGTGTTTATATATATATATATTTTTTTTTTGACAAGTTTTTAAAATAGTTGATAAAAGATCTGTAGGGTAGTTTCAATTCTTTTAAAATCAATTTCCACCTTAGATTTTTATAATATATTTTTGGTTTAACTTTTATTGAAAATATCTATTATTTATAATTCATTTGTATATATTTTGAGAATAATGATCACTAAAAATAATTGGGCAACTTTAATTATTTGCAAATGAAGCTAATTTTTGATTAATAAGATTGTTTTTTGTATTATTTTTTATGGTACAACAAAGATCTTTTTTTCTATAAGACATCACACATATTTTGTATTAAGTAATATTTTATGTTAAGTGAATTACTATTCCATTTTTTTAATGGGGATCAAAATGATCACCTTGTTTTATTTAATTAAAAGATTCTTGTTATAACTTTATCTTTCTTTTTGCATTGCCAAATCCATATAATATTGATATCATTTACATTCTTTATTGTTTTTGCAATGCTTCATATAGTTATAACCCACTATTGATAATTTCAATTGCTCCAGTAATCTTCTTAAGAACTATAACAAACACAATACAAACATATGAAAACAAATATATATATATAATGTAAAATTATATGTTGATGTATATTTGTATTCATTTTTTTGTATTGTGTTTGTTATAATTCTGAAGAAGATTGCTAGGGCAATTGAAACCAACAATAGTGGGTTGCAATTATATGAAACATTGTAAAAGTAATAAAGAAAGTAAATTATATTAGGCAGTTTGGTACTTTGGTATAATTCCTGCTGTGATGTATTACTCTGGCAATGTTTGCCTCTGGTAATAATTATTCAAAGTTTCCATTTATGATCTCATGTCATCCAAGAATCCTGGCATGACTAATCTATTTCATATAAATAGACCCTTTTCTTTTCATTTTGGAAGATATTAAGTGGTTCAGTCTGCCAAAGTTGCTGTCATTACTCCCCACAATATAATACATCTCTCGTATCATTTGTAAGTAATATGAGTTTATATTGAAAAATACATTTACAGTTAAAACTTTGTATATGTTTTTTTTTTTTTCCAAAATATTTAAAATATAAGGCTAAACTTACAATTTGCCATTTTTTTAGGTTAAAAAAAATGTTAAGCTAAATCTTTATGCTATAGTTTGCCATTTAAAAAATGTTTCAGGATTCTTTTTTTATATTGGAAACAAGATGTGTTTTTTTTTTTAGATTTTAAATTTGGCATTATAGGTGCTGGGTGTATACGACAACACAAAGTCCCATATTGGGGGATAGTTTTGATTATACAAAGTACCATAATAAAAACTCGCAAACAACAGCACAAAGCCGGGGGAGGGGTTGGTGGCATGAAGTATCATAATAAAGTGCCATATTAAAGTCTCACAACTACCTAATAATAAATAATATTTCTGTAGTATAATTTTCATTAAACTACTCTCTCACAAGGCAGGGACTGGTTTCTATCCACTTTTAACACATTGTGGGGGGTATAATCATAAACATATGACCAGAGACATGTGAAAAAGATCTATGATCCCCAAGATGCATATTTTATGCTGAACCAGTACTCATCAGTTGGCCCAAACTACAATTTCTCACACATAACTTTATCATTGTTCAGTATATATATATATAGCAAATTACTACAGTTTAATTGATGTGCTTCCCTCACAACTTTGACACAAATCACTTAATGTAAGTATATTAATAATTTTTATTAGTCATTCATTGGACTAGATATTATCCCCACATGGTAGGGACTATTGCATAATCTCTAGTCTAATGAATGACTAATAAAAATTATAACAATTACCTGTTTTTATTTGGTATCATAGTGTTTTTTCTTTTTCCATAATAAATATATCTCCTTTTTTTTTTTAGATTTGAAGTTTGGCATTACCTGCAGTAGGATATATTGCCCTGGTGATGTATTATTCTAATTTTGTGATATCTTTAAAACAACATTGATTAAGTTTGTCTGCACATCTTTTGGAGGCATTTTCACTGGAGTAATATATCATAGCAGGCATAATACCAAAATACCGGCAGTTTTTTTTTTTTTATAAAAGCAAGCCAATCATGTCATATGCAATGAAGAAATAAATAAAAATAACCCCAAGTACTAAAAATATTTATTATGAAATTAAATCATTAGTAATGCAAACAAACAATATTTTAACACATTCTCTTATGAACTTCATACTATGCAAACATATTAATTTATTATTTCCACACTACAAAAATAGCTGATAGTTTCTATTGGGGAACAGCTTTTCAAGGCTCTAACATGCATTAACATGTAAATAGAAATAATGTATGAGACTAGCTGAAATCTATATAAATTATTCTAACTATATCATAGCTAAATTTTTTCAGCTACACTCCCTCTTTAAATAAAGAAAAGTTTGAATTTTGCAGCCCATTCACGCTTTTTTATTATTTAAAGGGGTAGTATGACTGAAAAAAATTAGCTATGGCACATTTAAAATATTTTTTATATATTTCAGCTAGCATTATGCATTGTTTCTGCTTATTATGTTTAAATTTGGGGAGTAAACATGATTATATATAGTCATTCTAAGTATGTTTAAAATTAAACATATTTGTTTATTTGCAATGTATGATCTTTGCTTACTTAGTTTCACACTTCTTGTTTAAATTAGCTTAAGTTTTAATATATATAAATTGATTGTAGTATACATTCAAGTGCAATTCCTTTTTTTAGGGATTCCTTTTGAATGGGCTGAAAAACTCAAGCTTTTTTTTTTTTATTTAAAGGGAGATTGTAATTGAAATAATTTAACTATGGGACATTTAAAATGTATATATGTTTTAAAAATTACAAAACTTTAAATAATTTAAGTTTGATTTTTTTAAATTATATTTTTTTAATATTTTTTTTTTAATGTAAAATTATCTGTCTTCACGTGCTATTTTATGGGGGGGGGGGGGGGTGAACTAAAATAGAAAGTCATAATATTAAAATACTAGCTAAAAAATAATGGCTCTAGACCAGATACCCAAACATTACTACTAAAATTCTGTCCAAATTATAGAAATGGATGGTAAACCTATATTGTGCTGCACTAAGTGGGACAACTGCAAATGGTGGCCTAAACACACCATTGAGGTTGACAAAGTTGCAAGGATTAGTGGCTCCACAAATTTTCAGATTCATGTCTGCAAGGGATGAAAACACCCCTGCAATGCAAAGAGTGATGTGATACATCTGACAAACCTTGGTTTTAATTATCTAATCACCAGGGTGCCATAAATAAGTGGGGATCTCATGGAATCTAGTTAACTATACAGGGATAAACCGGTGCAGACAAAATCACAGGACTGATATGACTAGGTCCCTTGTGTGAGCAAAGCATGTAGTAGGACATCTATGAATCCTTAATTTCAAGCAATTTATGTATCATACATAATTCATGTAGTTTTCAAAATAAATTTATTTTTTAATAATAATAATAATAAAAAAATTTATTAATTTTTTCATAACCACATTTCATCTATTAACAAATAGATCTCAAGTGAAATTCAACTAGATACAAAATGCATATGTACACAAAATAGAAATAGCCTCCCCATAATTCACTTCAAAAACCTCCCAAGGTTAATATCAAAAAGATGATTTCATGAGATTTATGATTTCAGATTCAAGAAGATTTATCATTAAAGTTTTTTTGTCTCTTCTTTTTAATTAGTTATTTTCATAAAATATAATCTTTGCATTATCAAATAATATTTTATAACCCATATTCATGAAGATCCTTTGATATTAAAGGTGGGTAGTTTATGAAATGAATTATGGGAAGGCTTTTTGTGATTTGCATATATATGTTGCCTGCAATCTAGTTGAATTTCATTTGAGAAGGTTTACTTTTTAATAGATTAATTTATGGGAGAAAATTTGAGTAAAAATTTGTTTTCAAGTAGTATTTTAATGTTATATTTTCTATTTATCATTATTAGTAATAATAAAAATTCAGATGTCACGTGACTTATATATAGCTTGCACTTACAAATATGTAAAATTAAGAGCATGCTAATGAGCTTTAAACAAGCTTTTTATTATTTATGATAAATGCTACTACAAGAGAAGGCATTCAAATCATTTTTATCTTGGATTGTCCCCATCCCCAGACCGGTTTCGACCTATGGGTCTCTTCAGTGAGGAGTTGGGACATTAGATTCAAAAAATCAACTCAAGCAAAGCATTTATCTAAAAGTTAATTGTTAGAAGTAGATCTGAAACTTTTAGACATCTATATGTCTTTAAAGTCAGCTCTCCAACTGAAAAAATTATGTGGGCAGGCAATATTTAATTTTTTATTTTATGAAGTGTGAAGCAGTTAGTAGATGCCATATAATAATGCACTTAAGGTCTTCACATTATTAAGTTTAAATAATTGAATGGCTTTATTACTCAGGAATTCGCAAGAAGTTTGTGCATATAATCTATATCCCTTGATTTCTGAGGTCTGCCATTTTACCACTTTATCAGATTTTGCAGATTAATATTAGGATTGATTTTTTTATTAACTGATCATCATGTTAAAGAAAAAACAGAGAATTACCTCCATCCTTAAAATAAGACCACTTAGTTAGACACAAGCAATAAGACCCTGCAGGCATTGACTTCATTATATTTTAGTGTCCTAACAATTAGTCAAAAGTTATCAGGCTGGATAAATATCATTAAAATGTATACTAAAAAAGGAATGTCACATATACAATTCATTGTTATCTTTTATTCTAATCCTTTTCATCTTACACTATGAAAGCTTTTATTAATTTTTTCATCTTTCCTGCTTCAGTCTTTTATATTATAAATAAAATGTTGTGTACCATTTGCTGGATGAATTTAAAAATATTTATTGAATAAAATGAATGTTGAAAATCTTTTTATGCCTATAATAATCCTATGCTCTTACAAAACGTTCTAAATTAAAGGCAGTTCTAATATTGGTCCATATTTGGAGAAAACATTGAAAATATTAAATACAATCTTAATGCATATACAGTAGTAAACCTCCTTTTTATTTTCAACCATCATAGTTTTTTGTATTTAATATCTTCAGTGTTTTATCTGAGTATGAAATGGCATTAGTATTACCTTTAATTTAGTTTTTCTAAAACTGATATATTTTCATGCAAAATATGACTTGCGTTGGTGGTCGAGAGGTCAATGCAACTGCCTTGCACTTGCAGGCAGTTGCCTGGTTTGTGGGTTCGCGTCCTGGCCGATGCTATGACACTTGAAAAAAAAAGACTTTAATGAAATCATTTCACTAACAACAAATGTAATATACTAGTATGTCTGTCTATTATTAATCTAACCAAATATGGAAAAGCAATCCTATTCAATGAATGTTTCTATAAAAGAATAGAAAAGAAAAATTCTTGTCAAAATGATTTTTATTATATGAAGTTTATATCTTTTATCATAATATGTTATTAATACAAGTAATGCTAGATTAGCTTTTAGAATGCAATCTAACATTTATCTGTTGTCAGATATGTTTTGATAGTAAGTTACTAATGAGATCTAAGTATCTTAATGATATTTTAGATTAAAATATATATATAAATTTTTAATAAAAGATCTGTTGCATTCAATAACATATTAATTGGATGTATATTAGATTTGCAATGCAAGGACAATTTCAAAAGTCAAAGCATTAGAGTATGAATATCAAATCACTGGTGTTATTTTAACATTGCTGTCACACTCTTAACACTTCCATAACAACAACTTCACAAATTTGAATATTAGTGGATTTATCATTAACATCACATGATCACCATTTCATTCATTCAAGTTCATACAGGACTTGGACTTTAGTCTGTTTCTGCTCTTACAAGGACAATGGAATTGTATATTTTTAGAACACTATTTATTTATTTTTGTTTTTATTTTATCTTTTCTTCTTATGGAGTTAAAATGGTCATGCACATTCTAACATATATATAAAGAAATGTTCATATTTTCTATAATAGATTTTATCTCAGATCTGCATTATATATTAAACACTGGTAGACTACAATTAATGTGAAATTTCTGATTCCAAGGCTTCTTTTTTAGGGGGGTGGGGGGATTTGTGAATAACAGTATTTAAAATATAATTATAAGGATTTTGAATACAGACTTTCAATCCTTTCAGTTATCTACTCAATCTCATACAACCGATACATGTTACTACATCTTTGTGAAAAAGATGAATGATCTCCAATATAATTATTTCATTCTGAACCAGCACCCACCAGTTGGTCCAAATCATCTCCCACATGTGGACATATTAAGATCGTATATATGAGGGGACAGAGTGACTTAAAGTCAACATGGGTATGACAACAATATTGGCATCAACAAGGGTTTTGGGCATTCCATCATCAGATTTTAAATTTTACGAATGGCTGAAAAGTGATAATATTGAAGCATGTCTATTAAAGTACGAAGATTTGCTATCTTAATATAAACTGTGTGCTGATTATATATGAGTGTGAGAGACGATGATTTGGACCAACTTATGAGTGCTGGTTCAGCACAAAATAGGTATATCTGAGATCATTTATTATTTTTATATGTATGTGGTTATGTGTATCAGTTGTATAAGATTGAGTGGGGTGGATAACTGTAGGGAACTTAAAGTCTGAGTTCAAGACCCTTTTAAAAGATTATATAAGTTGTATAATGTATGTATTATTTATTTAGGACATTGTTATATTATATAATCAATTTTTTGAAGTTATATTGAATCTGCATGAGGGTTTTTTTCTATTTTACTGATGTTTTATTTTGTCATTATTATTATTTTACTTCCATTATGGAACACTAGATGGTATTATATATACAATAATTAGCTAATGTTAAAATAGATTATTAACTTTTCAAAAAGATACTAAACCATGTGCAGAAAAAGGCGTTTTATGTATAATTATTTTTAATATATTTAAATAGCTGTTATGTATGTTTGTTTTTATTTATGTTAAAGAACAGCATAATATATTTAATCAATTTCCATTTTTGATGATCAAATAATTTTTTAAAAAAAATAAATAAGTAAAATGATTTTAAAAAATAATGTAATCGTTTACATTTATTTAAGCAAAAATTGTTGTTGTATTTATAATATGTAATCATTCTTTTTTTCTTTTGCTTTGTCAAAGCTATGGATTATTATCATTGACAACAATCAAATATGTTATCGTAAAACCCACTGCCTACTATTTTCTTCTTTTCAGTTGAGAAGACACTTTAAAATTTTAAAATTTGAATAATCATTTCAGATTTATTTGTTTATATGCAAGTAAAGCAGATTTATTACTTTTATAGATGTGTTTATATTTTAAGTCATCGGTTTTATAAGCACGGAGAAGTTGATAAATTAAGTATACAATGATTTTATTTTTAAAATAACGGATAGATAAAGGGGTTTCGTAAATTTCATTAAAGTTGTGTGATGTCCTTGGTTTTCTCTTTGATTATTATAGGATATAATAATGTAAATATGACCTTTTTGTCACGTGTATATTTATTTATACAAGGAAATATGTGAGAAATTTTAAATTGTTTGTTATTTATTAGTTTGAATTGGATTTAAAGTAAATATATTTTTAAAGTCACGTGAGCTCTTATTAGTTTGTAAAGATTGCGTATATTCTGTTAGCATCACATCTGTTAGAAAAATTTAGAAATCATGTGAGATAATATTGTGCAGTGATTATTGTTTGTTTTCATTCTTATCTGAGCTAAAGAAAGCAAAATACGATATTCCAAAAGCAGATAATCTTACTTTTTTAAAATGTTTGTCGTATCTTTTACTCGGCTTTATTTAAACGGTTTTAAATATTCTGAAGTTAAATTGATCCTCAACATACTCCTACTTTGTATTTCTTTGTGTGTGCGCGCGCGCGCGTTTAATAAAATATTTCAGTTATATTCATATCATTTTTATTTTATTATTAATTCTTTTATTTAAGACTTTTCAACAAATGGTCTACCCTGGGAATTAATTTATGCTCCATGTCATGTGGTTAAGATCCTAGCCTGCCATGGTTCCATGACCTAAAATTTAAATACAAACTAGAGCTACTAGCTTTTTTCATATAATGCATGCCTGGTTATTTTTAGTTGGGAGGGGGCAGTCTCTCGGTAATCTACATTTGTCATGTGAGTGTCGATGTTTTAATATAAGAAGCAACTTTCATCACTAATGAGAGATTGTCATATTTTGATAGATTTTGAGGTCATAGTTTTCATCTCATTCTGCACACAAGATTTCTCCATATGATTCCTAATGTATACATAAAATGCAAAGCACTCTTTGTGTACTTCATGCTATGTAAACTATTTTTGTGATATAATGTTTAGTTATTAAAAAATACACTTTATATAATGTTTCACTTATGCAAAAAATATTGAAAAAAGGATTATTTATGTAAATGAAGAACAGCTTATAAATAAAAAAGCCAGATTTATAGAATAAAGTATAAATATGCAAACATTTTATCTATATAAAAGTTATATTTGTCCTTATACATTGGATTATAGATTTGTTTTTAGAATAAAATGAATAGTCATATTTTTAAAAAAATAATGAAGCGTAAAACTTGTACATGGAAGATATATTTTAAGGGTAGTTTTTTGGGAAACAAATTTGTATTTTGTAGAGTTTTTATGCAAAGATTTATTTGATAAAACTAAATAATGCGCTGTAGTATGCATATAATTGTTATCATTACTTCCTACTTTTATTGATCAGCTATAATATGAGGCCTCTCATATGTCCAGTTTATCTAATCCATATATAATCTTTTCTCTTCACATTATTCATGCCTTCCTTATTTCATCCATCAGTCTTTTATGTGATCCCTTACTGGATCTTTTACAATTTTTTGGATCCAGTTTAAGACAAACCATTCATCTGTTATCTTTTCTAGAAAATATGTCCAGTTTTCAGTCTTAATTCTTTCAGTGATACCTGTTGTTCTTTCACTCAAGTATTTCACTTGTGATTCCTTTTTATTATTCCCAGTATGCAGTCTAAAGGCTTTTGAGTATCCATCTTTTTGATCTATGTGTAACAACTGGTAAAACACATCTATAATTTATTTTTTCTTTTCAAACACAGAAATATTTCTTATATAAACGCAACTTATCCACTACTTTGAACAGTTTTTAGCAAAAATCTTTTATTGTATTTATATACATACACAATCTTATATTTTGACTGTTCTGCAGTCTTCTTCAGAGCTATAATATAATAAACAACATTTATCTAAGATATTGCAGCAAAGTATATTTCTGAAAAAATATTTTTTTAATATTAAATTATTTTTATGAAAAACAGTCCATCCATTTTTAATTCTGTGATTAACTTCTTTCACTATGTTTAAGTTTGAGCAAGATATTTATAGTTGTTAATTTATCAATCTTTTTTTTTCTTTTTAGCATTTTTTTTTGTTCTGATTTTTTTGTTTTCATCTAATAACTTTTGCAACATTTCTTTAAGCAAAACAAAATCTATATGACTTAAATAATCTGTATGTATTATTACTTTCTTAACTTCCCATTTTAATTCACAAAATACTTCTTATAAAACTGCTATAAATGTTCAAAGATGTGAAAATAACATGCTTAGACTCTTGTTGGTGTTAATTGTTTTAGTGTAGTCAGAAATCTTATCCTTGGTTTTACATCAAACATCACATGATCACCATTCTTTCTGCTTACATGAGCTGTTTTTCACAGAGGCAAAACTCCATACAGTAGCGCCACTCAGTGAAAGTCATAGTAATCAATGGATGCAGGAAAGCTTATGCATCCATTGATGGTGTTAAGAGGATTGTTGAGTGTTATTGTGGTAAGGAATGGGATAAAAGAATAGATTTATTAATAAAGAATAGGGAGTTAGAAAGATGGAGAACTAGTATGGAAAGTAAAAAGAGTTTAAATATATATAGAAATAAACAGAATATTAGGTGCGAGTTAATATATGATAATAGTAAGGGAAGTAGTTTATTGTTTAAGGCTCGAATGGGATCTTTAGCAACAAGCGAATATACATGTAAATGGAAAAATATGGGTGATTTAGTCTGTAAAGTATGTTAGGAAGGAATAGAAAATATTAGGCATCTGTTAATTGAATGTAAATGCTTGAAAACAGAAAGGGCACATATAATGAAGTTATGGAAGAATAAATAGGAAAAAAAGTGATTATACAAAAAGTGGATTATTGATTTTTATGCTGGGTTTGGGAAAAAATAAGGAGGATTTAGATATAAAGGCCATAGAGTTGACAAAGATTATGTTGTGGAAATGGGATGGAGCAGAATATGGGAAAACTTAGATTGGGGAATGTAAAATAAAGTAGTTAACAGGTTTCTCTAGGCATAATTGTTGAGAGATTCTTGACTTTGTTTAAGGAGAAGCTACAGTACATCATATCACATCTAATTTTACATATTGAAAATCATTTTTCCGAATATGAGTCTATATCTTAGTAATTAAAACTTCAATCGTGGTAGGTGTGCTTGAAGCATCAAATGCCCCTTTTCATAATCTACAAGTCCACAGCATAATGATAATTCATATTTATTGGATTTTTAAAATAATTTTCTTCAATATTTGAATGTGATCCATTGTGCTAAAACCACTTATAAATGCAACTTCGTCTTTTGTTGATGTGAATGCAAAGTTTTTTGCAAACAAGTTGAAATGATTTTAGTAATAAAAAAAAACTTATTAGAACTGATAGAAGACTGAATTGTTCTGTAGTTTTTAATATATTCATTTTCATTTCTTTAAATATCAAAACAAAATGGTGCAACCCTTTTAAGATATCAATAATAATTCCATTATTTCTTGGAGCTTTTCTTTTTATAAATTAAACTGCATGCCTTACTTTTTCATTTAAAATACTTGGTAATTCAGAAGATGTTGGTATTGTAGTAATTATTGTTTTTTTATATTTATTGCTACATAATTCTTGATAGAATTCATATCTTTTATGATGGCATCCCTCTTTTTAGTAATTATCCTATCTTTTGTTTCCTTACTGCTGAAACAATTTTTTTTTCCAATACCAAGATATTTTATACTTTTGAGACATTTTTTTTATCTTTTTTTTTTTTACCAATTCACAGTTATATTTTGTCATATCATTATTAATTCTTTTTTTGTACCATTTTATAGAATTCCAAATATTCAATTCTTAACAAATCATTTTAAAATATTTTTACATTTCTTCTTTTCTTCATAAATTGTCTTATCTCAGTTAAAAAGTGATTGTGAATTGCTCCTTTTTTTGGAGCAATTACTTGAGTAGCAGTTGTTTTGTTTTTGTTTTTTTGTAAAGTATCAGTTATTTTTTTTATTGATTTTATAATCTGAACCCTCACTCAAAATGTGTTACTGTTTTAAAATGATTTATAAGATTTAATTTAAGTCAATTAGAGTATTTCTCTACATTAGGAATATCAATTGTTAATAATGTATTTCTTAATAGCTTCCATTTATATTTTTGCATTAACATATAAATTATGTCGTATTAATCAACAATCATTTTCTATCTAGAATCTATTAGGAACATTACTATCTTGGAACAAGTATTTTCTGTTAGTCAAAATATAATCAAATTCTGTATTACTTTTGTTTTTCTGCAAATTTCATTAGTTTGTGTCCTTTCCTATTTCTATCTCCATAATTAAATTTATCTGCAGCTGTTTAATTTTTTAATATTATGTTCAATTCCTGCATTTAAGTTTCCTACTTCAATTTTCAAATGTTGTTTAATATTAACAAAAATATTTTGTATATCAATATAAAAATTCTTTGTTTTTTTATATGATGATAAGTTATTGAGGCATAGAATTGATTAGTATCATCCATTGAATTAAATAAAATAATCTTGCATTCTGTCTGATATTATATTGATTCCCACAATGTTAAGTTATATATATTTACTTATAATGAATCCCATTCCACTTGTTCTTTCAAGATTTTATATCTTTGTAATAAAGAAGATCCAATTTTAAAATCAATTGCCTTTCATCTTATTTTCTAACTTCGCAAAGTTCATTTCATGCAATCTTTCTTCACTTGAAAGTGATCTGCAGTTGTAGTTTTAAATAAAAGACCATCATTGATATGTTTATTAGAAGATTATCATCTTCTGTTTCCAGTCATCATCTGTTGCTTTCTCTAATAACTTTATAGCCTAATTAAGTTTTGTCTATTATGATTGTAAATATCTAAAAAAAAAGATCATTCACACACACATCCTGTTTTCAAGAAAATTCAACTAATGTTTTAGTTAAGAACTCTCAAGTGAATAAGATCATGATATTTCTGATCTGAAATGGAGAGGGTAAAAAAGTAATTAAACTAACTGTATTGTGCTAATGATGGTTGTTATTGAGCAGCTATAATATGTTGGTTGACCATATTAATATTATATTGTGGTAATGGCTGCAACAACATTAAGAATTTGCTTCCTTAAAGCCCTCACAGCGGAATCAATCAGTCTTCTTTTATTTATTGGTAAACTCCTTCATGTAATATAAGTATATATGTATATGTGTTTCTAACCTGGCTAAAAGATAGAGGAGCTTATAGTTATTAAAAACTAACATCACCATAATATATATTGTACCATTTATTTATATATATGGTACAAATTGCTATTTAATATTGTATATCATTTAAATAAAAAAGAGAGAACCCGATCTTTAATATATTTTTTTTGTAATATGTTGTTTTAAGAAAAATGTACAGTGAAAGTTTAATTTTTTTTTTTTTATAATTTAATTAACATAAATTTGATATTGGAAAGTGCATACTGAATAATTGATTCAAATAGTGAAAGGAAATTTCAAATGTAAAAGATTACTATTGGAAACAATTTCTAATGGTAATTAAAGATGGCAGGAATTCATAAAGAGAAAAGAGACTTTGTAGTAAAAATTGAGGAATAATGTAGAAGTTTATAAAATAGAACAAAAGGTAAAAGAAATATGCGCAGAACTTCTAAAAAGGATCTGGGGCTATAAAAGGAGCCAACAGGTTGGAAAAGGGTCTTTGTCTTTTTTGTTCCAGAGAGTGTTGAGCAATTTGAAGTGCCTCATATTTTTTTTAATAAACAAATTAATAAAATGTGTCCACTTAGATACGAACTGAAACCATTCTCCATGAGTGAGTAGAACTCTATCATTTGTCAACACTTTCTCTCGAGAAAAGTCACCCAAATCGTCGTCTGGCTCTACCTAAATACTGATCGGAGACTTGGAAGGAATAAAACAATAAAAAAACTACTGTGGACTACACATTGAAAGAATTGGACATCGGATGATCAATCACCTACTTAAATTTCAAACTTACCGGTAAGTTAATGGCCATAACTTTTATATAAAGCTTTATGAACTGAAATTTGAATGAAATGTTTATCTCATCATTTTTTATCTAAAGATTTACAAACTGAGTGTTGAATGAACTGTTACCACAATAAAAATAAAGGAGAAACGAACTAGCTACTACAAGAAGAAATATTTGAATCAAATTATTAAATTAGTTATGCATAATCCTTTCCAATATTATAATTTTTTTATCATAAATATTAGATGTTTGACAGGCTATAATAAACCTTTATTACTAATATAATTTTCATTGTACGTATATGAAATTAATACTGTTATTATATTTAAGTTGTACATTTGATTATTTAGATTCAAATTAGTGTATAAATTACCTTTATCAAATAGATTTATTTTTTTAATTAAATCAATGGGATACTACTTAATGGGAATTTTAATCCCGATCATATAATTACTACTTTAAGAGTTACGATATGTTTGACGCAGAATCAGTGAGTCTGACTCTGGCACCCTCATTTATAAATTAAAAACTGATTCAGCTCACAATTGTACTCTTAACAATTCTAGACCGAGTTGATCAGGAAATATAGTTATGTTTTTTGAAATAAAAAAATGGAACATTTTTTCTTTTCTATAACTTGATCAACTCATGCAGTTTATTGCGTATAGAGGCCTAGCAAGACGGAAAACATTACAATATATATATATATGTATTCTGAACTAGTTTCATATCTATATGACTATACAGGCAAGTTGGTTTAGAATGAAAATAATGTTTGTCAATTTGGACTGGTAGCTTGATAGTGAAACAAAGAAGTAAAAGATGGCTGCCAGACATCTGATGCATTAAGTCCAATAGTCCAAGATACAAATTTTCTTACTGATGAAAAGCCATAAGCTAGAAATTAGACTGGGGATATTAGATAGGAAAGTACTCAATAGAGATTTATTAAGCCCTGCCATCTGGTATCTATTGATATCTGTCAAAACATTTATTCGGTGGCTTATCAGAATAATTATGATGTTTTAAATGGAGTAAATTTTTATTACTTTTGCTAATATTTATATAACTTAATTATGGATGTGTGTGTTTTAAAATATATATATATTTGAAAGGGTGACTGGCTATAAAATACTATCTTCTATATACCATTTTATTTAAAGAATTTATATCGATAGACAATTAGAATGTACTCTTTTAATAATGTTTTTCTTTATTAATTATTAATGACATTTAGTCTTTTAATATAGCTTCCTGTTTTTTTAATGTAAAGCAATAATCTCTTTCTGTTCACATCTCAGCTTCTATTAATGATGAAGGATGCTTTTTGGTGTATTCGTTAAATTCTTGTTTTGTAATGATCAATGTTTAATTTGGTTCAAGTTCTCTTATTTTTTAATAGACAGTAGTTGAATCACTGGATTGGTGGTCGAGAGGTCAGCGCGACTGCCTTGCACTTGCAGGCAGTTGCCCGGGTTGTGGGTTCGCGTCCCGGCCGATACTATGACACTTTAAAAAAAAGTTATATATGAAGTTCTGATCTGTGCTAATCTTTTTTACTACAAAAATAAATTGAACATTATGTATATTATATTAATTAATGTAATGTTTATGTTCTACTTAATGTTTTCATAATAATAAATTTATGTTAACTTCATGACTGAATTATAATAAATTAAAGATGATGCTAATATCGCTTTGTACATGGAAAAAGTATTGAAAGGATTAACTTTTAATTGATTTAGTCAATGATCTCTTGAAAAAAGAAGCATCTTTTTGAGTCCCTTTGAAAATGGACATTCACACCTAATTTTATGTTTCAAAATTAAAATAAAAAGTTTAAAACCAAAAAGTTTTACATATTTGTTATACTATTACTAATATAATGAATGTCTATATTATAAACTTAATTTTTTGTTCTATTTTATAATATTGTAATTATTAAATATAACATATTATTAATAAATATTATTTATAATTGAAGTTTAAAAAATGTTTACTTGTGTACTTTTTGTCAACATATATATAAATTTTAATTAATTAAACTGATAAAAAAGAAGTAGTTACTACTAAAAATAAAAATTTGAAATTATGAATATAATTATGTGATTATCTGCCTTCATCTTTTGAGGAAAAATGTAGTTAAAATTTAAAGCTTATATCAAATAAAACTACTATAAGAGGCAAATATCAGAATGTGATTTTTTGTGGAATATAATTTTATTAATTTCTCATTGTTGGCAGAATATTAGTAAATTTGGAGGTATTTTTGGTCCTAAGCAATCATGGCTAATGGTGATCATTATCTTCAAAATAAAACAACTAGTTTTGTTTTGAATATAATGATTACCTTTTGGTAAGGGGCATCATTACTGAAAGTACACTAAATGTTATATTTAATGTTTTCAATATTTTCTTCAGGTTACTTTTAAATTTAATAGTAAAATTGCAAGGAATTTACCTTCTCATCATGAAGATAAATAATTTTACCAAAAGAAATATATAGTTTTATGATTACTGTAATTTTAAAAAATGTTGATAACATAATAATTGCAATAAAAGCAATATATTTAAACATTTTCATGGTATCAATAAGCCAATATTTATAATTTTTGATGAAATATTAATTTGACAGTAAAATAAAAAATAATAATTTTATTACATAATTGTAAATATTCATAATCATATAATAAAGGTCACAAAACAAATTTAAGAAAATATGTTATATGTAAATTTATTCTGATTCAAGAAAGCAAATGGTTTCCCAAATTCATCATAAATGAACAATTTATATAAAAAATAAATAATTCTAATGGTTTTATGCAATAAAAAGTTTAATTAGTTATCACATATTCAAAATATAATTGTTGTTTTTATAAAAAAAAAAAACAACTTAAATTTGCAATAATTAATGAATAAAAAATTTTAAGCATATTATTAGTTAAAATTAATTGTATATATATATATCATTGTTATAAACATTTTATTAGCAGTATATATTAATCTTGATGTCATTTCTAAATCTAATTCATTAAAATAAAATAAAATTAAACAAAAAAAAAAAAGATGTCAAACTTGTTTTTGATCAATTTTAATTTTATTCTTTATTAAATTTTCAAAAATTTTAAATTATTTGTTAGATAAATACATTATAAATAAAAATAATTCTTTAAAATTTTGAATTTAAAAAAAAAAAAAAATTGAATTAAAATTATTCTAAGATCAATGAAGTTAACTTTAGTGGATATATTTATTTTATGACTGTAACAAAACTGATTTTGAAAAATTTGAATTATTTGAAATTAGTTTGTAATGCCTGAATGAATTTTTGTTTAGATACTCATAAGCTATTAAAAGTTCAAATTTTATTTATAATTTTGCCAATGGGATAAAAAGTATTCTATAGTGATAAAACAATAGCAATATTTTTAACCAATTAAAAATTTTTTGTTTAGAATCTCCTAAAATTAACTTCTTTTTTTTAAAAAAACAACTATTTCTAATCACATTTCTCTGAATAAATAAATATATTATAGTAATATTTTGTGAAAAAAATAATAAAAGTATTAAATAAAATATGTAAAATATACATCTTATTTTCAAAATCGAAACAAAAGAAATGAAAGTTTGAAACAAAGGAAATGACTGGTCATACCAATCAAAAACTCTTACGTGCAGTCAAACCCAAGAAAAATATCAATCACTGTTATAAAAAGATAATAAAATGTATTCTTATCTTTTAAAAGTATCTATCTTGTGTTTGGGTTTGAGAGTATTCTGCATACTCACTATAACATTGGTTAGTTAGAAACACGATCAAGCAGCTCATATTGAAGGCTAATTACCTTCTGATTAAAAATTATTAATTATGCATTGTTAAATTCAGTAGTATATAGCACAGATATATATAACCGATAAAGGATGTACAGCAGTGATATAATGGAGAGGTGTTTGATACCTCTAGCTCACTTGGCAGGTGAAGATTGGACATAAAGTGCATGCATACTGGATAGTTGCATTATATGGAGTTGAGATTAAGAAGAAAAAAAAGAAAATTGAAGACAAATATTGTATTATTTAAAACAAATTTTTTTTGTTTGTTTTCAGCAGGTATTCGGAGTAAAATATATATTATTGCAACATTTACTGATTATTGTAAAATCTAATTTTTCTTTTCTTCTTCCCCTTCTTATGTAAATGTTATATACATTATACAACTATGGAGAGGAAGGGTATATTACTTTGTGCTTATAACCATATTAACAAGCTAAAATAGCTTTCATTTTATCTCTTTATAGTTTACATTATTATTTATCATTAATATGTTTGTTTATATATGTATGCATATATAAATCTATTTTTAAATGATATATGTCCAGGGGGACCCACAAATAACCGGAATTTTGTAATAAAAAATTGGGTATTTATTTTTAGGTGTTGCAAATGGAATCGATTTTGAAACTAGTCTATTTAATGCAATGCACCGTTATAAACTAGTTAGTCACTTTACGAGGTAGTCCGAAAACACTCGCAAAGTGATGCATTTTAATGCCTCTGTCATTTTCCCGGGCCTAGTTCTACGTTCACACACCCACAAAAAAATTGAAACATTTCATTCGAGAGATTGAAAAGAAATCGCAGGTCATGCTGAATTTAATATAATGTTTAAATGTGTATGTGGGCGCACATATATTTATTCTGTGTTAGATTTAAAGAGGCATTATATTAAAAGGTTTAAATGTTATTTTAATTTTAAAATAAAAAAAACATTTATTATGGGGAATAAATCTACAAGTAAATAAAGAAAGAAATTGATTTATTTTCATATTTGTGACTTAAATAATTATTAAATATAATATTATTTTGTTTTAAAATATTTGCTTTAAAGAACGATATGTCTTCCCAAAGAAATCATTGTAAGCAAAAGTATATGTGCTCATCTAAACAATGGCAAGATGTCGGATAATGGACAAAAAGATTTAACAAACTTGAGTTAAATCAAAACTTTTATTTGCGTTACTAAAATGATGATGATAAAATTGGTAACGCCAATAGAAACCTATAAATAGGGCTGCGTTAAATGAATCTTATTATTTTTGCCTATTGTTAGATTAATCCTAGCTCTATTAATATGAAAAATAAGCAAATTGGATTGTTATTTTAAAATGCAAACGAAGAAACAACACCTGGAAAACTTCTTAGTAAATAAGAATGCATAAATTAATGAAATTAAAATCCTTTTCTTAAAACTGCAAAACAGATAAATTGCCTGGAGGAATGCTGTTAATTTATTTTATTTACTAAAAGGAGAAAGTAATTTATTTTGGATATAATTCATTGTTCAAACATCTGTACCCTATTTATTTTAAACGGATAAAGCAATTATGAATTAATGGGATTAAAATGTTTTTGAAGTTACAAGTCTGTTAATTTTTTCTTCAAGGAAAGCTGATAGTTTTCTGACCATTTAATTTATTTATTAGATATTCAATCCTTTTTAATGCATTATTTTTCTATAGTTTTATATTCTTTCTTTTCCTCATAAATTGTCTTATCTTAGAATAAATATTATTGGCTGCTTGCAACTTTTTGTACCAGCTATCTTTCCTACAGTTTTAAAAAAATATATCAGTTATCTGCCTAGTGATTTTGTTCAAATCTAAATCATGTTCAAAATCTGTTAATATGTGAAAACGATTTGCAAGTTCTAATTTAAATTCATTGGAATGTTTAGGAAAATTAGGAATATCAATCGTGAATATTGTTTTTCTTAATAATTTTTTTCTTCATAGTTTTACATCAACATCATATTAATCGATGATCACTTTCTGTATTGAATTTATTAAGAAAATGACAATCTTGAAGTACATATTTTCTGTTAGTCAAAATATAATCCAATTCTGCTATACCTTCATTTGGATATTTCCATGTTCATTTGCATTTAATATTTTCCTCAACAAAAAAAAAAAAAGAATTCATAATATAAAGTTTTTCTTTTTCTGTAAATTCCACAAGTCTGTGTCCTCTCTTATTTCTATTACGATAACCAAATTTATCTTCAGCACTTTCATCTTTCAATTGTTTAACAATTTTAGCATTATTGGACTTTGTGAAGTTAAAAGAAAAGGTTAAAAGACAATTGATTTAAAAATAGATGTACTAACATTGGAAGTATAAGTGGAGTAGGATTCATTGTAAATAACAAATGGAAGATCAAACAACATTTTAAAATTATCATGGAAGACTTTAATGATAGAATTTGGTAAACAATTGAAAGATAAAAGTGCTGTAGGTCAATTTGGTTGTCATAGTAGAAATAAGAGAGGTCATAGACTTGCGGAATTTGCAGAAAAAGAAAAACTATATTATGAATTCCTTTTTTGAGAAAAATGTTAAACACAAATGGACATAGAAGACATAAAAATATCTTTAAATGAGGGTGCAGGAAATATTATTTCAAGATTTCATTGGTCTTAATAAATTCAACACAGTAAGTGATCATCAATCAGGGAAATGTCAGATACATGTTAATGCAAAACTAAACAGAAAAAAATTATTAAGAAAAACAATATTCACAGTTGATATTCCTAATTTTCTGAAACATTCCATGAATTTAAATTAGAACTTGCAAACCATTTCCAAATATTAACATATTTTGAACATAATTATGATTTGAACAAAATCATTAGGAAGATAACTGATATACTTTTAAAACCTGCAACAAAGATAACTGGTATAAAAAAGCTGCAATTTGCCAATAATATTTATTCTGAGATAAGACAATTTATGAAGAAAAGAAAGAATATGAAACTATAGAAAACTATCAACTTTCATTGAAGAAAAAATTAACAGATTTGAAACTTCAAAAACATTTTAATCCCATTAATTCATAATTACTTTATCCCTTTAAAATAAATAGGGTATAGATGTTTGAACAATGAATTATATGGAAAATAAATTACTTTATCTTTTTTAGTAAATAAAATAAATTAACAGAATTCCTCCAGACAATTTAGCTGTTTTTCAGTTTTAAGAAAAGCATTTTAATTTCATTAATTTATGCATTCTTGTTTACCTAGAAGTTTCCAACATGCTAGAGCCAGGATTAATCTAACAAGTTTCATTTAATGCAGCGCTATTTCTATTAGCGTCACTATTTTTATATCATCATCATTTAAGTAATGCAAATAAAAGTCTTAATTTAACTCAAATTTGTTAACTCTTTTTGTCCATATTACATCATCTTGCCATTGTTTAGATGAATACATATACCTTTGCTTATGAGAATTTCTTTATGAAAACATATTCTTTGGCAGCCAATATTTTAAAATTACAAATAACATTTAACAAATATTATATTTGATAATTATTTAAGTCACAAACATTAAAATAAATAGTTTTTTTTATTGATTTATTCCCCATAATAAATATTTTTTTATTTTAAAATTAAAATAATAACTTAACATTTAAACTTTTTAAAATAATGCCCCTTTAAATTTAACATGGAATAAATATGCATGCACACACATACACATTTAAATATTATATTAAAGTTATGTTACTACTGTAAAACCTTTTAATATTACCCACAAATTATCATAACTTTATATTTAATTATTCATCTACATATTAAAATATTACATGTTTTACTATATATTGCTCTTTACTAAGTTTTAATTTAGTGTATATGTTTAAACAAAATTATTGTTACATTAATATTTTTATATATTGTAATCTTGGTATCATCATCATCATTATCAACCATTATCAATCCACTGCAGGATGAAGGTCTCTCCAAGTTTAATCCATCTTCTCCGATCTTTAGCTTCTCTTCTCCACATCACCCCTGCACACTTTCTTATTTCATCCATCCATCTCACATGTGGTCTCTTTCTGGGTCTTTTACAATCTCTTGGAATCCAGTTTAAAATTTCAATTGTCCATCTATTATCATCTCTTCTAACAATATGACCAGCCCAACTCCACTTCAATCTTTTAATTTTTTCAATGAGGTCAGTAACACCTGTTTGTTCTCTTACCCATACATTGCGTTTACAATCTCTTCTTGTTACTCCCAACATACATCTCTCCATACTTCTTTGAGTGGTCTGAAGTCTCTGAATTGCTCTTCTATTAAGTGTCCAAGTCTCAGATCCATAAGTAAGAACTGGTAAAACCCATTTGTTAAAAACCTTCCTTTTCAAACACATAGGCATATTTCCTTTTAGTATCAAGTTATTTCTACCAAAAGCACTCCAACCAAGTTTAATTCTATGATTAATTTCCTCCATTATGTTTCCATCTGTATTAATAATCTGACCAAGGTATTTGTAACTGTTAACTTCTTCTAATTCATCATAATCAATCTTTATTTTCATATTTTGAGCAAATCGATTAAACATTACTTTAGTCTTTTTAACATTTATCTTTAGTCCTACTTTCCTACTTTCACCTGATAATTCCTGCAACATTTCCTGCAGATCTGAAGCATTATTTGCAAAAACAACTACATCATCTGCGAAATCTAAATGACTTAAATAATCACCATTTACTTTCACTCCTTTAGTTTCCCATTTTAATCCACAAAATACTTCATGCAGTACTGCTGTAAAAAGTTTTGGAGATATGGAGTCACCTTGTCTTACACCTTTCTCAATGTTGACTTTCCCAGTGTCATTATGTAATCTAATTGTTGCTGTTGCATTTTTATAAATATTCTTTAAAATATGACAATATCCTGGATCTATACCTTGATGATCTAATGCTTTAATCACTGAAGAAATGTTTATAGAATCAAATGCCTTTTCATAATCTACAAATCCTAAGCATAATGGCAACTCATATTCATTTGTCCTTTCTATAACTTCTCTCAATACCTGGATATGATCTACTGTACTAAAACCACTTTTAAATCCAGCTTGTTCTCTTGGTTGGTGGAAATCCAATGTTCTCTGTAGACGAGTTGTAATTATCTTGGTAAAAATTTTATATAAAACTGATAAAAGGCTGATAGGTCTGTAATTTCTAATATCTTCTTTATCACCTTTTTTAAATATTAATATTATTACTGCATTCTTCCAATCATCCGGTACATCTTTATCATTTAGACATTTGGTATATAACTTTGCTAAAAAATTTTCTATTTCTTCACCTGCTTCTTTTAATATATCAATTATAATTCCATCATTACCTGGAACCTTTCCTTTCTTCATACATTTAATTGCATGTCTCACTTCTTCATTTAAAATTCTGGGCAATTTGGAAGATGTAATAGATATAGGAGGTACTTGTTCTTTATTACTATATAATTCTTGATAAAAATCTTCTACCAATTTCATGATGTCATCTCTCCTTTTAGTAATAATTCCATCTTTTTTTCTTATTGCAGATATAAATTTCCTACCAATACCAAAATGTTGTTTTACATTCTTAAGACTTTTATTTTCTTCTACAGCTTTCCTTGCTAGTTCACAGTTATACTTTCTTATATCATTTTCAACTCTTTTCCGCACCATTTTACAAAATTCGAGATATTCAATTCTTTTTAATGCATCATTTTTGTATATCTTCATATTCCTTCTTTTCTTCATAAATTCTCTAGTCTCAGTAGAAATTTTATTGGTCAATTGCTGTTTTTTTCTACCAGCTATCTTTGTTGCAGTTTTCAAAAGTGTATCAGTTATTTTCATATTAATTTCATTCAAATCTGAATCATGTTCAAAATCTACTAATACTTGAAACCGATTTGTAAGTTCTAATTTAAATTCATTAGAATGTTTCTGAAGATTAGGAATATCAACTGTAAATATTGTTTTTCTTAATAATTTTTGTCTCTCTAGTTTTACATTAACACGTATCTTACACCTTACTAATCGATGATCACTTCCTGTGTTAAATTTATTAAGAACATTACAATCTTGAAATATGTATTTCCTGTTAGTCAAAATATAATCCAATTCTGCTGTACCTTCATTTGGATGCTTCCATGTCCATTTCCTTTTAACATTTTTCTCAAAAAAAGAATTCATAATATAAAGTTTTTCTTTTTCTGCAAACTCCACAAGTCTATGTCCTCTCTCATTTCTATTACCATAACCAAAATTACCCACAGCACTTTCATCTTTCATTTTTTTACCAATTCTAGCATTAAAGTCTCCCATAACAATTTTAAAATGTTGTTTACTCTGATCAAAAGCCTTTTGTACATCCATATAAAAATCTTCTACTACTTCATCACTATGAGAACTTGTTGGGGCATAAACCTGAATTATCTGCATTTGGTATCTGCTATTAAGTTGTATAACTAATCTTGCCACTCTGTCCGATACACCATCAATCTCCACAATATTGTTCTTCCACTTTTTATTTATAATGAATCCTACTCCACTTGTATTTCCAATATTTGGGCCTTTATAATAGAGTATATGTCCACTTTTTAAATCAATTGTCTCTTCACCTTTTCTTCTAACTTCACAAAGTCCAATAATGTCCCATTTAATATAAGAGAGTTCTTCTAATTCTTGCAATCTTCCTTCACTTGAAAGTGATCTGCAGTTGTAAGTACCTAAATAAAAAGTCATCATCAAATGGCAGCCTGGGTCCGCAGTCAGGGGATTCTTAGCACCCTCCACCTTCGGCCACCAACCGCTGCCTTGGTTGGTGACTTTACAGCCTCCTGGGAATAAGGGCCATGCTTTATTTTTGTCTGTCATAATTGTATATATGTATTGGGAAAATATTTATCATTTACACAAACATTCATTCTGCCTTATCAGGCACTGAGAAGAAAGACCATGGTGTTTCTTGATCTTAAACTCAGAGGTAAAAAGCCAATAAACTCACCACGCTGGCTAATGCATGTTGGTGAGCAGCCCATCCATGTTCGTATACTATATGAATAATCACATAGTAATAACAGCTGCAACGACAAGAACATATGGAGTGGACATTAGGAATTTGCCCTGCTTGGTTCCCTTAAGGCCTCCAAGAGGAATCAAAGGGTCTCCTTTCAGTTAATAGCAAAACTAAACTTGGATATATTTTTTTGTAACATTTCTGTAATTATATTCTTTTTTCTATTTAATTTTATTAATACTATGGTGAAGCCATGAACTAGGCAATATTTTGATTCAAGCTCCCTTGCATACATCATACATACCTTTAACAGTTCAGATTTGAGTGATAAACTGAATAGAATAGAATACATGTTTATTGAACTGCAAGTGTAGCATACTTTTTTAACACACATATAAATACCACAAATGCTTTTTATATTTATAGTACACATATATAAATTAAAAATATAATATTAACAAAAATTTTTAAAAAAATAATATTAATTTAGTTATTAATTAGTTAATAGTTTGATATTTTCTTTTGTTTCACCTGGTGAGAGTTTTTGAAAATATTCAAATTTCACTATTGAATAAAATCTTTATTTTATATTAAAACTCATTAAGTTGGACTTGATTTCTTTTTAATTTAAATATTGTAAAATATATTTGATGTTTTCAAATATATAAAAATTTGACTTGCAAATCTAACAAAGTATCATACATAACATCAACCAAGTTAGTATAAACACTTTTTCAGAAAATGTGAATAAACAAAGGTTAAATTTAAGATAGATATATCAAGTTCTGCTTTTAAGTTTTTTACTAGTATTACACACCATGGTTTTTTTTTGTTTATATTATGGCCAACTTTATTAACTTCGATTTTTAAAAATAAAAGATAAATGAATAAATTGAAAATATACATGTATATATTTTTTTGTTTTACATAATCAATTAGTGTGTAAAAGTAATCAATTTTTTTTTTATAAACAAGCAAAAAATTATATTTTATTTATACCACAGTCTGCTTGAAAATGAGACCAGAATGAAGTAAATGTCCAGTAAATATTTTCTTCTGCATCAAATGATAGTGATACCCTTTAGATCTAAGCCTATTGTCACAGAACTAAACTGACTGTTTATAACATACTAATCTGCAGATTTTTTAAAAAATAAAATGTTAATAAAAGCATATTATATAAAAAAAGCAAAAGTCATTATCATTTACAAACAATATTAATACAGCTTTTTAAAATTGCAGAATAACTGTGCATTTATCTTTTATATTAATTGTAAGATTTATAATTAAATAATAAACCCTAAGAATCTCATTTTATTATACTTAAATAGTTTAAAACATTAAATCCGATTTATTTATATTTAAAATTGTGAGAGAATTTACTAGTCATATAATTATTATTAGATTTCTTTATTATTTTACTTATTATACAGTTCATATATAACCCTGAGATGCTATCAATATACATTTGTATTTTTACAGATCTTTATTAAAGCATAAATGATTTTGTTATAATAATAGATTTATTTGCTTATGGGTTAAGCTAAGATTGTGTTAATTACCGTGTAGTTATTGATATTTTGATAGTTGCAATATATATATAAAACTTAAATTAACATATACATAATCAAAACATAATAAAAATTATAAAACATTTAATACTAACATATAATAGTTTATACATTAAATACAATGAAAAATTGTTGGAATATAGATAAAGGATGAGTAATAAAATATGCAATTAATAGCTTAATATCCTAAATATTTATATATGAATGAGAAGGTAATTAAAAAAAGAATAATAAATAAATAAATATTCTAGATATTTGGATATTTTTGCAATTGAAAACAAAAGAGGTATGAATAAGATTAATTATGAACTTGATAGTAATAAATGAAGAATTTTTATCTTAAACTAAAAAAATACTTAGAAATTGAAATTTATAAACATAGTAATGGCAAATTTAAACATTTTATTAAAGAAGAAAAATTAATAAAAATAATTCCTATAGAAATCCAATAAGCATGGACACAAAAGATTGCAGATATTAAACATTTTAAATATAAAATTGTTAAATATATATATATCCTAAATAAATTATAAAAAAATGGTTTCTTGAAGGATATAAAAATATGAAAATAATCCTAAAACTACTTAAAATTGGACTCATTAATAATAAAACTTAGTAAATAATAATATAAATAATGCATTACTCCTTCAAATAGTAAGAACTATAACAATAATAAAATTCTAACAATAATAAATGGATCAAAAAACATAATTATACCAAGATTTATAAAACAATTACTAATAAGTCATCTAAAGACATGAATATGAGATGATCAAGCAGTAGAAAACTAGAAACAGTAATACCTAATTCTAAAATAAAGGAAAAAGTAAAGAATAAAAGATATACTTTATAAAATTACTTGTGGAGGTTGTGATTTAAGATTAAATATGGAAACATGAGAAAACAATTATAAGAAAGAGGAAAAAGAATATAACAAAACGATTATAAGAAGAGTGGTATATCAACTTTATAAATTCACTATTTAACATATCCTGTCAAAACTTAGTACAGAAATAGAAATTTGGAGTTCTTAAGATCCTGGATTGTGTTTTCAGATATCATTTCAAATGTTCAAATTTCTTATGAATTCCAGAATAATAAACCATTCCATTATTATCATTGTTATCATTTAACATAACCTCAGAAAATAATTTTGTCAACAAAATATTAAACCTTTACATGAATTAAATATTCTAATTGTAAAATAATCTGTGAAACTAACTACATTAAATATAATAATGAAATATGAATATATAAAAATACCTATATATTAAATAATCATTTAAACAAAAATGGAAAATTATATAAAACATTTATGTATATATTTATATAATATTCTATATATAAAGAAATGCACTTATATAAATCTAAGCATTATAATATATTAAAAATTATAAAAATGATAAATTCTTTAATACACTTTTACTTTTCAGAGCTTGGTTTTACATTTTATTAACCATTTTTTCATGCTTCTATTTTTCAATCTTTTGGCCATATTATATTATCATTTTCAAGGTCTGTTTATTCCTACAAAATGCATATATACAAACATTTGAAAATTGAAATATAAAAAAATGGCTCATAAAAAAAACTAGATTTGAAAATAAAAAGTGTGTTAAAGAATTTGTTGTTTTTGTAATTTTTAATATATTAATGGCCTATATTTATAAAAAACATAGTATAATGAATATTATTGACTTTATTAAATAATATATAGGTGGACCCAAAAATAACTAGAATCATTCTCTGGTTTGCATGCTTGTTGTAATATATATTTCTGCTGTTACATCCATCTTTCAGGAACCATTCTGGATCAATCTTCCAAATGATATCACCATGTGAAATCATGGGGCCACATAACAGATTTTTTTGTAAAGTTTTTTTGTCAACTTTTTTATAATGGCTGAAAAGTTTGACAATGTGAAATTTCATTTTCGTAATGAGAAGGAAAAATGTAATACTTAAAACAGATTATAAGTAATCTGATCTCAAAAAACACAAGCTTACAAATGAATTAATTGAAATGTTAAATTTATCACATCCCTAAAAAGGATTTCAAGTGAAGTCGAAGTCAAAGCAACACTGATTTTTTTTATGCAAACGGCTTTTTTCTCTCAAATTTAGTTTGTAATGGTCAGACATTTTATCTGCAAATTCTAAAACATTTACATGATGTGGTAAAGCATAATATATTGAGAAGACACATTTACTTATATTTTTCATTCACTGATAAAATAAGAATAAGAAAAAAAACTTACTGTACTGTGGTTTCATTTTTTAAATAAAGTAAATAGTAAAGTGTCTTTTGTCATAGTTAAATATACTCCAGACAATATCATTTTTTTCAATATCTTACTCTTATGGAAACATAATAGACTAGTTTCGTTATCAAGAAACTATGATTTCTCTAATTGTTTTATTGTTTTTAAGTCAGTATTAACTTTAAATATGTTCTAAAATTTTGTAAAACTTTAAGTATTATTCTTAGGAAATATTTTATTACCCAAAATATCGAACATCAAATTCAGAAAAGTTAATAAGAAAAAATAAAATTCTGTGCTTTCAACATAAATTTTATTACGAAACATTATTATTTATAGTGTTCTGAAGCAAAAAAAAAACATCCAGCTGCCTAATTAAAAATTTATTTACAATTTTATTTTTTAAATAAAATTTATTTATATATTTTATTTTTATAAATATGATTATGTATGATGCTCAGAAATGAAAAATGGCTGTTCAACTATCATAAATTGTAATAAATTTGTGAATTGTAATGTTTTTTTTTGTTTGTTTAGATTTTTTTTTTTCTAGCATATAATTGAAGTTGTGTATTTCACTCTGTATTCAAATCAAACATTAAAAATATTTATTATAACCTTAATGGAGTTTCGGTGCTGAACATCCTGTTAAAGGAGATCATTATATTTAAAACAATGATATATTCTCGTATTTCCATAACATTTGTCTTTGAAAAAATGCTCAGCACCAAAATTGCATTAAAGTTGTATTCAATATTTTTAATGCTTTTCTCTGAATATATACTACCTTTAATTTTTTTTATAAAATTGAAGTCACCTCATTGAATTATTTTTCTTAAGAAGAATGATATAATGATTTATATCTTGCTTTCTTTCATTTTATTTACAATGTATTTTGTTTTGTTAAATTAGTAGGATCTTTGATTAATGTATTATATTCTTTTAATTATTTCATTATTCATCCTACACATAACAACTCTATTATAAGTATTTTCTGCTTATATGAAACTAACTCCATTAAATACCATAAAGAAAAATTATGAATATATTTATAAAATATCTATATAAGTAATTAATTATTTGCCATTTAAATATGAGTAGAAAACTGTATAATGTCTGTTGTATATATAGATTTGTGTAATGTCATCATCTCTTACATTATTATTCATGTATTTTTTTATGAATATAGGTATGTATATATTTGTTTATAAAGAAAAGATATATATATATATAAATGCTTATATTTATGAATAATAATAAAGTAAACTATAAATAGGAAAATCGCAAATTACTATGGCTAAATATATAGTATTATTTTTTTTCATTTTTGTTTAATGTATAGTAATAATGGTATGTGTGTATTAAACCTGAAACACGTATTAGACCTGCAGCACCTTTTCACATTCATATCAATGTGCTGGCAGCTTTCTAATCTTTTGATCTACCCAAAATAACATGTATACTTGGATCTTCTACAAACTTAAAATGATATATTCATCAAAACTGACTATGTGTACATGATATTTTCACAAGATTTACAAAGTTATCAGCAACCTGAATATGTATGTGAAAAGGCGCTTCAGGTCTAATACTAAAACAATTACAAAAATACTTGAAAATATTACCAAAAAACCCTAAAATATACACATGCAGTACTTATCGTGTAATATATAAAAATGTGATTGTGCTTTTTTAACATTACTAAAAATACAACTTTGATACAAAAAATATAAAATACGATGCGGAATATTAATTTCTAATGATATTAAAAATATGTATTTCACCTAAATATTTGAGCTTAAAAAGTACATTTTTAAAGACTGTAAAAATATTGATTTGCCATACAAAAATATGTAAAATATGACAAGCCAATTATTTAATTCCCAAATGTTACTTTAAAATATGAAGAAAACAATCACTAAATTACAAAAATAGTCTAAAATATTATCAAAAAACTATAAAATATACACATACGGTACTTATTGTGTAATATATAATAGGAATTGGCATGATGAAACAATTTTCCAGTTCTACTCTATTTTAAGTGGATAATTTTTTTTCCCTAAATGAAGACTAAAAGTAAAATTTTTATTTTTTACCAAAATGCACACTTAAACACGTGATTGTATTTGTGGTTCACCCGAAAATGATCATAATCGGCACTTCGTAATTCAGCACTTTTATAGACCTTCCAACAGTAGGAATAAATCATTGAATCAAATCTACAAATACAAATGAAGTAAAAAAATAGTTTAAAAATGCAATTGACAGCACTAAAGATGTCAGGACGAAATGTGGACAATAACTAAGAGTGTGAAATTATCACAAAAAAAAAACACAACAGTGATACAAACTTCTTGCATATAGTTATTTCCAGTCAATTATGGTTTTATCTGCCAAGCTCTAGTTTTCCCCATTCTATAGAGCTTAATTTACAAGCCCAGCTGTAAATAAAGTGGATCACCATTTAGGAATAGCATTCTCGAATTCTCTAACCATGTTCTCTTACAAATGCCAATTTTACTGTTACACATTTTGATAAGAGATCAGATAACATCACAGGATTTATTTGATTCAATCGCAATTTTACACATTTATCGCAGATGTGAAAAGGCCTACTATCTCCTTTACATTGCAGGTCTAATATGTAAATACCATAATAATTATATGAAAAGGAAAAGGGAGGGAGAATATTTACATTTTGTTTTGATTTTGCAATATGTAATTGCTTTCAAATATTATTAATATTTCATTAATTACATTGAGAAATGCAATAAAGCATTACTGAAAGAAGAATTTTTTGTTTTAAATAAAACAATATGTATATCTTGGGTAAACTAAACTATAAATTAATCTATAGGTTGAATGTAATTAGAATTATTATGTAAATCGAAAAATTATTTTTAAGTAAAACTGTTTTATACAGTATATTCCTAAAATGACTATATATTTGGCAATATAATATTTTAAAAACATTTTAATAAAAAAATATTTACATTATTAATGAGGTTCATTAAAGTACCATCTATTAGCTCATCATCTAATTAAAATATATCTGAATTAAATAATAAGCTAGTAGAGAGCATTTAAATGTTCTGTAAGTATTAATTACATAATTGGTTATATATAATAAAATACTCATATCACAGAACACTCATTACAAATACATTATTCAGTGCTACTTTGCTTGCACATTTATAATGTGTCATTTTAATAAACTTGCGAATACAATTTTCCTTTTCATTTATCTATGCCCATTCATTCAGTCTGACAAAAGGAGAATTCCTCTTTCGTTTGACCTCCAATCGTATATATATATTGAACCGGATTGATATCCGATTCAAGGATTTTACTGCCAAAATTAAAAACTTAATTTTTGTTAAATCTTATCTAATGTTAAATTTTTTTATTATTATTTAAAAAAAAACAACAACATTGATTTATTTTAAAATAGAATTGATTTATTTTAAAATAGTTTACTTTCACCGCCTGTTTTAATCAATTTGATTAAAAACAGGCAAGCTTGCTAATTATATTCCTGTTGCTTATTTTTATCAGTTTTAAAATTAATTCTAAAAGCGGAGATTTAGTTTTGTATTTGTTATTTTGGTTACAATAATCCCTGGTTGGAATTCTTAAATTGGATTGAGCGGGAAATTAATATTTGCCCTGCCTGAGATATAGAATTAGACACTAAGAAAAGTTTTTTTGCGGGAAATGTAGTGAGGTAATTATAGCCCGCCAAAAAAAGGAGGTGGTGGCTATTATTCTAGACTAACAAGGTTTTTAAGAGCGCTTGGTTCAGCTTCTGATTTCTAAGAGGCATTCTGATTAATCTGTGGAATTTCATATTAATCGCAGTTTGAACATTTAAGAGATTTTTCAAATTCACCTTCATGATGTCAACAAATGCTGCTATACGTATTGGAAGCAATAAGATGCATTGCTAATTTAAATAAGGATGAGCCTCTGGCTCTAGGCTGTTCTTTCATGATGCCATAAAAACTCTAACCTAAGCTGGACCCCCAACTTGCCTCGACACTTGCCTTTTTCATAAAGAGAAGTCGCCTGAAAGATGAACTGTTATTAAAAGTGCGCACTCAACAGAAAATTACTAAAACTCTGCCGTATCGTAAGATAAACTTTTTCTTATTCTAACCAGGGTAAATAAATTGTGTTTAATTAAATCTTTGCTCAATCTAATGATAAGTATGTTTTAAAGATGTATTAATTATTTTTAATTATTTATTATCTGTATGTACTTTTTCTAGTATTTAAAGTGTGTCTTGGAATCTTAGTTTTTAGATTCCAAGTTTGTTTTTAATTTTTATTTATCAGGGGGTGCATTAAGAGATTGTATTTTATATGTTTAATATATGCCTAATGATTTCATTAACTATTGCAAAATGCTTTGGCAGTTTTCGTAGTTTTTATTTACTCACCGGCCCTTAGTTGTTGTAAAATAATGAATTTTTAAACACTTTTGGTTCACGCTTTTTGCAAACAACAAAATCTTTTTGCTGTCTATTTATCAAATTATTTCTTCGAGTTTTCTGAAAGTAGTCATTTCTTTCTGGATTACGTAAGATCGTGATCAAATATCTTTTTGCTGTTTTGTATGTGAAATCAACCACGTTTGCTTTAAAAGTAGTATTACGCGCAGCAGTCCTGCGGCGTTATAACGTCAGTAGTTAGAATGCTACTGATCTATCGTCCACGCTGGTTTCATTGATTTTCTACAAGACTGTAACTGTTTTAATATTTCTGAATCAGGAAGCTACAGTTGTTGTTTTTTGTAATTTTATGGGTTGCCAGCAGGAAAGCTATTATCCTACCCATTTCTTATATTTTTAGGTGAGAGAATTTTGCTGCCAAAATGTTTAATGTTTTTGTGTCAGCCGTATTCATGTGCACTCTCTGGTAAATATGTATATATTAATATAAGTCACTTTTGTATTCATGGCTAGATGTCTTTACTCTATTGTCCAACTTTTAATAAAATTAATAAATTATTTAAATTTATTTAGATGACATTTGTCTTGGTACTTTTATTTCTCAATTGTCTAAACAATCCATAAGATCTCTTGTTTCTCCCTGAGTTTAGTCCGGTGCATTCAGGTTCGCATGTCCTGTCCACCCTTAAAATAAATGTCTAGTTCCAATTTTTGGACTAGTGGCGCCCTCATGATCAGGATATGCAAATCAAAGATCTTTCATCCAGTACAATATATATATATTGTAAATAAATAAATGAAAAGTAAAAATGTATTTGAAAGTTTATTAAAATGGCTCATTATGATTCTGCATGCAAAATAGTCCTGAGTAATGTATTTGGAATGAGAGTGTTCTGTGATGTGATTATAATCCTAAATGTTACATATTCAAGCACTAGTAAAAATTACTTACATGCTGTTGAAATTATTACATGGTCCTAATTTAATTATGATAAATTTTTGTGTAGTGAGAATGAGTATCTTTACATATTTGAATGTGATCAATATTTGTAAGCATTCCAGCTGTCTTCTTTTAAATAGATTCATTAAAAAAAATTGAAATTTAATCATAATTCAAACAAATAATTTAGTTTTAATTATGAAGTATTTATTTATCATTATGATTTTGATGTTTTTTAAATATCATTATTATATTTAAAAAACAACAACATTGGATATGTTATTCTTTTTTTATGAAGCTGTGAAATTTGAATTTATTAGATTTACAATGGACATTAATATGGCAGGCTATCAAGTTTGATCATACTTTTTTTTTATTTCAGTGGTATAAATGTTGGACACATTTTTTTGTTTAAAAGAATTCTCCTTGATATGGCCACTGTAATAATTTTAATTGTGAGCTACAGAAGTAGAAATTGAAATTGATTAATGTTAGAAAAAATTTCAAAATGAAAGTTCAGTGAATCTTTAAAGTAAAAGTGTTGTGTTTATTTTTATTTAAAAGTCTTCTCCTATGGATGTATACTATAATAATTTTAATCAAGAACCATAAATGTAGCATTTAGAATATGATTATTGTTGCTGTCAAAAAAAAATGAAAAAAGAAAATGATAGAAATCTAAATACTGATCTATAAATGGATAAACTGACAAGCACTATTCACTGAAGTTTTTATTTATTTATTGACTTGGAATAAAAATAGAAGTACTGAATATGATAAAAATGAGAAAGACTAAGTTTTTGGGTCATATTTTGAGATATGATAGACTTTTATAATATATTTTGAAAGGTACAATTTTAGGAAGAAGACTGAGGGTAGATCAAGAATATCCTATTTTAAAAATATGATCAGTGAAATTGAATATTTTTCAGATACAGATATGAAATGAATTGCTGAAGATAGAAGGATTTAGCTGCAATGGCAAAGCATTGCCTTTAGAACATGATATTGATAATTGACTGAAGAGCCAATGTTACAATGATCATCACTAGTTGATTTGCAACCATGTGCACACAACTTTTCAAAGCATTCAGTAAAGTATTAGACATGTTTATCATAGTTTTGTAGAGTTTTACTTGTGTTTAATTTCTTCTACAGTTTCTTTTTTAATTCTTTTCATAAAGGTATTAATTTTAATCATGAACTACAAAAATAGTGACAGAAAATTGATCAGTATTGAAGTAAAAAAGAAGGGAGAGATAATTTTTCAAAGATAAAGTTGTAAAGTGATCAATGATTTAAGTTCTGAATATGATATGATTAAATCAACAATCTATACCATTTTTTAAAAAATGAATAGATTAAAAAGTTGAGAGTTAGTAACTGAATCCTTGAGTAATTTACATTGTAATATTACAGAACTAATGAAAAATATTTTAATAATGTGGACTTATCAAATGCAAAATGGCATATATTAATGTTATAAAGTGACCATTTTGAAAAAGTCATGCAGTTTGAAGATTTTTTTAACTCTTATACCAGTTTATTTCTAGTAAAATGTAGTTCACCAAATTTAGGAAAAGAACAGGATGACATGGCATTGTAAGGCACAGTGAGACTACTAGTTCAAATAGGACCTATTACTAAATATTACTTTGCAAGAAAGAGGAATATGTAAATTTGTTTGTTTTAATTTTATGGTTTAAAAAATAAAATTTATTTTTTATTAAAATCCAGTATATAATAAGTTAAACAATTAGCTTTATATGTATTTCGTTATTAATATTTGATTTTCCTGTTATTGTGGAACCAGTTAATTTGTTTTAGCAGATTCCACTATATTCAAAAGAAAAAGAAAAAAATAAACAATGCTGTGCGTATGTTTAATTAAGTATATGTGATTTAAGATAAAATTAAGAATAGTTCAATGCTACTTCCATAATTTGTTCTATGATGATTTGTGAAAATATTCAAGTATAACGATTTAAATTTAGATACTGCAACCAAGATAGACTCAAATAACACAGCACACTCTGTATAAGAAAATAAATAAAAATATACATAAGAATTGAAATTTTATTATAATAAAAATCACTTCTTTTTTATTCTAAATAATTGAACCATTTGCACATATTTTTAATATTTTACATTAATGTATTTGTGTTTTTTACCTGATATTTTTAATCTTTTTAAATATCTCATAGCAGAAGCATTCAGCTACAATTGGGCTTAGAATGCTTTATTTTTGACTATCTATAGCTTTCTTTTAATAATTTTGTTTGCATTCATTTGATAGCAAAAATTAGAATTAAAATTTGTTTTGATTAATATTAGTTTTAACTAATATATGTAGATGACAGAACCATTCATTGAAAAGGCAATTAAGGAGGTAAAACATTGAAACTTTATGAGAAAGTATTGCACGTCACATGTGGCTTACATTTTTAGGAAATTGATTTTAGCTTTTGGGAAAAATTTTTTTAATTAAATATATTTGTTGCTTTTTTATATATATTGTGAATATTAAATAATGAATTGTAAAATAAAACAATAATTCTTTATTCGATGATTTATTACCCTTTTTCATTTTTGAAAATATAAATATTTATTTCTTTGTAAGCATATGATATATACATTCAGTTTTTATTTTAAAATATTTGTTTTTTTTAAATAAAATTTTATCAACTGAAAATTTTTTAATGACAAACAAGAATTGTCTAATGTTAAATAAAAAATATTCATGGTTTTAAATTAGAAATGCCTACTTCCAATAACATGATTAATATTTTTTTTTTGTATTTATAAATAGAATTTTAATGTTTTTAAAAAATAATATTATTGGTTGAACAAATTCTTTATCATTAATATTGCTGTTAGAAATTTACTCAAGAAATTTTTTTTTCATTAAGACTAAAAATGAAATCTTTTGATTGATTATGTATTTCTATTTATTACCTTTTTTTATTAGCAAATTTAATATATTATTTTCAAGATTATTTTTCATTTTTAAATTTACATTTTTAATATTTTTTTTCAAAAATGTAAAAATTTAATTATAAATAAGTTTTTATTCATTGAAAATAAAAAAGCATGTAAAACTTCCCAAGTTAGTCTTATAAGCTTTTGAAAAATGCACATAAGGGTTTTAATAATTTACACTTTGTATATCTATACACTGCATTTATAATTTATTCTCAATAAAGATTGTGATTTTAGATTTGAACCCCCACCCCATACACCAACATACTTGTTTTGTTTATTTTCCAGTTTTTAATTAATGTTTACTTGTTTTTAAGGTAAGATTTAATATTGGAAATAATGAATTTTATTTGAAAAAAAAAAAGTAAACAAATTTAAGCATTTTAACTATTTGGAATTCATAAACTTAATTATTAAATATAAAACTATTGCTTTTTTTTGTTCTATTGTTGCTTGCTAAAAAAAATTTAGATATTAAAATTCTTTGTGCATATTTTTGAGTCTGTTTAAAATTAGATTTGTAATAATTATAACAAGAAAAAGAAATTAACATATATTTAACTATATTGTTGTTAGGAACCAATTTTAATCGGGATGTGTGTGTTATATATACATTTACATATATAGAGAGAAAAAAACAAATTTCAAATTGTTTAATCTCTCATCTCAATTCCAACTCAATTGTAGCCATCCACCAGCACAAAAATATAAATCTCTTTTTCTTTCTTAAATATATATCGATATCTTAATACATCCTTAGAACATTGTAACAGAAATTGTTCTTTTAAAATATACATTCTTTATTTATTTTAGCTGAATAACAATATGGGGTCTTACCATTACCAGGTCTCTATAATTATAGCTAGTGTCTATTCATCTATATATATTGATTGGTATATTCTGCTCATTTATTTTAATAGTAGATTGAGGTTCGTAATATATTATGCTGCTATTTTAAACTTTGATAATTCTGTCAAATGAATGGGTAATTTAATATGATCCATACAAAATCATTTTGACCAAAATAAATTACTGTATTGTCTGTCCACTCAAAAATTGAATTTCGTTTTCATATTTTCCTCACTAATTTTCATTCAAATGTATTATTGTGATTTAGATCTAAAGATTTTTGAATTTTGCACAGCTTATGTGTGTGTATGTGTTCATAGTTTACCTGTGGTATTTATTATATTAAACAAATAATTCAATACTATATTTATTTTCAATAAAAATTGAAGTATAAAGAGTTTTTAAAAAATAATTAAGAAGAAAATTGAATTTAAAGTTAGCGATAGATAAGTTTTTAAATTTTCTATTTTTGTTCGGAAAGTTGTTGTTTTTTTTAAAAAAAATCTAATCTTAAAAATAAATTCTTCAATTGTTTTTATTTCTTAAATATCTATAAAACATTTTTTTAATAACAGCAAATGTATAATTGGGGGGTTAGAAATAAGTGACTATATTTTCAATCATTCACTATGTACTTCTCTGTTCTAAATGCTCCATTGCTATTCATTTTTATTTTGTAAATGATAATTTTATAAAGCATTGATTCTCACGAGATTCAGATAGAAAAACGAGAATAAATAAATGTTATTGTTATGCCAATAATTACAGCTGTAAAAGAATACAGTGAAGCCATGATAGCACTACCTTTTGGTTTAAGCCCCCTAGTCTATATCATGTATAATCGATAATAGCTTACATTTTAGCTTTGTTTAATATGTAATATAGATTGTGTATTGTTGTCTTGTAGGTGTACAGTACTTTTTAATATATAATATAGGTGCTTTTTTAGATTAATTGTATACATGTGCATGCAAATTAATATAATATAAATTAACGATAATGTAGTTATTAATAATAAATTGATATGTTTGTGTGCTCATTCATTCACACCACTCAAAAAAATATCTAAAAAATTCTACATTGTATCTTTATTTTTTTAATGAAATAGACAGAAAAGTAAGAGATTTAGACCTTCTGAAGCTATTGATATTTCAGAAAAACATAGTTTCATAAGCACTAGCTATAATAAAGCTTCATTATCAGCAAACCCAATCTCTGAAATTGTTTTATAAGCCTGCACCAACTTTGGAATCTATAGTCATCACAGCACTTCATTTCAGATTCTCAGGTAAACTTTTCCTAAACAATAGCAAACTCTCCATACAGTAGTGCCACTAAGTGCAAGCCTTCATAATCAATGGATGCAGGAAGGTTTGTACATAAAATCCTTATCTAATACCTAATTATCCACCTAAGATCTAGGTGCAGTGCTTTCAAATCCAACACTCCTCACTGATGCATAATTGAATGTACATTATATTTCATTTCTCAGTTAATCTGGACTGTCACTAACAATGATTGTATATCATATTCTTAGGCACTCAGCTCACAACTTATTTTTACTTTGCATTATATCACAACATATAAGTATCTGCATTATATCATGATTGCATCATTGATTAAAATTAATGACTGATGCAACATGGGATTGTCAAAGGAATTTATATTCTTTATATTTTTTCTTTTCATGTTCATGCTTTTTATGGTATATTCTTATCATTTGCAATCTATATTTACTTTTATCTTTTTAAAAAATATTTCATTCTTATCAGTTTCTTGTAACACTATGCACATTTTTAAGATTAGGAAGTATTTCTTTCATTTCTGACATATCTTTGTGAATTTTGAGGTTTTTATTATTAGTAATAATGATAATTTAACTCAGACTTTTCCCCTCTTTCTCTAGATGTGTTTTTCCAAGAGAATGCCATATTTTGTTATTAATTAAATTATTTTCAAAAAATTTATACTTCCTAATACTTTTTTTTCTTTTTCAACAAACTATATATTTTAATATATCAGTCCGATTTTACTGTTATTTTAAATAATTTTTGTTGTTTCTATCATTTCAGTTTTTAATTATATTTTTAAATCTACTTCTTTACTGACAGTTCTGATATAATTATATGAAGTTTTGAGATGAGAATCTACTATTTTCTAATATTAGTACAGATTTAGGATTTGTAGCAAATAATTTATAATAGAAATGAAATACAGCATTTTTGTATTTTAATATATTAACTAAGTAACTTTTCTCTGGTACCCAAAATGTGTCTATAATATGATATATTATTTGATATAGTTTAATCATAGATCCTTGTTTTACTGTAATATCAATTAGAAATTATGATAATCCATCATTGAAATGTAATACATTAAAGTTGATGCTAACATCACTTCATATAGTGTAACTTTACTGCCATTTTTAGTGTTCAGACTGAAAGTATAGTTAAATTATAGTTAATGTATTTGTTATCTCTCTTATGAAGTAATGTTATTTTTATAATACCAATTACTGAATTATTTATATATTCTTTTATTCACCATGTACAATTTTTTCCTAGTGATCAACAGACTTGTTTATATTAATAGAAATGTGAGATTGTTAATTCAAAAATAAATATTCTAATACTTTTAATTTAGCCAAATTATAAGAAGGCTTTGTAAATATTGTTGCCTGCCAACATTTGGGTAAAATGATAAATATTATACAGTAAATTAATTGATAATAACTAAGGGAATAAAAGTAAATTGAGATTATTTAAGTCATCTACATTTTGCAGATGAAGTGTCTGTTTTTGCAAATAATGCTTTTAAGTTTCAGGGAGTGCTGCTAGATTTATAAGTAAGACTAAATGTTTAAAAGAGGAAAATAAAGATTAATAATCATAAATTAGAAGTTAACAGCTGCAAATTTCTATGTTAGATTATTAATACAAATAAAAACATAATAGAGAAATTAATCATAGAATTAAACTTGGATGGAGGCTTTTGACAGAAATGACTTAGTGTTAAAAGGATGTATGCCTATGTGTTTAAAAATGATTTTTAATGGACGTGTTTTATCAATTCTTACTTACATATCTGAGACTTGGACAGTTATTAGAAGGTCAGCACAGAGATTTCAGACCACTCATTAAAGTTTGGAGAGATGTATGTTAGGAATAAGAAGAAAAGTTCAAAAAGTAAATGCAGTGAGTGAGACATCAAACTGGTTTCACTGACATCATTTCAAGAATTAAGAGTCTGAAATGGATTTGGGTTGAACATAGTGCTAAAAGAGGTGATAATAGATGGACACATAATGTTTTAAAGCGAGTCCTATTAAATTGTTAAAGACATAGAAGGAGACCATGTATGAGGTGGATACAGGAAATAAGCAAATTTGCTAGGGTGTGTTATGCTGGGAAAAAAAAAGCTAAAGATCTGAGAAACCGGATTACACGTGCAAACCTTTATCTTATAGTGGATTAGTAATGGTTGAAAATTTAGATGATGATGATAATGAATAAAATTAATATACTCAAATTTTAAAATAAACTAAATATCTGTATATTAATATTATTTATTGTATTATTATGACTGTTCTGTTTTTATTTTGTCTATATTAAAGTTTGTCCAAACACTAATTAATTTACAATTTTTATTATTGCATAGAAAATAGCATATAAAGTTTTATTTAATTACATTTCCATGAAGAAATAAAGGAATTAAAGGAGGAAAAACTGATTGCCAATTTTTACTTAATTATTTTCCATTATAATAATATAAAATAAATGGTTAATATAATTCTGTAGACTGTATTGGAAATATATCAAGTATACATATCTGAGTTTCTGGCAATAAATGGTTGTTGTAGTGATATGAGAAGTATATAATAGAAAATGAATGGTAAAAGATGTATTTTTGAATTATTGTGGCATTCCTCTTTAATCCAGGCTACAATATTACATTATATTTATTTAAGTTATTCTCATCATATATTATTATCATAATTATGACTAACCATTCATAAACAAGTATAGCTGTTTATATGGGAAAGGGGGGGGGGAGACATACATATAATAAAAGATGGGAATAGAAAATTGATATACATGTAATTAAAAGATGGAAATTTGATTTCACAAAGGCATAATGCTATCGTTATAGTTAGTACAAGGAATTGATCATATTTTATACTAATTTGTGTAACTAGAGATAATGTGATTTAACAAAAAAAAAAGGAAGCAAGAATGAAAAAAAATGAGCACAGAGAAGAGGCATTTGTTATTTACAATTATACCTTGTATATCATTACTTCCACTATCCACTAACTGTGGATTTATTGATAGTCTTAGTTTAATACTTACTAAAAACTATGTTTATCTACAATTAATTTGTTCAACTTTGGAGTGCTAAAATTTTTAAAAATATTTAAAACGATTAGAAATGAATAGAAAAAAAAATATTTGTCAAGAAGTATACTTTTTCAAATTAAGCTGTTTTTCATCGATGATGATATTAATGAGACATCGATAATTAAAATAAACATTAACTTAATGCCTGTACATTTTCTTTTAATAATACACTGAATTAAGAAATTGTAGAATGAGATATAAAGAAGATGGTTATGCATACTCTTCTGTCGACTGCACATAATTTAGAAATATGTCATAAAATTTTTCATAATTTTGTCTCCCCTATATAATATTTTAATTAGCAGTTTTAAGCTATCCAAAAAATGTAAACAAACAAAGAATGAAAACATTAGAATTTGTTAATGTAATAAATTATACTCTATAGCGGCAACTATTTTTCATTTCAGAGGACTACGTGACCATGACTATTAATAATGTTTATTCAGATGTAATGAAAGCATATGCTATGATTGGCTTTTTTTAAATCATTTTCAAATTTCACTGTGATATAATATTTTATGTAATAAAATGTTTTCTAAGTGTAAAGTATAAAATGATGTAGAAAAAAAAGAATTATAAAATGTTATTGAATTGCAACAGACAGCTTAAAGTTTGAAGAATATAATGGAAAATTTTAAATGAATAATAGCAAATAGGGATAACTATATAGATTCCAAAATTTGATTTGGACTTAAAACATCAAACAATTAGAGAACGGTAAGTTATAGTGAGAGAGAGCTATAGTTTTTCTATAGGTGGAAAAAGTTATTGAAGAAAAAGAATATCATTCAGAGTGTGTTGAATTGTAATAAAAGTCTAACACTGCTATTTATTTTATTTTCAAGAAATAAAGATGCAGTGTGGTAAGTTTTTTTTTTTTATCTTTATATATACATATTAAGCAAATTAAAAAACATCTGTTATATACATGTGTGCATGCATGTTAAAAAATACTACATTTGCAGCCCAGTAAAATTAATGCATATTATATTGGAATCAAAGCTTATTAAAAACTTGAGTTTATTATATGTGATGTAAAATATATGGGGCTTGGAATAAAATGAAGCAAATATTGTCATTCCATTGTATTGTTATTTTTATATTAACCTTTTAATCGGCCATTTTTTGCCACTGCAGTAGGCCATTGTTTTTGTGTTTTATTTGTTGCAACAAATAAAAACTTATTATTCGTTATATATTTATGTTTCTGACAAATTTTAGTAAAGCATAAATTTAAAAATGGAAAACATATTTGAAAATAATATATCAATTTTTCAAGTAAGATAAATAATAAATCATTTTTAGCTTTCAAGCTAAAAAATGCATTTTATTGAAAAAGATTTTTCTCCAACTAATTTCTAATAGCAAAATAAATTTTAGTAAATAATACTTTCAATCAACAAAATTATTTTTTAAAATATTAAAATTTCACTTATAATAAAAAAAAAAATGTTTTTATGGAAGTAGCTGTTAATTTAAAATAGTAGGCTTTTCTTAGTAAATTTTTGATTAATTTTTAGTTATAAACAAATGTTTTCAAATAATATTATAAACTTAATGAGAAACAAAAAAATTTAATTTAATTTTGCAAAAATAAAAAGTAAGTTAGATGTAAAGTTGAACTTTTCAATTTCTCAAAAGCTGAAATCAATTTCTCAAAAGTGAATTGCATATATCTCACTGAATTGTCTTTTCACTGAAATATGATGGCATTTAAATGATATCAATCAAAATACATTTTGATTCTAGTTTTTTTTTGTCAAATGAATGTGAAATCATGAAGCAAATGCCATGGGTTCCTAAAAATGACGCTCTCGCAGCTTATTTGCAGTGCAACTCATTGTGGCATTACTGCTGCTGGAAGATTTAATAATATGTGGATGATTGTATTGAATTTTTATTTAATCATTATCACAATCCCAATACATTTTTTTAAGAATTCGCATATAATTTTACTCGAAAATTAAAAATTTTAATTATATATATATATTGATGCTAGCAGTATCTAGTGATATATCTAGTATTTTAAAACTGAATGATTTACAAAAAGGGGTTTTGTAATTCAGTATTACATATATAACCTTAAAAGTAGAAAACAAAATATATAAAACATATTTTCTTCCATTTTTACAAATAAAAGCATGTTGTAGTAATGTTTAGAAATAGAAGCATTATTAAGATAATTGGCAAGTCAAATTCCCAAAGAATCATTTATATAAATAAACTTAAATTAATGCCCACCTTCTTGTCAAATGAATTATCATGGTAATATTTCTACTTCTCAACATGATCCTCCTCCCATACATTTATTTATGAAAACTACAGAAAATTTACTTTTTAGTGCATTTACTTGAATAAAAGCATTTCTTAAATTTTTTAAAAATATTTTTCTGTTCTTATACAAGGCACATAATCAAACTTGATTAGACCGATTTGAATATTTTTATTAATGCAACCATAATATTTATATTTATGAACATTAAAAATAATTTAATCATTCAAAATATTGTGTTTATGTTTCATTCTTCATATTTCAAGGTTACATACCAATTTCTTTTTTAAAAAAATTATATTTCATCTGTGGTTCCATTATTTCATGAATACTTTTATTTATATTACTTGAATGATTGCCTGGAATCAAGTTCCAATGACAATAAGCATTATTAAATTGCAGATATTTAATACTATGTTAATTTATTGTCTAATAATAGTTAATATGATGCCCACTTTTTAATCTCTGTAGTTTTTTTTCCCTAAAACTTTTGTCCAGTGGCCACTGCCTCAATATAACTTTATTCTTTAATTTTATTACATGCTTGTCTCAAATTCTAATTAAAATTGTTTGCCCAGTTGTTGATATCTCTCCCTCTCTCTCTCTTCTTGCCACTTATTTGTTTTCAAATTCGATCAAATATAACGTATCAACAACATATCTTTTACCAATTTAGCACCATTTACAAGCTTTTTTAAAACATGAAAAAGGCTTCAGATGCTGATTTTTTTAAATATTTTATGTAGATCCAATCATAGAAAAAGTAAAGATAACTGTAATGTGATGTGATGTATTGTGGCTTCTCCTTAAACGAAGTCAAGAATATCTCGGCAATTATGCCCAGATAAACCTGTTAGCCACTTTATTTTCCATTCCCACTCTAAATTTTCCCACATATTGCAAGTCTTGGTAATCAATGGATGCAAGAAAATTTGTGCATAAAATCCCTATCTAATGCTAATCATCCAATATCCCCAGACTAGTTTCTAGCTTGTGGCTTTCATCAGTGAGGAGCCTTGGATTTGAGAGCACTCCACCTAGATATTAGGATGAGTATGCATTAGATAAGGATTTTATGTGCACATCTTCTTGCATCCATTGATTTATTAATGATTGAACTGGGTGGTACTATTGTATGGAGAGTTTTCTATTATTATTAATAATTTGTATAAGCATAGGAAATTGTGATCATGTGATAAAAAGTAAACATGTCATTCATACATGTTTTGGTACAGTTCTAGAGTGATAGTTCGTTGCCCATGTCCAACTCTTTCTTTGATCAAACTTATGAATCTCAAAACAACGAGCAAATTGATTATTTAATGCAATGATAATTTTTTAATATTTTTGGCACAGTATTGAAAAGGGTCTTCTTTACTATATTAAGTCATCTTTCTAATCTTTTTGTTCTTTCAGTAATCTGAAAGCAAGTAAATTCCATCTATCCTAGAAAAAGTTGATTGTAATATGTGATGTATTTGTAATGAATTATTTTATTTTTAAAAAAAATAACAGCACGTGTTTTACATTTTTCTTTGTTATGCTGATATTATAATAAATTTATTATAGTAATTAAAATTGCAAAAGGTCAGTCTAATAATTAAATTTATATTTTATTCTACATTTGTTTTAATTTTTTTTCTTATGTTAATACTATAATTTATTATAATTAATTATATTTACAGAATATAAAAGCAGTTTAAGGAAGCTTATTTATCCTTTATTAATATTCTCTTTAATTAAATACTTTGTTATGCATTTTGTAATTTTTATGTTCATTTGTTAATAAAATTAATACATTAAAGTAAAATTACAAAAATAAATGAAACTGTATATAGTGTGTAAATAACATCACACACATAAAATCACTGTTGAAACAGAATAAATATACTATGAAATATTAATAGCAGAGTATACTTTCAGTGCACTACACCAGATTAATATCAATATATGAAAGACCACACCTAAACAATACAAAAAATCTCACTCTGTTTGTTGTCAAGATGATTAATAGGAAATCTTTTATTAAAATATCAAAAAAAAACCAACAACAATGTAATAACAAATTTCTGAGTCTGCTCAGTTGTACACTATTAAATATCTGATTCTTCATTAACATTGTACTAGGCTTTTCTAATTTTTCTTTTTCTATCATTCGTAATTAATCAATACTGAAAAAAAAATTAAGGTAAACTGATGAGTTAATTATTCTGATAAAATATTGAATTGAAGTGTGACTGAGTATAGACTTGAATTTTGGTTGTAATTAACATTTTTATTTTATTTTAATGGTTGATTACCATGAATCTAGTATACTCCACTGAAAGTATATTTGGCTATTCATATTTTATTTTATATTTTCCCTGTTTTATAATTTATGTACGTTTGTTTTGTTATTTAAGTAAAATTATATAAAGTTTTTATATAATTTTGGTTTATTTAGTTACATTTTATTATTTGGATTTACACTTTTAATATAAAATATTAATATAGGATAATAAAATAATAGTTTTAGATATATATATATTGAAACAGTAAGATTCGTATTCGAATCTTAAGTTTCACCTTTTTCTGTCGTCTCTCACTGACCGGTCTATCCCGCCCAAATTTAAACTTTTGGTATCGAATTGTGTGTGTAGCAATATTAAAAATGTATAAATATATGTAGAATTCAGCATAAACACGCACACATTTCGATCTCAAATTAAAGGCAATAAATAGGGATAAAATAATCTAATTTAGATTTCTTTTACTTATATAATTTTGTATAATTTTGATCATTTATTTTGGATTATAAAGTTCGTATTTATTGCTTTGTTTAAATTTCGTTTAATAATAATTCTAAAAAAATCTGATGTAATATTTAATTAAAAGTTAAAATAATCTTATGTTCCCTTTTTGTCTTTGAAATTTAAAAGCATCGGTCAGTGATAGATAATAGATTAATTAAAGAAAAATTCCCCAAAATGTAATTAGTAAATGTAAAATGTAAACAATAGAACGGCAGCTTTCTTTATAATTAAAACCAACAAAATGCATTGATTATCCTCAGGGCAGATTAAGTAGAACCTAAAAATACCTTAACAAAAATGTGAAAGATCAAAATAAGAAAAGAGGCCATCTTAGACTTGCTGGAGACATTCACTTAAACTTTAGCTTTGCTCTCGATCACTGAGAGTCTCCAAAATATAAAAATAAATTGTTCCTGCCAAGGTATGACCGAGTAAAAGCACCTAGATTATTCTCCATCGGGAGCTGGCCTATCGGATGCCGAACTTTCCATTGCCCGTCATAAATTCACCATGAAGATCTGCTGCCTGAAATAAATGAGAAAGCTGCTGCTGCTGCTGTTAAAATAAATGAAACGCCTAAATACAAGAAAGAACTGCTAATCACGAACCTTTTGCTACTAAACTAATGGAATCAGAAAACTTCTTATAAAACAGGTACCTGTCTGTGTTCAAACTCTAGAGTACTCTAATAACATGCTATAGCTCTTCTTCATATTACTTATCTAAATTATAAAATGTAAAAACTATCATTTGTATAACTAAAATTGAATAATTAATTTAATGTGTAAATTTCTCTAATAATCTAGCTTACCTCACTCTATCTTTCTTGGGTGCGTATTTCTAAAATCTACATTTTATCTATAGTTATTATTTAATTATTGCATGCTCATAATTGTCTCAATTTTCAAAGTTTAAATCTATGATCGCTTGAAACAATGAATGTGTGTCAAATTTTCATTAATATTTACTTTCCTAAATAACTTAACTTTCATATAAATCAACACGCATTCAATGCATCATTTATTGTAATGCAGGGTCTACTACTTCGCAAATGGCTGGCATATTAGTTGTAATCATTCCCAGTTTAGATATGTTTTGTATTTATTAAATCTTAATGAATAATTCCATCAAATTACATTTCTTTGAGAGCCTCCAACGTTCTTTAGTAAATGTTGATAATGTAGGGCCGAGTTAGAAATCTATTTAAATCTTATCATAATTGTTTATACATTATACATGTGTTACGTTTTAGAGACGCGATGACCCATTCCACCATGAAATTTCCGGATTCTTCAGAGTTGAAATTAACCCCAGTCGTCCTACACAAGCGGACATAATGGGTACTCCCGTAGGACTTGACGACGTCATGCAGCCAGCCGGCAAACTGCGACACGGACTGCTTGTCCCTGGTTATGCTTATGTGACACCTTACTTCGTCGGGCCGATGGCAGAGACCAGCCCAACATTCTCATAAACTCATTCACAGCATTGCAGTTTCGATATACTGCCATTCCATATCGCCTTTCTAAAGTGTACCACATGTTCCTTTACTTAATTTTATTATTCTATATATCACTCCGCCTCTGCATTATCTTCATAATTCACTCTCAAATAAATGTTTGCCCTTAGTCATAAAATAAATATTTTAATTAAATAAATATATGTCCACCGCTACTCTTAAAATCTTACTTTAGACTCTTGCATTGCAAAGGTATAAATCCCTCCAGGCATGCATTAGAAATACTTACTCGAGAATTTTAGGTAGCTAGATTACGCCTTCAAATAAATGAATTCCTTTTGTAAACAAATAAATAAATGTATTCTTTAAAATATAATCATGTCGCAAATCCCACTACTGGAGCTTTTAATCCATAAAATATTGTTAGTAAATGATCTTATTAAAATGTGTTAATAAATAATTTTAAACTATACATCTGCAGTTACATTTCATTTATTCGATACCCATTCTATATAATATTTCCTCAATTATATAAATACGAATGTTTAACTAATATTAGTTTGATTATTGGCTAACTCAAAAATAAAATCATGAATCTCTTGCATATCCCTGACCACCGTGCCTAAAGAAATATTTACTAATGTCGCAGCAGTTGCGTTGTTTCGTGGATTGTATTGTGGAACCGACAAACTATGTTCAAACTCAGTACCACGGGTGGCTTCGCTACCTCGATGGTGCTGCTGTTCTGTGTGCTGGTCGAATTCTGCATTATGTTTACGGGTCACACGTTTTCTGACTGTTACAATATGTATATGCAAACAACCTTTGTTAGTTATTTAAATATCATATTAGATTTTGTTGGAACTGCACATTTTACTCTATTGTATGCATTAGTTATTAAATTCATTTTACACTGCTGGGTTTTTTTTTTTCTCTTTATTTTTTAAGAAATCTTGCATTATTTGTACCGTAGTGGCATTTTTTTTATAATTTAAGTAATTTTGTAAAATCATTTTATTAAAAATTAAGTGCACAATTTAAGACTTTTTATGATTGTGAGCCTCACCATGACCCAACATTTTTCACATTGGCGTTTTTATATGTAATAACTTCATTAGACATTATGAATAATGCGAATCTTGCATTGTCCAAAAATCTGTTATGTTAACACAATGTTACTTGATTCTTTTAACCTATTATAGTAAACAACATTTCCCCCCCCCCTGAGTTTAGCACCAACTATTCTAAGCCAAAAATATATAATTAAATGATTTATTGTTCAAGTGTATATATAAAATTTGGATATAAGAAAAGGCATAGCTCTGGCCACAATTTATAAACTTTGTGCTCCAAAGTCTTCCAGTTTGTAATCATGATAAACCATGACAGTAATCAGTTATGTCTTCATTCTCAACTTATTTTTGACTTTTGCTGTTCTTAGTGAGAATTTGAGAAAGCTGGAAGCAGTTAAGTTAGGGATCTGGCAGCTTCTTTAATTTTTATTTACTATCAAGTTAGAATAGAACTGAAATTTCTAAAATATATAGTTGCTCATCAGGTGTCAAATCTGTGTAATTATACAAGCAGATTGTCTTGGGTTCAAAATCTTAAATTTTAGATTATATGCTTCTTAATAATAATAAAAAAAGTTGAAAAGGTTTGCCAGATGTATAACTGTATTGGTTCTAGTTTTAAATTTACAGTTTTCATGGGTGAAGACAAAAGTAAAACCCATTTGGAAGTAAGATTCAAGCTTGAGTAAAGAAAGGAGAATTTTTCTAATTGTATTAATAATTTCCCACTGTGGTTCAAGTTGAGAAAACTTGCCAGTCTTTAAATTCAGAATGAAATAGTTGAGAACTATTTTTTTTATTAAAAATATATTGTCAGAATCATGAATTGGGGTATGTGTTGCATTTATCCCAGTTGATTAAAATACAAAAAAACACACACACACACACTTTTAGAGAAAGAAGTGGTAAAAAAAAGCTGTAGTTAAATACTTCTGAAGTTAGTCAGAGGAGTTAAATTTTGAAGTAAGAAATATGATTGCCAAAATTGCCTTTGTTATTTTCATTGTTTTATGAGTCAGTACATATCGTGGATAATTCACAACATTGCATAGCTTTCAAAAATTTAATACTATAAAAAATTACTTCTACCATTAAAGAAAGGGTGCAATCCTATTTCATGAAGTTAAATAATGTAAATATTGTAATTATATGAGTATTTTCATTACTTATTTTGAATACTTAATTGTTTTTAGAAAAATTTATACATGGTTTAAAATATATATATATTCAGTTGTTAGTAGTATACAGGTTAGCATAAACATTTTGGGTGACATTATTCTCCTCTCATTCTCAGATGTTGATCTGATCAGTGAAATATTAACAAGGAAGTCAATGGGTAAACTTTAAATTTATAAATATTGAATTTAAGATGATATTTTAATCAATTAACTATTCTATTAATGACAATAGTCAATGAAAAATGTATGTACTTATCTATGAAGATCCTCCCGATTTTTCTTTTTTTTTAAAAAAGACAAGATTAATGAATTGGTTCCAAACGTTATGGATTATCATACTCTCCATAAGTCAGTCTACTTTACAGTTCACGATAATTGGAAACCATGTATTTGTTAACTTTGCCCTTAAGGAAAAAAGTAAAAAGCAGGAAAATTCTCAAACATATAAAAAAATTTTCCTGACTGTCACCTTTGTTAGAATAGTTTAGTTAGAACATAATCTTAAATTCAATATCCATGAATCTAAAATCCATTGGTTTGATTCCCATGCTAGTACTCTGATTGGTCAGACCAGAAACATTTGAAGATAAGAGAATAGAATCATTCAAAATATTGTGTCATTACTAATAATTAAGTGTACTTTAAAAGAATTTAAATTAGTTTGAAATTTTTTTAAAACCATTTACTGGATGATGGAATAACCCTACATATAATTACAAGTGAAATGTCACCATCACAAACTTTCTGATAAATAATGTAAACCTTTTGTTTAATTCATTTTGAATTAGTAGGTATATTTATGCTGAGATTAGTTAATTTTTTACCTATTATATGATTATATTTATATATACATGTGCACACGGCCATGGAGTTGAGATGAGAAACGGATGGGCAGATAAAAACTGAAAGTGAGAAAAGGTGGCCTACTTGGTGGAGATTGTAGTAGAATGATCGGATTGAGATGAGGAATGCATTGATAAAAAAACAAAATAACTAATCTAGAAAGTACATATTATTTTTTTAATATTTGTTTAATTATTTACTTTTCTTTTTAATGTTTTAGACATTTTGTTTGGATTTGTATAAATTAATGGAAAATTTATGAAGAATGTTATGCAATAAAATGTTAATTATTTTAAGCATTCATATGTGTTGAAAATATTTTTTGTATACAAACGTTGTGTGAGCAGTCTTTTTTCTATATGTTTTAAAGTGTTGTTTTGTTTTTTTTTAAAAAAAAACGATATATATATCTACATTTAATTTTGGATTGAGTTTTTATTTGTATTGTATTCAGTTTTACAATTACTTCATTAATAATTACATAGATTTGTGATAGTAAAGAACTCTATATATTTATTTATTTAATAGACATTTTTATATGGCTTTTCACTTTGAAATAATAGTACATTAATAACAAAAACTTTAATTAAGTATTTATGAACAGAAATGCAATTAGTTTTATGTTTCTTACAACTTTCTATCTTGTGCAATAGCTGTAAATATTTCAAAATCGTGATTTGGATTAGAATTATTTTCAAGCTTTAATATAAAACAATTAAAATATTTATTACTTATGCATAGACTGCATTAGTGTGAGAAGTTATTAGTTTGCATTATAAAGCGGTGCACATTCTAGAAAATTTATAAACATTGTAATTTCTAAGGTTATTGCAATCTTTTCAAATTTTAAATGTTTCTAAAGCAAAATATTTCTATAATGTAATTTTCACTATATCACTTTCACGTAAGGTAGGGATTGGTTTCTATCTGCTTTTAACGCCTTGTGGAGGGGTGTACTTTTAAACATATGACCAAAAACATGTGGAAAAGGTGTATGATCTCCAAGCTTCCCATTTTATGCTGAACCAGCATTCATCAGTTGGCCCAGATTACAATCTCTTAAACATATCTTTATAACTGTTCAGTAAATATAGACTTCCAATTACTACAGTTTAATGGATAAGTGTCAGCCCTCACAACTTTGACATAAACCACAATGGAAATAGATTAATAATTTTTATCAGTCATTCATTAGACTAGAGAATATCCACTGAATGAATAATATTTGTGTATTGTAATTTTCACTACATGTCTCTCACACAAGATTAGGACTAATTTCTATCTGGTTTTAACTCCTTGTTGTGAATGAGAGTGATGTAACAAAAATTATACTGCAAAAATATTATTCATTAAGTTGATAATCTCTAGTTTAATGAATGATTAATAAAAATTAGTAATATAATTCATTTAAGTGGTTTGTTTCAAAATTGTGAAGATGGTAGGTTTGACACATCAATTAAATTGTAGTAATTGGCTATCTTATATACCTGAACAGTGATAAGAACATGTACAAGAGGTTGTGATCTGGGCCAACTGATGAGTGCTAGTTCAGCATGAAATGTGCATCTTGGGGATTGTGCATCTCTTTCATATGTTTTTGTGGCCATATGTTTATGATTACATCCCTCCACAAGGTATTAAAATGGATAGAAACCAATCCCTACCTTGTGTGAGAGTGGTGCAGTGTTATTACACTACAGAAATATTCATTGAGTGGATAATCTCTAGTCTAATAAATGATTAATAAAAAATATTATTAAAGCAAAAAGTATTACAATGTTTTTATAATTAAGGAATTTTATTTATTTCTATGTGGTCAAGCGGCAATATTCTTGCTCAACATGGTGGGTTTACAGTATAATCTCTCATATGCTTTTTCACTCTACTAAAGAGCTATCTGCTGTTAGCTTGAACTTAAATAATCAGTGACTATAATGTTATAAAATATCCAGATTGACAGATTTCTGTCTATTATCTCTGTTGGTGAAGACCTAACATTCAAAGCTGAAACTAATTCATTTACTCATTTAACAACCACCTTTTACTCCTTTATACCATTCAAGCTAATAATCTAAAATTTAAAAAAAAACCCTAAATACTCACATTTGTAGCTATTTAGATCCAATATCAAGACAGTTTCTATTTGTTTTTGAGATCTCCAGGTCTGAAGATGGGGATTTTGTAGGATTATACCATCTAGTGTCTGTTAATTATTCAAGCTTACAGTAAATGACTCTAGACTAGAGTGAAGATAATTGCTTCTGATGAAAATCTTAATTTTTTCCTTTTTTTTTTTTGGAGGGGGGGGGGGGTTGATAGCTTTTTGAAATGGCAATGGGCACCTTAATCTACTGAGCCATTTTTTTGATCAGACATGAATGCAGTGTATATGTATATTCAATATAATAACACTTTTTTTTTCCAATGGATCTTTATTCTGCAAAAAATATATATATGGTAATATTATTATCATCATTTTCAACCATTTTCAATCTACTGTAAGTTGAAGTAGTCCTTCCAAGTTTAATCTTTTTTTTTTTTAATTTATAATACTTTTTCTCCATGTCACATCAATATTTCACATATGCTCTCTTTCTAAGGTTTTTTTTAACATTCTCTTGGAGTGTTTAAATTTCAACTCATCTATTGTCATTCTTTTTAATAGTATTTGAACCCAAGCCTATTTCAGCCTTTCATTTCTTGCTATAGTACAAATAATATTCATTTGTTTTCTTGCCCAACTACTTCACTTTAGATCCCTTCTTACTTCCAATACACACCGTATATTTCTTCACCCTTTGTTAAGTTATATGAAGTCCATATACTGCTCTGATTTCATGTCTGTTCTACATGTGATAACTGTTAGACATTTATTAAAAATCTTTGTTTTTAATCATATAGACATATTTTCTTTGGAAATATTAAGTTATTTGTATAAAACATCTCGTCCAAGTTTAATTTTATGATTAATATTATCCATTATTTTTACATCTGTAATCTGAACAAATTAACTTATAATTCATAATGATAATTGCCTTTTTTTCTTCTGAGAAAATCCATCAAACATTAATTTTTTTAGCATTTATCTTTAGTCTTAATTTCTAATTTTTATCTGATAATTCTTGCAACATTTTTTAAAGCTGTGAATTTCAGAAACAGATCATCCACAAAATCTAGATGACTAAAAAAAAACACCTATTTTTCATTTACTTTCCCATTTTAATCCATAAAGTATAAAAACAATTGTAAGTTTTGGAGATATGGAAATACCTTGCCATATAATACTAAATTGTCCAAGCATTTTACTACCATTACACAATGCTTTATTTACCACCCTTTCTTACAGTTTACGGTTTTGATTGCCCCAGCGATCTTCTTTAGAACTTTATAGTTTACAGTTTTGATTGCCCCAGCGATCTTCTTCAGAACTTTATAACTCCTAACCTCAACTTTTATAATCAAAAGGTTAGGAGAGGTTAGGAGTTATAAAGTTCTGAAGAAGATTGCTGGGGCAATCAAAACTATAAACTGTAAGAAAGGGTGGTAAATAAAGCATTGTGTAACAGTAGTGAAGTGCTTGGACAATTTAGTATTATATGGTATACATTTGGCAATGCAATAAGAAAGAGTAGTTAGTGTTAATCTTCTTAGTACTACTGTATAATGAATCATTACTATTCCATTTTTATAAATATTGTTCAGAAGATGACAATATTTATATAATACCATTTACTTTTTCATTAATCATTACAGTGCAATCAAATAAAATATATATTTCTTTGTATTTGCTTACTGTTTCAATTGACCAGCAATCTTCATTAGAGATACAATAATGAAAGATACCTGACCATACAATTAGTACATATTTATCCACACGTGATTAGATTTGCTTACATAACACAATATACCTTATATTTGGAATTTACAAAATACAGATATTATAATAAATCTGTAATATAATTATATATCCTTATAGATTTTTAATAATTGTATAAATATTCATCTTTTGTTTATTCTTATTTTTGTTTGATTTTTTTTATTTAAATTATTTCATTTTTTTTTCTCATGTGTCATAGCATCAGCCGGGAAGCGAACCCGCTAACCCAGGACAACTGCTTGTAAAGCAGCCGTTGCTGACCTCTCGACCACCAATGCTTGACAATTGTTTCATATTTTTAATACACATATATATTATTCTGCATTTATATGACTTTTAAACTTTTTAATAATTTAATTTATTTTTTTAATCATATAAATGTAGAATAAAATATATATTTTAAAAATATAAAACAATTTATACAAATGAAATCACACAAAAATAAGAATAAAATAAAAGATTTAATATTTATAAAATTATTAATAATCTATAGTGACATATAATTATTGAGTTCATTAAAATATTTGTATGTTGTAAAATCCCTAAGGTAGCGCATGTGTTGTACAATTATTTCTAATTAGGTGTGTGTAAATATATACTAATTGTATGATCATATATATATATATATGAATATTGTAGCTCGGATGAAAACTGCTAGTCAGTCAAAATCCTAATAAAAATATCAAAGAATAAATTTTAATTGATTGTATTGTAAAAAGTGTTTAATGAAGATGTAAATAGTATTACATATATATCAATGTTTTAAATAACAAAAAGTAAATAGAAAAAAAGTAACAGTATTGCAGGTTTATATTTTGAGAGTCCAAAGCTTTAATTATTATAGAAATGCTGATAGAATCAAATATCTTTTCATTTTCTACAAATCCAAAAGATAATGAAAATTATGATCATAATCTACAAATGCAAATTGTTTCTTTAATTTTTCTCAATACTTGGATGTGATCCACTGTGCTAAAACTACTTTCTCACCCAACTTGTTCTTTTGGTTAGTATGAATTCAAAGCTCATTGAAAATGAATTGTAATTTTCTTAATAAAGGTCTTATACAGAATTGATAAAAAAAAATTGTTAGGTTTGTACATGTTACAACTTCTTTATTATCTTTTTTAAAATATCAATATTATTATTGCATTCTTGCAATTTTGTGATGCATTTTTATTATTTAAATATTTATTTTGCCAACAAATTTTCTGTTTATTGATTTCCTGGACTTTTTCCCTTTTTCAGAAGATGCTAAAATTATTTATAGGGATTATTTTGTTTTCTTGTTCTTTATTACTATATAATTTTTTGTAAACTCTTTCACATATTTCATGATATCCCCTTTTAGTAATATTTCCATCTTCTTATTGCTGGAAAATGTTTTCATCCAATGCCAAAATGTTGTTTTATACTTTTTGAGACTTATTCTTATCTATAGCTTTCCTTGCCAATTCACGGGTATATTTTATTATTATTATTAACTGTTTTTTGTCCTAATTTGCAGAATCCCAGATATTCTACACATGTTAATGGATCATTTTAAAATATTTTCATTCCTTTTTTTCTTCATATGTTCTCTTATGAATTAGTATTTTTTGTACTGGCTGACAGTATAGCAATTCATAGTAGAACATCAGTTATCTTGTTGATCTCTTTCAAGTATAACTTGATTAATATTTCAAAATGATTTTGCAAGTTTTAAATAAAATTCATTGAATTGTTTCTGAAGGTTAGAAATGTCAATTGTTAATACTTAATGCTGTCTTTCAATGTTTTATTAAAATTTATCTCATATTTCATCAATTGATTATTATTTTTTATGCTAAATCTATTAAGAACATATTACAATTCTCAAATACATATTTTCTATTAGTAAAAAATGTAATTCAATTCTTCTATACTTTCATTTGGCTGCTTTTTTTATCTGATATTATTTAGTATTTTTCTCAAATAAATAATTTATAATATATGGATGTTGTTTTTATTGGTTTTTAAAAAAAATCTTCCCCTAGTCTTCATAGCCAAATTTAACCACAGCATCTTCATGTTCCAACTCTTTTCTATTTCTAGCATGAAAATTTTTGTGACAGTTTTGAACGGTTGTTTGATGTGATCAAAAGCATTTTGTACATCCATGTAAAAATCCTTTACTGCTTCATCGCAATGAGAATTTGTTGAAATATAAACTTGAAGTATCGGCATTTTGGTAACTTCCATGAAGTTGAATAACTAGGTATTTTTCAAAATATTATTTTATGTGTTATTTATAATGAATTCCACCCCACTTATGTTTACAATATTTGTGTTTTGTAATGAAAAGTAGATATCGGTTGTTGACATCAGTTGTTTGTTCTTTTTATTTTCAAATATCATAAAATCCAAAAATGTCACAATTAATATTAAACAATTCTTTGAATTTATGCAATCTTTTTTCACTTGAAATTATCTTCACTGCATGTTGCTAAACAAAATAGTCATCATTGTATGAACTAGAAATAAGTATATTAATTAACTACATATAAATATTTGAAAACCAGGCACTCTTCACAAACCTGGAGCTTTAATTGTAAATATAGGGATTTGAACTCAGACTTTCAAACACCCACCATCTATCACCCCACACACATGTAGAAAAGATAAATAATCACCAATATATATATATATTTCATGCTAAACCAGCACTCATCAGTTGGTCCAGATTATCATCTCCCTTATATATATATAACTGATGAGTGCTGGTTTAGCATGAAATACGTGTATTGGAGATTATTTATCTTTTCTACATGTGTGTCAGTTGTGTGAGATAGTGTGGATAGATGGTGGGTGCTTGAAAGTCTGAGTTAAAATCCATATATTTAACTACATATAATTATTTATTTTGCGCCATTATTATAATTTTGTAGAGAGGGAAATTTTTTAACTATAATAAAAATGTTATTTAACTTTGCATGTTCCTATTGACAATTTTTATTATTATGTCTGTTTAAAATTAATATGCATATAATATGTTTACACATTATCTGAACATTTTCATTCATAAGTAGCAAATAAATTTCCTTAACAGTATAGACTTAATAATTGAATTGTGCAAATTATATACAGGTCAAACACCAGAAATTTTATTAATTGTGCTGAAAAGTGGCATGATTAATTAATTGATACCTACCTAAATAATAATCCATTCTTGTCATGTTCAGCACAGAATGCCAATTTTTTTATTTACAGATGCAAATTTATCATTTAGTATATCCATGTCAATCATTGAAATGTTATATATATATATAGACAGTGGATCCAAAATGGAAAAAACTCTGCTATAATGGATATTGTCATAAATGAAAAACAAATTTTTATTGCCTAAGAATTTGTTTGTGAAAAGAAAATCTAAAATGTGCTTAATTTTGCTTACCTGGCTCTATTAGTACACTAAAGCAAGTAAAATGGAAGAAGTTGAAAGCATGTAATATATTTAAAGAATATATTCCATATATTTAAAGAAAAAAATATCAAACAACATAATTATTGTGTCCTACATGTTTTTTAGATCGTGAATCTAGAATGAACCAAACATCAAAGTAGCTTAAAGGATTTTAGAAGTAATTGTATTGGAAATAGCAAAAAGAAATAGAAAAGAAATTAACCTTTTATCACAGTCATTGAAAATATTAAAAAACTTGAATGGAAATGAATTGTTTTTTTAGTAAGAAGAAATAATAGAATTAATGGATTTGTTGTCAAACTGACTTTACTAATATTATCATAAATATTAAAGAACTTAAATGTATATGAACTGACTTAAATAGCAAAAAAAAAGCTGATAATCAGTAAACTAACATTTCTTTCTTCAATTCAAAAATAGGCAAATACCAGAAAGAATCTATTTTAAAATGGAATGTTAAAATAAAGAGATAAGGAAGTTTGCTAGATGCATATTGAAAAGGAAAACCATACATTGTGAAGAATTGGATATAGACTTTTGAAGAAAGTTATTCTTGATGAACAAAATGATGGTTTGAAAATATTTTAAGAATTTGCTGTTTTTTCCCACAATGCAAAGGTCACTGGTGATTTTTTATTTTACTATTTTGGTTTACATAAACACACTTATGACCCATTGGAAGCTGCTGCATCAGTTATATCTTCCTCACTTTAAGTTATCTCCAATTTTATGAAAGTTGAATTTTAGCAAAAGCAAAACCTCAGATTGTGTTTGCAAAATGTTCCATATGGTATGTAGCACTTGGAAAAATTGCTTTCTATTATTTTAATGACATTTTCACTCTTTGGGAGCAAGGATGAAGACTTTCAGTATATCTAAGATGAAATTTAAATCATTTATTAAAAAAAATATTGCAATTTAGAGACATCTGAGCAAAATTAAGCTTTCTTACTATAATATTGCATCAAATCATGAGGTTAGAATTGTGAATCTTTATTATCTCTTAAATTACTATAATGCTTGTAGAAAGAGAAACTGTTATTAGACATACTGTTTTAGTGAAGCCAAAGATTTTACTAATGACCTGAATGATTTTTTTTACTGAAAGCCATTATTTCTGCCATATTGTACAGCTATTCATTCCATCTGCTGTACTCAAATCATATCTATTTGAGTGACTTTGTAATTTTGCACAATATCGTTTTGATAAACCCAAATGGAAATAGTCTTATTGACCTTTTTAACACATAGTTATGAGAAAAACGCATGTACAGATTTAATAAAATTGTTTTTTTAATTTGTGAAATTTAGAAAAATCCATTTTTATATACAGAATTTTCAGATCCCTTAAAACTATTGTTTAACTTTTTTTACCTTTAGACAAGAACTTCAAAAAGTATTTCACTTTAAATTTAAAATTGATGCTATATGTACAGTAGAGGATAAGAACTTCAAAATGTATCATTAGATTAGATTAGATTAGATATTTGACAGATCCGAAAAGCTTTTGATCAACACCCTGTGAAGATCTTTTTTATATAAATACACTTATTCCATTACTCATGAAATTAATTAGAAAGATTCTTAAACAAAATATTGAGAATTTTTAGGACTCATAATGCCATGAAAACACTGCAAACTATGTATTGATGGTGCCAGCTCAATTTGTATTTGACTCCCATCACCAATGTAACATGCTAAAGCTAAATGTGAATAGATAATGTAAATTTTATCTCATTGTACCATATATTTGTTAGCCAAGGTTAGATAATGAATCCAGGATAGTGCAAGATGTAGTAATTCTCTCTATAAAATTCTGTTTTAAGATTTGTGACCCAACTACTAATATTTGTTTTTTCTCTAATATATCAGAATAATTATAGTAACTCATCACTATCTAGTAAGTTATATATAACATGAAGTTTGCATTAGATGGTTCTACTGAGTAGAAAAAAAAATTACTGTTTTAACAGCTTTTGTAAGCATAAAGAAAAGGTAATCATATGATATTTTACTAAACAAAGGCAAAACTCTCCATACAGTAGTGCCACCCTGTGCCAAACAGAATAATCAATGGATGCCAGAAACTAGTCTGGGGATATTGGATGAGTAGGCACTAGATAGGGATTTTATGCACAAGCCTTCTGGCATCCATTGATTACTCTGTTTGGCACAGGGTGGCACTACTGTATGGAGAGTTTTGCCTTTGTTTACAACAATTATGTGCTAGTATAGAGAAAGGTGATCATGTGATGTTTGATGATATTTTACTGTTTTAATATCAATTCTACGCAAAGAATAAAGGTGACTATCATTATTAAAAAAAACAAAGATACCATAATATGTAGATATCAAACTGGTGCAAATCTGTATGATTATATAAGAAAATTTGCTTGGGATAGAAAACATTAATGTATTCTCAGTTTGGATTTATAGCATTATAGTTAAGGAAAAAGGTAGATACAAGTGCTTCCAGATCCATGGCTCCTTACTGATGAAAGTCATAACCTCGAAACTAGTTAGGATATTGGATAATAAATTATTGGATAGAGATTATGATGCATGACCTAGCACCTATTGATTACTAGAGCTTTGCACTAGATTTCACTATTGTTTGGAAATTTTTGTTACTCTTGTTACAATAACTATTTGCTGGTGTTTTTTTTTTATTCAATGACTTTTTATGATTTACTATTGTTCACATCTTATATTGTAGGACTTTAATTATAGACTAATTCAATAAAATTTATATGTTATTAATGACTTAACAAACACATAAAAATAGAGAGCAAATATTACATATAATTTATATACATTATTTAAATACTGTAATAACTGTACACAAATCAGAGTCTTTTTTAACAACCTAATCATGCTGACAGCCTTAATATAATTCAAATTTAATTATGTAAGTGTTTTAAATATATATATATATAAACTAAGTATAGGGGTTTGAACTGAGATTTTCAAGCATCCTTCAACTATCCACACTATCTTATACAACTGATACACGTGACCACACACTTGTAGAAAAAATAAATAATCACCAATATACGTATTTCATGCTAAACCAGCACTCATCAGTTGGTCCAGATTATCATCTTCCACACACATATATATAATCAATGCTCAGTTATATTAAGATAGCATTGATTATATATATATGTGTGTGGAAGATGATAATCTGGACCAACTGATGAGTGCTGGTTTAGCATGAAATACATATATTGGTGATTATTTATCTTTTCTACATGTGTGTGGTCATGTGTATCAGTTGTATAAGATAGTGTGGATAGTTGAAGGATGCTTGAAAATCTCAGTTCAAACCCCTATACTTACAATTAAAGCTCCCAGGTTTGTGAAGAGTGCCTGGTTTTCAAATATTTATATATATAAACTTTAAATTAAATATAGCTCAAGTACATGTAAACAAAGGGAGTAGATCATTCTTTCCCCAGACTATGAATTAAAAACACTCTAAATGTATATATATACACACAGTTCAACTCATCTAAAATCATTATGAATCTAATTCTACAAAATAAAATTAGACAAAATTGTATATTGTATTCTTTCCTCCATGTTTTTAATGCCTATATAACAAATTCATTGTATGTAATATATTTGAAGGCTGAGATAATGCAGTAAAGTAAGTAGAAAATGAATAAATAATTTGAGATATGCTGATACAATTTTAATTTTGGCTAATGACAAAAAGTTAACAAATATACAAAAACTATATGAGGAAAGCAAGTAAATCCCTTTAAAAACCAGAATTATGCTTACAGATTATACCAATAATATATTCCCAAATTAAAAGCATTACAGATTTTGAAGTGGTAAATAAATATGATCACCTGTATGTGACCATAGCCAGTAATAAATAATTAATGTTAGCAGGAAATATGCTGTAGAGCAGTGATAGCAAGAATACCAACCAAAACTATCTAAAATATGTTAAGACTGAAAATTTTAATAGTCATCAAATTAAAATTGATTAATTATCTGATTTTTCTGATTGCTGCTATGTTGATGAACTTGGATACTCAAAAAATCAGATGGGAAAAAAAGGATGGAAGCATTTAAGGTATGTTACTATTGGAGAATACTTCTAATTTTTATATTTTTCTGCATGAATTAATGTGCCTATTTTAGAATCCTAAAAGTCATCAGGAATCTATATTGTATTAATAAGGAAACATAATGTCATGTTTGGGACATATGATGAGGATGGATAAATGCAAAAGTAAAAGATCACCATCTATATGCTTGCTTTCCATTGAGATGGTTAATAGATTAAGCAATCCATTACCCATGAGTTTCGTGAGATATTTCATATGTCCCAAAATTATGAAGTGTGGAATCAGACAATGGAATTGACATAATACATTTCACTTTTTTTTAGGCTTATACAGATTGACAGTGGAATCTTTTACATGATGCACTACATTGTTTCCAGAGTTACAGTTTGAGATAATGATAAAAATAAATTTAATGATAAAGTCTTTTTTTATATTTATATAAATTATTGCTTTTATTTCAGTTGTTGCTATGGGTGTATGTTTTGCTAGGATGTTTGTAATAATTGTACTATTGTTGATTTTAAAATAAACATTTTAAATCTATATTTTATTTTATTAGTTTTTTACTATAAAAATAATACAATATTTTCTATTTTTATCTCTGAGTAAACTACATTAATATGCAAATCATTACCTGGGAATGTATTGTTCTTGTTTAATCATTATTATTTTGACTCTAGTAGTGGTTTTTTTAAAAAAAGAAGTATTGAACAATTTAATTAATTTTGATTGCTAAAAATAAATTTATTATGTGTAAATTATTTAAAAAGCAATTGTTTGTAGCGTTAGACTTCCATTGTTAATAAATGAAAATTTTGTTTTTATCTATGATTACCTATCATATTAACTCAAAGATTTTCTCCAAGCCTTTCTTCTTTTTAGCTTAGCTTAACTGCCTTTTTTAAAATTATCTAGCACTTTTTTTTCTGTTACTACCATTGTTTTATTTAATTCTTTCCTTTTATAGTTTATATATTATTTATTTTTTAACTTAATATGTAATATATTTTAAAATATCCTGTGCTCACAGTGGCAAGTAAGTATTTATAATATTGTGTTTTTATTTATCTCTTTTATTATTAGAAAGACTAGAAATTCAAAATTTTAATTTTTTTTTTAAATTTTTGTCTAAATATATTCCATCAAATTATTTACAATACATTACAGTTATTACGTAATTATCAAATGAAAGAGATGTGAATAAAGCAGTCATCATTTGCATAAGTACCATGTGACCACAAATTAAAACATCTTTCTTACAACAGAAAAATATTTCATCCCAGAAATAGAATACCTTATTTCTGCCAATTCTGCTAATACTTTACCACCTCTTAATAATAACTTTGTCAAAATATTAATTAATCTCATTACTAAGCACATATCCCCCTCTTGCAATCTCTTTCCTAACAAAATTAAATATTGGGAAATATATAAGTTGGAAAATAAAAATAATACATCAAATAATATCCTTTTTTCTTTTATTCCACAACATATACAGTATATCATAAGAAAGTTTAAATAATGGTCCTGGGATTAAAATATCTAGACATCAATAGTAAAACCCTTTTTTACCAATGCTTTTCTTTCCTATAAAATGTACTTTATGAATATAAATCTGTAATGTACCATAGAGATGAAGAATTTATTGAACATTTCTAATGGGATGTCCCTCTCTTCAACTCCCTACATACCTGTCACAGACATAACCATCTTTAGTCAAAATAAGTCATAGATCACATGACCCTATCTTTTAAGCTTGTAAGTTATAAACAATGAGGATTGCCAATTCCTCAACAAGCTTTGTAATAAATGCTTAGCCAGAGCCAGCACTTAAAATATCTCTGTCAGGACCCCCCCAAACCCCTGATTATGGTTTCGTGCTTTGGCACTCCTCGGAGTGTTCTTTTCACACTTTTGTTCATTAGATTCTGCCTGATTTTTACTCCACATCTCAAACATATAAAATCCTAGCTAAAAAAATTAGATAATATTAAAATGAGGGACTAAATCTGTGCATCAAATGATATTTTTACACTTAACAGGAGTTTGGTCACCACAGTGAAATGACTACTTTAAAAATAATTACATACTTTTAATTATTATAGATCTTAAAGTTATTTTAAAACTAGAAAAACATTATCAAATAATTAGGACTCTTGACTTAGTTGAAATATTTCTTCTTGATCATCTGTATCATTCCTCTGACTGATATTCACTAATTTTTAATGTAAGTATTTTACACAGTAGTAAATTGTGTCTTCATAATAGTGATTTTAAAATGTAATATATATAAAACGTTTCATATATATTAATAAATAAAAAGGATATAACTGTTTACGTTAAAAAATAAATAAATAAATATTATGTAGGAAAATAATTCAGTTCCATATATTCCCTTATTTTTGTATTTGATATTGTGTAGTACAAGTTGAAACTTTAGTGTCTTTATAAATATATGAGACCATTAATGGAGGTGGGATTCCACCTCTATTGCTAAAAGGAGGTTGCCTTGACAACAGTTTGAAATTCTTGATTGTTATCTATATTGGAATTGTCTAAGTGTTAACTGGTTTCTAATGGTTTTATATATATATAATATTGGCCAGTTGTGAAATTATGCTTTGAATTTTAGACTGCTATCCATTTTGTGATAATTATGAATTTGCAGTAATAAAAAAGATTGTGGCTCATAAATATCTGGGAGGAATAACATCTAATATTGGATCCCTAATATTAAAAGATTGAAGTTAGGAAAAGTTAAATTAAAAGCAAACACTGTGGAAACTGTAAAATAAAGATAATATTTCAAATACATTCTTTTTCTATTTATTAATTAATTCATTTAAGAATGGCAACAGCAGTTATGATGTTTCTATATTTTTGTAATCAGTTCATTGAAATAGAAAATTGTTAATTGTTTTTTCATCTCATCAGGATCATGCAACATCAGCTTGAAGTAATCTAATCCTAGTCAATAAAAAAATATTGATAGGAAGAACCTTGAAATTAATTTTAATTAAAAATTCCAAATATTTTGGTTCTAGAAACCAATGTCTGAGGTTTTTAATAATGACATAGATACCATGAATAGCACTGAATTAAGAATATCTTCTCAGTTTGAGAGATAAAGTATTATATATGCATCCCAATATTTGATTTTGTTTGAGAATAAAATTGTTGTGATTTTAATATATTTAGTTATATTATTTATTATATTTTTCATATATTTGTTAATTGGAAGAGATGAGATATTTCTGTGTGAGATTGTTAGATAAGTTGAATTTTCTGTCCAGCCTTTTGCAATACAAACAATATGGTAATTTATGGTACTTATGTATTAACCACCCGTATTTGCAACAGTAGAATACCGTACCTTTCTCTATGTGTGTGGAGGAGGTGTTCGTGATGGCAAAATGCCATATTAAAAAGTCATAACTTTGGCATTCTGTCATCACGAACACACACACCCAACAGGAGAAAGATACTGCATTTTGCCATCACAAAAACAGGAAGCAGGTTTAATACATAAGTATATAATCAATATTCAGGGATGTGAAAAATAGGACTGGAATGCAATTTGTGAATTCTTTTGATTGAGATGTAAACAGTTTCCTTATTACAAATCAACAAGACATATATTGAAGCAGTCGGATCTGAGTTCGATCCTAGCTTCATGTTATTTACCCTAATACTAACTTTAAATTTCCGATGCAATGGGGCTTTATACGTTCAATCCACGCTAATTTCCATAATGAATAACTTGTTTCAAATACGTAGTAAAATTAATTAGTTTAGTTTAAATTGGATCAATTCTCTAAATAAATTCATGATAAAATGTTCATGAATTTACATATATTAAATTGCCTGGATTGTGCGTATATATGTTTGTAAATATTAAATATATATAATTGTTCGAAAGTTTCATTGCGTCGGGAATACTTGTTTTTTTTACTTTTAAATAATTTGTAAAGTTTTGCGATTAAAAGCTACATTCCTTCCAAAGGCTTTCAAATTCTCAAAAACAACAGTAAAGTTTTATTAATAAAAAAAAAGATAAGAATTCAATTTTTAATTAAAATCATTTCAGACTTTAAGAATTCATTTTCTAATTAGGAAAGGAATTCAAAAATTAGTTTGAAAGCCTTATCGAAGGAATGTTTCTGAAAACAACTAATTATAAAAAAAAACCGAGATTGATAATAAAATGAGCGCTAGCCGGAGGCATCAGTGAACAGTAGATATATAGCCCTGAAAAGTAAAGAAAAAGACTAGTTTTGGTTGTAGAGTAGTGCAGTGAACTCTGTGTGTATAAAAATTGTATTTCATCATGATAGAGGGCTAGAACATCAGGGATCTGGCTACGGTTCCTAAAGTCCCGAGGAATCTTCACTGGAGCTGCTGAACCGTTTTCCGGATCGATCATTCTGCTAAAATAATGAAAGCTACTAAAATACTACTCCAGTAGTTAACCAATGATGCCTACGTTTCAACAACTTGGAGGAGTAACTTAAGGACAAGCACGGAATGGTAATATGAACGTTAAACTTTCTGGCCAGTTCGAACTTTATTTTATACTCCTTCTTTTTAAGAGCTCTTTTATTCTTTAATGTAAATCTTTGTAACACCTTTTATTCATGCTACTGTAAATTTATCTCGTAATTCTTTAAATCTCTAGTCTTTAAACTTTTTCTTTTCTTACTTGGCGGTTCATTTAATATATATATTTGTGTGCTTTATTAATGTCGTATTTAAAATTATATGCCAATAATTTTTCGACTCGATGAGCTCCTTGGTTCTATTTGCCTCACGCAAATAATATAATATAAATTTTAAATAGTTATTCTCGCCCATTAGAACTAAATTTATAAGTTCTATTAATCATCGAGTCGAAAGAAAATATTATACGTTTACTATTTTTATAATTAGCTAATCATAAATTATTTGCTCCGTTTTTCACCTATGTCCCCAGCTCCTAAGTTACAAGTGTTTATATACTCACGTAATGTTAAAATGTTATTTCTTGCTTCACTAATATTGATTTATTTATCCATATATATATATTTAAAATGTTTTTGCAAAAGGGTCGATAAAGGGTTAAATGTATTTTAATTCCACTTTTGTTATTTTATATTAATATTCAGGAAGGGCACGATATTAGGGCATAATTAATATAGTTTATAAATGTTTTAAAATAGTTCGATAAAAGCTCGTTTGACTTTAATTAATTGGTCAAGTCATCACGTAGAGCATTCTACATGGGTTTTATTTTTCAACGATGACTATCAAGTCATCATCATCAAATGTTGCTGACGTAGGGCCATCTTCCGCTCCGTTAGGCTGGTCGGTGATCATATTCTCTTATTTAAATTTCTCGAGGAAGAAAGTACTTCCTTTCCGATTCATTAGTCAAAGGGCGTAAGACTTGCCAAATGCAAGCCGCCATAGGACTTCGATCATCGACTAGCGATCATCTTTCAATTTTACTCTCTGCCTTGTAATTCGTCAGTACCATTGCATCTTTGTTCCGGTAAAACCCGCTCCGTGCTCGTAATTCGTGATGAAGTGATTTAAATTAAAGTCGAACCAATTCTCAAATATATTTAGTTTAAATCAGTTTTCAAATCAAGATTAAAGTTATGCCTTAAAATACGTTTTGCTCTTCATGAATAGATTTCCGAATGTGAAAATAAATCTCACATTCCACCGTAATAAAATTAGAACAATCATTTCCGTTCTTAATGAATACCTTTATCTGCCTTTATATTTCTCGTTGGGGGCATAGACATAGAATCCCATGTTGTGTAATACTTGTTGGCATATGATAAGGACCGCCACTCTTATTATATTTATAAATTCTTTTAAAGACTAGAGGTAACTAATGCAATCTATATTTTATTGAACAAAACAAATTATTATTATTATTAAATATTTCTAACATACTTGGTTTCTCAGTTCATCATTCTTTTTTTATTATTTAAATGTTAATACTCGCTATCTGTGTTGGCAACCCGAACATACATATGATTTGATTTAAAAAGTATTCAAAGTAATTAATTATTAGATATTCGTGTCAGTGCAAGGGTCTCTAGTCCTCACCAACCGTGGAGCTAGTTCTTGGCGCATAGCACTGTGCCGTCGATTTCTGCTATCTGAGCTGTTGAGTTGGGTTTGAATTCAGTTTTGGTTAAGCTGAGTTTGAATCCGATTTGACTTGCGGTGGTGGTGGTTTTCGACCGGTACATGGTTATGTTTTTGGCTGCCCAATCGTTGTGGCTCGACTTAATAAACCCCACACATGCCCTGGAGATTAGAATTGTGATTTTAGTTACTCAGTTAATTGAAATCCCAATAAAGTAAATGTTTCTGTAGAGTGATATTTTTTTTAAAAAAAAAAAAGTGTTATATATATACTGAAATGATTTAATAAATTAAAATATCATTTTCTAATTCTTTCTTATAAAAATGTTTTCAAGATTATTTTTTTAAATGTTCGTTCAGTAAAAGATTCGTTAGTTAAAATAATTATTCATATGTATAGATATTAATTATACGTGTACTATATCAGTATATATATATTATACGTTTGTGTTATACGCGTTCGTGACAATAGGAAAAATATCGTTAGCAAAGTAGTAAGAGTCCATAGATCAAAGCATAGGGGTAAAATAAATGAAATATTTTGTCTGTGTCAAAATTAATTTTGTTCATCTCAGCTGTTATAATATAAAATATCTAATATGATATCATATAAAAGTCTTAATTTCAAAGTATTGCTTGCTAGCATATATATTAAATGTTCGCTCCGTATTTTTAGTAGTCTCAAAGTAGGCGAAGACCTTCAAACTGGGAATTATCTGTCAAGCGGTCCGATGCAGTGTGACATTACGCTTTAATGACAATAATTTCTAGAGTAACCTCAAAGCAGGTGAAGACCCTTTGTGTACACCAAGCAGCCAGATGCAGTTGGCAAAATGCTTAAATGGTTTGCACGCTTTCATGCTAGCAAGATTTAGAATAATATCTCCAATAAAAGTTCTTGTAATATTAATTTTGACATTTTTTTTTTGGTGTTAAAGCCTCATGCTTAGTAAAAATGAAGTAGTGAACTCCTATATTTAAACTCAGGTCATGAACGCGTTAGCGGTTATTAAATAATATTACTCATCATCAATTCAATTGTTTTATTAAAGGTTAAGTCTATCATATGTGGTTTGGGGGTCAATGGGTTATATCACATGGCCTATTGATCTCATTTTGCTCACTGGCGCCCATATAAATAAATTTGTCAGCAAATTTGATTTGACATTGGGGGTGGTGGTTTTCGACCGGTACATGGTTTTTGGCTGCCCAATCGTTGTGGCTCGACTTAATAAACCCCACACATGCCCTATAGATAGAAATTATGGTTTTAGTACTCAGATCTCAATAAATTAAATGTTTAAAGTGATATTTTTGTAGAATGTTATATATATTTGCAAAAGTTATGCGATTTATAATGCATAACTGGAATGATTTAATAAATTAAAATATCACTTTCTAATTCTCTTCCTTATAATTAAATGCATTCAAGATTTTTTTTAAATGCAAAAAAAAAACTGTTAGAATAATTATTTAAGTATATGTGTAATTAGTTATACGTGTACTATATATCCATATATATATTATACGTTTGTTTATACGCGTTCATGACAGTAAGAAAATTATCGTTAGCGAAGTAGCAAGAGCAGATCAAAGCATTGGGGTAAAATAAATGAAATATTTTGTCTTTGCCATAAATGAAATGTTTTTCTGTGTCAAAATTAATTAGTTTATCTCAGTCGTTATAAATAAAAATATCTAATATCGATATCATGTTAAAAGTTTTAAATTTCAAAGTATTGCTTGCTAGCACATATATTTAATGTTCACTCCGTATTCTTTCTTAGTAGCCTCAAAGTAGGCGAAGACCTTCAAACTGGGAATTATCTGTCAAGCGGTCCGATGCAGTGTGACATTACGCTTCAATGACAATAGTTTCTAGAGTAACCTCAAAGCAGGTGAAGACCCTTTGTGTACACCAAGCAGCCAGATGCAGTTGGCAAAATGCTTAAATGGTTTGCACGCTTTCATGCTAGCAAGATTTAGAATAATATCACCAATAAAAGTTGCTTGTAATATTAATTTTGACATTTCTTTGTGTGTGAAAGCCTCATGCTTAGTAATATTTAAACTCCTATATTTAAACTCAGATCAGGAACGCGTTATCTTTATTCATTAATAAATATTCATCATCAATTCAATTGTTTTATCAAAAGTTAAGTCAATCATATGTGGTTTGGGGGTCAATGGGTTATATCACATGCCCTATTGATTTCATTTTGCTCACTGGCGCCCATATAAATAAATTTGTCAGCAAATTTGATTGTCAGCACAGTAGTGGGTCAATCGCCATAATAAAAAACCAAGTGTGTTCAATACAGAATGATTTGTTGTATCTGCTAATACATAATATTTGTATATCACTGTATAGTTTTTTTTTCAGACATGGGAGAACAGAACAGTTGAACAAAGGGAAAGTGAATAAGGTTTTTTTTTTCTTATCTTTAATATTTTTGAATACATGTCTCACTCAAACAGTTAAAATAAAGAGCTAACCAAGAAAACGTAGGTAAACTAAAAAAAAAAGGCAGATTACATAGATTGGGGAAATAATATGAAGCAGCTAGTGAAGATTAGGACAATGGACCTGTAGTCAGAGACCTAGTTAAAATTACTGAAGAAAAAAAATATTTTTAAGCATACAGAGAGTACTATAAGTTGATCTGCAGTGTTCATTATATTGATTGTTTATTACATTATTTTCGTATTTTCAAAAATGGGAAAAGACACTTTACAAACGATCCTCAGAGAAATGAGAGAAGATCGAAAGGTACTGATGATGATGATGGAAAGGCTGGTAAGGATCGAGGAAGCATATGGCATCCAAGCCAACTCAAATCTAGAAAATGTAAAGCTTCAGCAAGAAATAAATCCCTCTGAAGACCCAAAAATAGAAAATGAAGATAATCAGGCCACACCAAAAGAAGTTGTGGACAGCAAGGAAAATAATAGTGGTGAGGATGAGTCCAGTTACGAAACAGTGGAAGAAGCGGATATAGATACAGGAAAAGAAAAAGATGTTCAGACCACTGGTCAAATGAAACTAAAAGTGGAAATGGGGCAGATGATGAGTCCTCAACTTAGTATGAAGAAGTTACAGACACCAATGCCTGGATCCTTGATACAGATTCAAATTTTCAAAGATGACCCAGGAGAGAACCCCATCGTTCATAGAGATAATGTTAAAGAATTGTTTTTTGTGCATTCGGTCGCAGAAAAGGCCATAGAACAAATGACAGCAATAGACTATGGGAACTTGACGACAACCAGGGAAGACCAGGACTATGACCATTACAATGCCAGACAGTTAAAACAATATGTACCACCTGATCCAGGGAAACAGTAAGATAAACTGTAAATGACAGATATATATACAGATGACCGACTGACACAACCATAGGGAAATGAGACTTGATTATCGGACCGATTTATTATAAACCCATTTATAAGTTGAATATTCAAAAAATGGATCGCAGTGAGACATGTATAATTTGTAGCTTGGGCAGGTTATATTATTCACGCTCATGCTGTTCTCCCAGAGTCTATACACTTATGCAACTATATCCTGCGTAAGTAAAGTCATTTTTTTCATTGTTTTTTTTTGAAGTGAAAAGAAATGAAGCAGTCGGATCTGAGTTCGATCCTAGCTTCATGTTATTTACCCTAATACTAACTTTAAATTTCCGATGCAATGGGGCTTTATACGTTCAATCCACGCTAATTTCCATAATGAATAACTTGTTTCAAATACGTAGTAAAATTAATTAGTTTAGTTTAAATTGGATCAATTCTCTAAATAAATTCATGATAAAATGTTCATGAATTTACATATATTAAATTGCCTGGGTTGTGCGTATATATGTTTGTAAATATTAAATATATATAATTGTTCGAAAGTTTCATTGCGTCGGGAATACTTGTTTTTTTTACTTTTAAATAATTTGTAAAGTTTTGCGATTAAAAGCTACATTCCTTCCAAAGGCTTTCAAATTCTCAAAAACAACAGTAAAGTTTTATTAATAAAAAAAAGATAAGAATTCAATTTTTAATTAAAATCATTTCAGACTTTAAGAATTCATTTTCTAATTAGGAAAGGAATTCACAAATTAGTTTGAAAGCTTATCGAAGGAATGTTTCTGAAAACAACTAATTATAAAAAAAAAGAGATTGATAATAAAATGAGCGCTAGCCGGAGGCATCAGTGAACAGTAGATATATAGCCCTGAAAAGTAAAGAAAAAAGACTAGTTTTGGTTGTAGAGTAGTGCAGTGAACTCTGTGTGTATAAAAATTGTATTTCATCATGATAGAGGGCTAGAACATCAGGGATCTGGCTACGGTTCCTAAAGTCCCGAGGAATCTTCACTGGAGCTGCTGAACCGTTTTCCGGATCGATCATTCTGCTAAAATAATGAAAGCTACTAAAATACTACTCCAGTAGTTAACCAATGATGCCTACGTTTCAACAACTTGGAGGAGTAACTTAAGGACAAGCACGGAATGGTAATATGAACGTTAAACTTTCTGGCCAGTTCGAACTTTATTTTATACTCCTTCTTTTTAAGAGCTCTTTTATTCTTTAATGTAAATCTTTGTAACACCTTTTAGTTATAAAATGCTACTGTAAATCTATCTCGTAATTCTTTAAATCTCTAGTCTTTAAACTTTTTCTTTTCTTACTTGGCGGTTCATTTAATATATATATTTGTGTGCTTTATTAATGTCGTATTTAAAATTATATGCCAATAATTTTTCGACTCGATGAGCTCCTTGGTTCTATTTGCCTCACGCAAATAATATAATATAAATTTTAAATAGTTATTCTCGCCCATTAGAACTAAATTTATAAGTTCTATTAATCATCGAGTCGAAAGAAAATATTATACGTTTACTATTTTTATAATTAGCTAATCAGAAATTATTTGCTCCGTTTTTCACCTATGTCCCCAGCTCCTAAGTTACAAGTGTTTATATACTCACGTAATGTTAAAATGTTATTTCTTGCTTCACTAATATTGATTTATTTATCCATATATATATATTTAAAATGTTTTTGCAAAAGGGTCGATAAAGGGTTAAATGTATTTTAATTCCACTTTTGTTATTTTATATTAATATTCAGGAAGGGCACGATATTAGGGCATCATTAATATAGTTTATAAATGTTTTAAAATAGTTTGATAAAAGCTCGTTTGACTTTAATTAATTGGTCAAGTCATCACGTAGAGCATTCTACATGGGTTTTATTTTTCAACGATGACTATCAAGTCATCATCATCAAATGTTGCTGACGTAGGGCCATCTTCCGCTCCGTTAGGCTGGTCGGTGATCATCTTCTCTTATTTAAATTTCTCGAGGAAGAAAGTACTTCCTTTCCGATTCATTAGTCAAAGGGCGTAAGACTTGCCAAATGCAAGCCGCCATAGGACTTCGATCATCGACTAGCGATCATCTTTCAATTTTACTCTCTGCCTTGTAATTCGTCAGTACCATTGCATCTTTGTTCCGGTAAAACTCGCTCCGTGCTCGTAATTCGTGATGAAGTGATTTAAATTAAAGTCGAACCAATTCTCAAATATATTTAGTTTAAATCAGTTTTCAAATCAAGATTAAAGTTATGCCTTAAAATACGTTTTGCTCTTCATGAATAGATTTCCGAATGTGAAAATAAACCTCACATTCCACCGTAATAAAATTAGAACAATCATTTCCGTTCTTAATGAATACCTTTATCTGCCTTTATATTTCTCGTTGGGGGCATAGACATAGAATCCCATGTTGTGTAATACTTGTTGGCATATGATAAGGACCGCCACTCTTATTATATTTATAAATTCTTTTAAAGACTAGAGGTAACTAATGCAATCTATATTTTATTGAACAAAACAAATTATTATTATTATTAAATATTGTCTAACATACTTGGTTTCTTAGTTCATCATTCTTTTTATAATTATTTAAATGTTCATACCCGCTATCTGTGTTGGCAACCCGAACATACATATGATTTGATTTAAAAAGTATTCAAAGTAATTAATTATTAGATATTCGTGTCAGTGCAAGGGTCTCTAGTCCTCACCAACCGTGGAGCTAGTTCTTGGCGCATAGCACTGTGCCGTCGATTTCTGCTATCTGAGCTGTTGAGTTGGGTTTGAATTCGGTTTTGGTTAATCTGAGTTTGAATCCGATTTGACTTGCGGTGGTGGTGGATTTCGACCGGTACATGGTTATGTTTTTGGCGTGA